>CM076573.1:999014761-999610049 GCA_034641835.2 Pinus albicaulis | reverse complement strand
TGTTGTTGAAATGGTATGGATTGAGGATGTTGTTGTCGTTGTAGTATAGTGGTGAGTATTCCCGCCTGTCACGCGGGTGACCCGGGTTCGATCCCCGGCAACGGCGCCAAAATGTTGAGCTAACTTATGTACCTAAACTAACACAATTATTTATTATCAATCCAGGTTGTTTATGCTTTGAGGCAAGTTCACTATATGTGAAGATATAATATAATCAAACCTTGAAAGATAATTTATTCAAAAACAATACATCCTACAACTCTAATTCAACTTGTTCAAAGTAGAGGAAAAATATTGAGATGGTTCTTGACTCAAGAAGTCCACCTTTGCCTCAACTATCACTTAATGAATCAGAGATTAAAATCAAGAACTTAAGATGGATAAATTGTTACTGAAAGAAGCTCTTAACTTAAGAGACACATAAAGTATTTCATCATAATTTATTCATCTCAATACTCAAAATCACAATAAGAAACTACTTGCATGCAAACCAAAGAAACTAGTTGTGATTCATCATTTTAGTAGAAGGGATGCTCAAATTGAACACCTGTTTTTCCAACTTGATAAAGTGATGAATAAACTATAAACTAATAAAATCAATCATTATGCATGAACCATTAAGCAATCTGAAATAAAGCTTTGAAAAACCAGTTCTACAATCATCAGATTACAAGGAAATAAAACTAGTTAACAAGAAAGTGTACTTAGCTTGGAATGGGGGCCCTTCCACCCTTGCCTTGCACACTTGATAAGTGATCTCAGAAGCTTAAATTCAGTTACACATCCATAGCATTGAACAGCAAAATAATAACAACACAAGTCTTCAAATTAACTCCTCAATCCAAAGTTGTCACAATATAAAAGTATAATAAGTCAATAATACATAAGCCATCAAAGTTTTGGCTTTAAATAAGAAGTCTCATGAAAAAAACTGATCTATTTTCACTCAAACAAACCCATCTACTCTCATCCACCTATCTAAGTCGAATTCATTATTCTTATCCCAAGAAATATGGCCAATCCCATAGAATCTCAAAACTGCCCTATTTCTATGGGATTTCTGAATGACTAGTCATGATTGACTAGAACCAAATGGGCCTAATAAAGCTTGTTCTGTTCGAACTAAGCATAGGTGGCTTAATCCTAGTTTCCAAGCTGTCCATCCATGCATTCAATTCGTGCCCAAGTGTCCTGCAACCACATCAACCATAGAGCTATTACGGGAATTTCTGAATCTGCCAATTTTGCACTAAAAACCAAACTTTCATAAAAACTTTATAAATTGAAAAATTAAAATTAAATACCTGAATAGATATCAAATATATATCAAAATGGAATAAATGAATGGAAAATGGATGGGAAATAGATGGATTAGTAAGTTTCTTTGAGCAAAATAAGACCAAAACTAAGGTCCAACACTCCCATCAACACAATGCCCCCCCTTCAAACCACGCCCCCTGCTCACAAACCCCACCCAACCTGCAAACTCTGCTAACTTACAACCCTCCCCTTATCGCTCCTCTCAACACTCACCATTACCCACAACACTCCCTACGCTCCCTACACATCCCCCTTGTGCATACCCATAACCCCGATCCTCCTCTCCACTCCCCATACCATCCTCCGCCCTCCCTCAGCCCTCAAGGTCGCTTTCAAAAAAAATAAAATCGATTCCCTTTGAAAATTTCGACTTGTTAATTTTTAAAAAATCTCCCCCTCAATTAAAATTCTCTCTTTACTCTATTTTAATCTCTCCCTTGCAATTAAAATTTCCTCCCTTCCCTTTTTAATTAATCCATTTTTTTAATTAATTTCCTTTAGTTTGCTTTTCCCCTCCCTTTTAATTATTTCCCAATTCAATTAATCCCTTTTTTAATTAATTTAAAAAAAAAACAGCAGAGAGAAAGAGGAAGAGAGGAAATGAACAGTAGAGAGGTAGAGAAATGACATGTGAGTAGATGGATTGAAAATTGCAGATTTGACATTGTGTGATTTGTGGCATAAGGGTGATTTTTTGAAGAAATTGACATTTGAAGATGAGTTGTTATTGGTGCAAAACAACTCTTTGAAGAAAGAATTCAGCTGCCTTAAAGGCTTCTTGCATAGTGTTTTCAGCTGCACATTTACAAAATATTTTTGCAGAGATATTGACATTGTATTTGCTTCTTCTTCATAGTTGCAATGAGTAAATTTGAGTTGTTGATGTAACTCATTGTTGATTGTCCTCCATAATTTGAGGAGCACACTTTGTACTTTGACATTTCTATAAGTCATTTGTATTTTTGAAAGGAAGTTGAATCACATTGTAAATGGGTGCATTTTCGGTTGAAGCCAACACCCTTTCAGTTTTTGAGCCTAAGTTGTTGAAAAATGGCTAAAATAAATGAGGCATTAGAGTTTTTGAAAAAACTCATTCATTCCAATGTTGATGACATGATAAAAATGAGCAAGCATGCTCTTTGTAACATTCAAAGTTGTTGGCAAGATGCACAAGAAAGGATTGAGTTTTTATGCATTGGAATCTCAAACTCCAACAAGACGAAATTCAAGAAAAGAGTCACCATTCCATCTGTTTCTATTCAAGATTGTGAAGGACTCTCATAAGAAGAAATAAGATAAAGTTGCAATTGATTCCTCATTCAGCTTCCTTGTACTAGAGCAGATTTTCATGCAGATGTAGCAACCTCACTCTCGCACTTCTCAAGCCCATCATCGACTTTGGAAGAGCTTTTCCACAACAAGCATCGAACTGTCTTGGATATGAAAAGGATGTGTCCTTTCATATTCCACTACACCAATCCCATCTTATTTCAGAAAGTGCCGTATTCCTTATGACAACACCGCCGTCGTTCCGCATCCCGTTCCACAATAACATCGATTGTAAAATGCCAACACCGTGATCGAGCCGGGCCATATGAAAGATCACTTTTTGATCTTCATCCATGCAAGCACTATGGTCGGCACACTCATTATTCGACAGATGCTTCAAAACAAGCCTCCCGCAAGAACCAAGATTCATATTGGATGGATCGCTTTCTGGCAATGGGTACCGTTAACCAAGAGATGTTTAAGACACATGTTAGAACATGTTCATGGATATTGGATCAAACTTCGTAGTTGAGTTTTCACCACTATCTCACCTTGTCCCCGATGGGGGAAAATGGTAGTCATGTACAAGATTCACGACGCATCAAGCAAGCTTGAGCTTCTCACAATCTCTCATTCCATGTTCGCAGTTGTAGCCAAAGACACGTAGTTCAAGCGCAGCCTAAGCCACAATTCGTCATTCCGCTCTAGAGATGTTGCAGACACGATGCCCATGAGCATGCCTTCTGCTGGTGGGAAAACCCAAACCATCGTCTTTGGTTGGTGGATAACCTAAAACCATCATAGGTAGTAGGACCTTCCTTCTTTTAGGCTGAAGGTCTCCTTTCATATATAAGGAACACTTCCCAGCGTGCTTCCTAAGCTTCTTTGCCAAATTTTCTTCGTTGATTTCTAGGAAATGCTTCTGCTATCTCCAGAGCATGGTAATCCTAAATCTGGCCACAGTAGTAGACCCTTATTTTAGGTTGAAGGTCTCCTTTTTTACAGGGACACCTCTAGTTAAGCCTTCAACTTTCTTGCAAGTTTTGGAAGAGTTCCGGGAACCGCAACAAATTTTGTGTTCCAGTGTTGGTGGTCATCCTTAAAGCACCTCATTTTCCAACATTTCAGAGAGTTGATTCAGCCCAAGTGCTTCCACGTATACTTTGCATATTTGTATTACAACTTTCTTCTTAGACTCACACATACCCCTTCAGATTAAGGGGGGATGTTGGAACGCCTAATCCTACATGGGTAGGTGTGGAATACGAAAAGTCACAATGGAGTCCAAGTGACCTTGGAATATGAAACCAAGAGTCACACCATTGTACTATAAATGTACATCTTTATATAATGAAAATAAGAAAGCCTCACGCTTATCTTTCATTGTGTGTTGAGTATCTTGTGTGTGTGTTCATTATTCTCATACACCATGTGTGTGCTTAACATGGTGTTTTAAAAATCTCGTTATTTGAATGTCGTAGGCATGAACTCATATTTACAAAATATAGGATGAGAGTTAATTATTTTTTAGCATAAAGATCCGTATCTAGAAGCAATGAAGTAGAGAAGTATGTAGGCACTTACATGATACTACAACATATTTCTTAAAATGATACTAAAAGGCTCCATTGACATATATCAAATGCAATTTGTTGGTGTAAGGATTTTATTTACATAACCACAAGATAAAACAACGACTAGATCTACCTATTCAACATAAATGATAAAGACACTCAACTCACAAGTTTCAAAGCAAAGAAGAATTCGTAAATTTTTCCACATTTGAATGATCCTAATTTTATGGCAAGCGTATGATAAAATTTGGTCTTTTACACTCAAGCCATCAAATTCATTTAGCATAACATGTATGATTTTCAAATTTGACTAACACTCAATATTGTTAGGTACAAATTTTAATGTTTGTTTATCTTCCGTGATTAGATGGCGGGTATATTTCTCAACAAAAATCCATTTTTGCCGAGGATTTGCTGAAATGTCTTCTTAGAATATTTATGTGCGTTAAAAATTCACCGGATGATATGAATTCTTTTAAGACATCTTGGTTGAAGAGCATACTATATGTTGATGATGTTACCCAAAACAAACTGCTTTATTGAATAATTTAAGACCTTGCTTTCTTTCATGAACTTTTGGGATCCTTAGTCCGGATTTGCCTAACTTCTATTGGACATATGAAATATGTGCCTCCCTTGGTTAAATCTCATTTTTGAGCATCAATGTCGTGGGGCTTTCTACATTTTTTGGCAATGAGTAGCTACATAATTATTCTTTGTCCTTCTAGAGATTCTTAATCCCAATTTGTAAATTTTTATTTTGAAAAATATATTTAGATCTTTGATGTGTAATGTTACTTCCTTATGCATGCATAAGGGTCCCCGCCACTCCCTTTGTCTATCGTGATGAAAACCGCATTCGTGCAACAAAATGTTTGGCATTTCTTCATGGAGGGGCCGAAAGACCTCGTTGATTTATCGAGATTTTAAAACATGCAATATTTTGCAGGATACGGTTTGTACCACAACTTCAAAAATTATGAGTTGGCTCATTGTTACACTTTGGTTTCTCTTAAGTATTTATGGAGAGATATGTAATTTAAAAGTGTGAACACAAATGTCAAGTCACACCGATTTTGGACTAGAAAAAAATGGACCCGAGGGAGGCCACCCATGCTTCAACTCGAGTTATGGGAACATATGGTTAAGTGTCGCTCCAAAATATGTAATGACCGGTGAGAATTTAACTAGTTTAAAACCCGTGGCAATAATATCTTGTGAGGTAATTTTAGGATTGATACAAATCAACAAGATTTAGCCTCTTTAAGGCCCCGTTCTAGCAATGGGTACAGTAGAAAAAAACCGACAAGTTTGTTCGGGGAGAATTTTTGAGGTTCGTCCTATTGGCCTAATATTAAATGTAGACCAACCAATGTTCAAGACTTAGGACAGCTTTATATGAGGTTGAATTTTCCTTAATTTATGAAAAAGTATCTAAACATGCATACGCTTCCTAAAAAAGAAACATGTGTTTGGTGATACATATTTAAGCTGACTTCTGGGCTGTGTACCCTTCATTGATTCTCTCTTATTCTTGAATTATTGATTAGCATGTAAGGCACTACCTTTTTATATCATGTGACATCAATGTGAATTTTAATAAAAGTTAGCATAGACATTTCAGATATTTATAAGATAAACAAGACTAATCGAGTCAATGATTAAGGTTGGAAGTTAGGACAGCTTTGCAAATCGTATTTTTGAAAACTGCTGTCCTGATTGATGCATCCTAAAATAATCCTATTAAAACCTTTAGATGGAGAGGTTATTATAATACAAAAATTTGGCTTTCATTGATACTATCTAGGTTTTTAGATTTACTATCTCTGGCACTCATATTTAACATATCTTCTGTGCTTAAAAATCACTCATCTCCTACCATCCTGCCAAAGAGAATAAAACCCCGACAGAGAAATTTGGATAAAATGGAATATCCGATCTTGTGCATATAGGATGCCTCCTTTGCAGAGACCTCGGACTGGCGGGAAGGAGGGTGTCTTATGTGATTGTAAAAGGGCTCTTCAGACAGAGATACTATTGCAAGGATCTCATGGGTGGAGGTAAGAGGTCTCTCAAGATCTCGTGAATCGCATACCGAGGTGGCACTGCTTCCTCACTCCGTAATCTCATCGCTTTCTATGTGATCTCTACAAAGTAGGAGGTGATCATCCTTTTGTGGGTTGATGCGGGGAGTTATTATAAGGCTCCTCCATTTGAGTCTCGTTGTGGTGGAAAAGCCGACAAGTCGAATTGTGCCCCCGACCGGATGAATTTATAGCATCAAAGCTTCTTTATTCAACATACCAAAATATCTATTGTTTCAAGTGATACTATTGTTGAAGTCATAAGGAAGCCTCTGCTCCGTATATTAGATAAAACCTTTGGTGGCTGTGCTGAAAGATTTTGTAGTGATATCTTTTGCTAATATTTGAAGTGTTTTCTTCTACTTCTAACATCCAAATCTACAATTCATATAACTTATAAAATTATAATATACTCTTTCCATACATTACAAAAGGTTTCTCTAAAAAAGGTTTTGAGAAATCCCTAAGTTTAGAAAGATTTTCCACCTAAAACTATCAAGTCTTTGCATCTCGAAAGAATTTGAACAGAATAGTTTTCCTTCCCATAAAACACATCGCTCCCATTTTTTTACCATATTCTTCACTGATTCATTTGTAGAGTAGTAGGGAGTTCTAATAATTCTAGAACTATCTACATGACAATATTTTTTCTAGAGTTTTCTCTTCGTGGATTTTTTGTTATGGGTCTATTTAAATTTGAATATTCTGTTTTCTTCATGATCACTAATCAAACTCATCACCACTACTTCACATGGGATCATCACCAGGAGCTACATAAACATCATTTGGCTCAGATTCCAAGGACTCCTCAAACTCATCTCCAACCTCAATATCAAGGTAGTAGCATGAGAACAACACTACACTTAGCAAAAATAGAAGAACAAATTAAACCGCATGAGAACTACTTTCATGAGCCACCATGCCATGCTTGGTCTCGTGGTTCACTTCCTTCCAATCTCCTGGTTCAACTACCATATCTTCATTGGAACCAACACCCCGAACTCCACTAGACAATGATTCACCATTTTGTACTAGTGATTCGCCATTTGTACTAGTGATTCGCCATGATTTTACAAGATAGTATAATATCATGAGAGATTCACCAAATAAATTATATATACACATTATATTATTAATAAAATCGCCTTCCATGTTTCCTATGTATTATGGGGATTCGCCCATTTATTATACATATAAATTTGGGGGGGTTCTTAAAATTTTCCTTGCTTGTTAGGTGACCTTGTTCCAATAGGAATGCTCTCCATCATAATATTTCTACCCTCTATCATTTGTCCCTCTAGTGCTTCATGAGTGAAGCTACCTTCAGAATGCTCCAAGAATAATGGGGCCCTCTTCTCATTGCTGCTTCTAAGTGACAATGTTGTAGATATTCATGGTGATACATGTGTTGTTTCGTGGCCATATACAATGCTAAACTCGTATTCTGACACTGTACTAAATAGGTCTATGCTCTTCCCATATTTTTCTACTCCATACGTCAACAAAAAATGTTGGCTGTAGCTCAACCATGAAAAACTAGGATAGAAATACATATTTTCCTTGATCAATTCGAGGGTCCTCTGTGCAGTGATAATTTTCTACTCCAAATCAAAAATGTGCTCTAATCCTTGGTTATGCAATTTCCCTGATGGCATGTTCTCACAGATCTCAATATGAGGTACTGAAATAATATGAAATGAAAGTGTATGAAAACCTTTGATAAGCTAAATCTTGGGAACATATTGCAAATCTATAAGAGTTCCTTCCACCGGTGCAATGGTATCTCCAACTACTAGTACAGATGATGGCTACTCTTCTATTATACCAGCGCTAGTATCTGCGTCCCCCTCATGCATCTCATGAATAATACATGGGGCTCCAAATTTCAAGAGCTTAAGACCATCTTGCAAAGATGCAAGTGCTCTTCCTCCTTATGTAAGTACATCTTCAACTGATGGTGGTTGTAGAGGCTCCTTCTCCTCAGTGATAACGAGGACATCCTCTTTTGGGTCTTCATGTAGTATCTCCTCAATGATGGGAGATGTCTCTATGTGATATGTCTTTTCTTCTTTAGTCGTTGAATGAAATTTGCATAAGAAAACACTTTCATATGTGATAAATGACTAAACCACCAATATTTGGTTTCACCCTCTAGATGCAGCATTGCAATCTCCACAGCCTCTCTTTCTGATAATGGGTATAGCTAAAATAATGTAGCTAACTATTCCCTCCAAGCCCTCAATGTGCTTGTGGGAGATCCATCAAATGTAGGCAAGATGAATCTATGCCTCTTTCTTCTATTGCTATTGTGGGATATCCTCTCCTCTTTGAGTTGCAAAAACTGTTGGAGAGTTATATTCTCCTTAATAGCTCTAGGTTATTATTTGTATTCAAATAGATATTTACTTAGGGACTCATACCCCAAGTCTCCTTCATATTCATACCATTCACCTTCCTTGTCAAATAAATGGGATCTAGTAGAATGTGGTGAAGATATATACATTTTTAGTTTCTTCTGTTGCTAATAGGAAGTTCTTGGACCTTCCACTTCTCGAAATGCTCTTGGAACCTCCTTTTTCCTTTCTCTCTTCATTTATTTGACCTCCTTTGAGAGGTATTGCATGGATCTAAAGAGAAGAGTGGAAAAACTCAAACCCTATGAAATTTTAGATCTCTACTATAAGTTTCTTATTTTTATGTTAAAGATGAAGCTCCCACAAGTTGAGCGAAAGATCATGCTCTGATACCACTATCATATCCCAAAAGGGAGAATGCAGTAATACAAAACACAATAATGAAACTGCAACAAGGTAAAAATTTAATCTAAATACACCATCAAAATGTATAGAATAGTTGAGAATTTTATTAACAAGGAGGTGGATAAACAATACAACAACGCTCAAAATAAGAGACACTCAAGCTAAATAACAAGGCTAGAATGACCCTAAGGTTCTCCCACAATAGGGACTGTGTAACTGTTGGAATGTTGGAAGGAAAATTGTGTTGTCCCTGCTGGAAATGTCGGGGCAACAACTACTGGAAACTATGGAAATGTAGATCCGGTAGTTCTAGAGCTCCAATGATACTGAAATTTAAGATCTCGGCTCTATGATGAATACCCAAGATAACCCAAAAAGGGATTTCCAGATTTAACAATATAGGAAAATCACCCTCTTAGGGCTTCACTATACAACTGTTGGGTATGAAGATCTGAAGCATAATATAATAAAATATGGTTGCAATATGATGTACAATCAGATCAATGCTTTAAGGTTTAATCCCTTCACTAGATTCTTCAGCTAAAAGCTCAAGATCTAGCTCCTCCAAACTTCTCTAATGAATGCAGTTGTTGAATACTCAACATGTGGAGAAAATTGCACTCTCAAGGAGGGAGGCTCTCAATCCTGATTCTAGATGCTTCAATATAGCTCGTAAATGATGGAAACAATGAAAACAAAGTGAGGAGATGGTCCCTCACAAGATTTATAGTTGAAATACTGGAAACTTCCTTCCTCCAATGAATATACAAGACTCGACTATGCAATCCTTGAGTTGTTTGCTACTGCATGGAGGTGTGAAATGTTGGGTTGAATGCGGAATATGGATATGTTTCTCGTGAAAGGTTGATCTTGAAGAACAAGGTGAAAGGATGAATCCTCCCCCGGTTTCCTAACTGAAAATGTTAGAAACAACTACCACCTCTCAAACCCTCAAGCATAAATGAATTATTCCTGTGACTAAATGTGCATATGAGAGTGGCTAAATATGGCACCAATGCCTGATGATGAATGGCAGCTCAATAGAAACCTTCTCAGGTAGGCACTCGAAGTCTCTCATGGGTAAGGGTGGGATTTTCGGTTGGAAACACCCATGTGCTAAACAGCATTGCAGACTTAGATAAACAACATAAGCGTGCATAGAAATGTCACATGAAAATTCTAGATCCAAAAAGATCAAAAATAATAATAACATTCCTACCTTCTATTATGCCTTCATCTTCATTATATATATTGTGAGCCTTCCATACCCCTTTCCCACCTCATAATTGCATTGTACATGTGGCCACTAGCCTCCATGAAGACTGCGATGTCTCTCCATGATCTCCACTCTTCCTTCATTTAAGAAGTTGCTCCATTACTCCATAATGTAGATTTACATCTAAATTATCCACATTCACACATCAAAAATGGATTCTATTTATCTATGGGGTTTATGGGTCCCTCAACCCTCCTATTTACTTAATTAATTATGAAAATTAAGAACTCTAATATTCCATTAACTGAAGGAAAATTGGGAACATTACACATCCTCGATCAGAAGTTTTACTTTAATATCCTCATTGTAAATATGAGTGACATGATTTCAAATCCATGGTGTTAAAAGTAGTCATAATAATACTTTCCCATAGTGACCATCTTATCATTATCCACATATAGTTGAAGCTCCTCTTTTCTAGGCAAGGTGAGGTACCTACACTAAGGGTTCCACACCGACAAAAACAAATTGTTCCTAAAAAATAGAACTCCAAGGTGTAACACCGAAAGGATATTTAAAGCCATTCTCAAAGAGATATGATAATGAATTCAGGAAGAGAAAAACAACTAGTAAATCATAGTGTAAAGTAAACTTTAATACCATATGCATGGCCCTGATGTGAGAAGGCGTCAATAGGCTTGATAGGGAGGCCTTTTAACCCATGAAATGCCTGTGTCCCAACTGTTAGATATAGATTCACATTTTTCTCAAAGAATTTTTTTTTTAAAATTAATTGAAGGCCATTGTCCCAGCTTGGTAACTAGCTAACGGCAATTCCATTCACAAGAACTAACAAGAAAGAACAAGTCGGCTCGTGATGAGACCTCTTTTCTTCTAGATTTTCAACTGAAAGCCATTACCCTAGCTTGGTGACCAGTGCGGTAACGTCGCTCTCGTTAGGTCCCATGATCATGGTAGGTTGGCTCGTAATGAGACCTCCTATCCATCAATTAATCTATCTTATATAAAAACTATGATTATAATCAACCTTAAATAGGTTACTTAATATTTTGGGAGGTGATTCTGCTACTTAAGATTACGGGACGGCGTGAACAAATTTTAGTTACTAATCTTTAATAGTTGGTCCTTCTACCTCGAAGACACATTTTAAATAAAAAATCTTAGATAATTACTAAAAAAATTCCTCAGATTCATCATGTGAGGATTCTTGTGAAAACTTGTCATAGGTTTGTAGGCGTGGTCCACGATAGGAAGATTCTCATCAATACCTTCAAAAATGGTCTTAAAAAATTTTATGGATGATAGTTATTGGTCAATAATCAAAGTTACTTTATAAAATATTAGGCATTAAGACTACATTTATTCTGACAAGTCTTACCGCGAGAGTGCATAATAGTAGAAATTTTACAAGTTGTACTTTAGGGAATCACAATTTCAAGAGTGCTATTATACAATTTTATTTCATATGACATCTTTATTCATTACTCTACCATATTTTAAAGAGAGGAAGATCCCTTTTAAGTGTAGGAATACTTCCAATGTAGCCATGTGCATAAAAAAATACTAATATTCTCACACTCAGGCTTAAAATGTAAATTGTTATCACTATAAAAAAATTTTCCAAACTTGAACAATTTGCTTTGTTCCTAGTCATGGTTTTTAGATAGGTGTTAAGTCATTTTAAGTTTTTCGGGGTTAAGTGATAGGGTTAGAGTCTCATTTTCATTCACATAATAAATTCCAACAACCTTATTTCATACCTTAAGAGTCTCATGTCATGTTTAGAAAGTATAGTTTTTAACCATTTAAAAAAAAAAATTGATTAAGCCACGAAACCACAATTTCGTAGCGCAGACAGTGTTAAAAACTGCTTTTGTGCTAGAAAAACGCTTCTCTTTTCATAGCGCAAAACCCTGAAATTACATTAGGCATGCTACGAAATCGTGGATTCGTAGCATGTCTTGTGAGTTATCAAATCCATCAAAATTCCGTTAATCCTTCATGATTAGGTGTTAGCCACGAGTCTTTTCTCACACATGCAACCATTCATAGCCATCATGACATTCATTAGAGGTCATTTATATTAGTCATTTTCAAATTTGAAAAGGGATGGTTTTTGGTTTTATTGTCTCATGCAAGAAACACATGATGCATACCCTTTTCCAAATGGTAAGCTCATGGTAAGCAGAAACCAAAGCTTCTATCATTCATCAAGCGAGGTTTATTATTACTTTCAAGCAAGGCAATGTCCCTAATGAAGAGGTAGTTTACTCTGAAATCAAGTGAGGCTATTGATTACAGTTTTTCAAGAAGCACACAGGAATTTCAAGGAAAGGATGACAGAGGAAAGAAAGAACCACAGGTCAGGTCACTATTTAAGGATGGAGCTTGAAAGCATAGAGGCTCCAACCAAGGACAAATTAGTTGAGGAGGCCTTCAAGAAGACAGGATGTTAGAAATTCTGTGAAAAATTGTAGGGAGGTCATAATCAAGTGACAAAAGAGTTTGCTCTTCATTTCACAAGTTCAAATACAAAAGTTGAATTCTTAAAATTTCCAATTTCCCCTGAGATCATATCATTAGTGACAGAGATTCCAAGGGGAGAAGAAATATGGTTCAAAAATTTTAGGTTTGAGATGGAACCTTGCAAAATATTTCCGAAGCCAGGGTTTGTAGAGACAGACTTAACTAAAGCAGTGCCAAGAAGTTACATCAAGAATACCTATGCCAACCTTCTCTACAACATTCAAAGGTATTTCACCTATGAGGGAAGATACCATAAGGTGTATTCTTATCATTTCAAACTCCTGTTTCGTTTTACTGGAATGATTTCTTTGGATTTTCGTTTCTTCTTGTTTTGAAGTTTAGCTAAGATGGCAGATAAAGTGAAAATGAAAGCTCAATACTGTGAAACTTCACTTTTCCATCATGGTCTAGTTAAATTGATAGTTTTACATGAACTTCAGAGGATAAACAGAGAATGGTCTACATTTTTGTTTTTGTGTGGATTTGGGGAAAACATAAGAAACAGGGATTAACCCTAAGGCCAAAGAAAAATCACCATCAGAAGCCAGTGATCCTGCAGAGACAAGATCAAAAATATTTGTCAAGTTGAAACCTAGAAATCAAGTGAAAAAGCCAGAAATCAAAACATCAGTGATCATTCAAGAGACTCCTAAACTTGCACAAAAGAGGACAACTAAAGTTAAGGAAACAATACAGGAATAATCAACTAGCAAATCAGCCCAGAAAAAATTGACTAGAAGTCAAATAGTAAAGGAAAGGGGAAAAACAATGGTTTCAGAAGAAGGTCCAGGTTTAAAGGGTAATTTGAATGATATTTTATAGGCTATTGATATTGAAGAATCTCCTTTAGTTCAGGAAGACTTTATAAAATTGGATGAAGGGAAATCTAAGAAGATGAAATCTTCCAAAAAGCTAGATTTTGATGATGAAATTTCAGAGTTTGTGTTCAAGCCCAGAAGGCCTTTAACTAGGAAATCAAAAAATTTGTAAGAGCTGGATATGGAGTTAGATAAAGAAGAGGAAGTTTCTAATGTTTATGAAGAGCCCATAGACCTATCACCACCAATGCTTGAAGGTGACAAAAACAAAGTTTTCAACATTCAAAGAGAAAAGAACAATTATGAAGAAATTAAAGAAAATTTGAGACTAGCTAATCTTGAAATTGCTAAGCTTAAGAAGAAAGAAAGAAGAAATGTTGTTCAGAAGACAAACTTCAATAGAACAAGGGCTCTGTGGGAGGTTGAAAGAGTTTCAAAACCTAAAATAGTCAGTAGTGAAGCTTAGTAATTTACCTGGATTGTCCCTACAATCAAAGAGGCAAGATTTATGAGAATGATAAATGTTAAATTGAGGGCTACTAATAGGAGAATGAAGAGGCAGATTGAAGATCTTGAAATTCAATTGAAAAAGTCTGAAGGTCAGCTACAGCAGATATAGAACAAGAGAAGTAAGTGACAAATCCTTAATACAGTCTTGTTTTTCGGAAGGACATCACTTTTTGAGGACATTTCAAAGTTGACTTGTTTTTATTGTTAAGGTATATCAACATCATGGAAATCATTAAAAGGTGAAAATATTCTTAAAGTATGAGAATTGTGAAAAAATTGTGTAAAAAAGACATACACAGCAGTTTCGTAGCGCACTACGAAACTGCTGTAGGTGCATTTTTGAATATTTTTATAAGGGTTTTGAGAGGTAAAAACATTTGGTTTCTGAATTTTTTTGCTGGTGGTGGATGGAAAGGGCTCACAGATGAAATTTTAGGCATCAAAGAAAAATAAAGTGGATGATTAAGAGATTGTTACAAAGATACAGATTCTGCGCTACGAAAACAGCTGTTATTTTCATAACGCAGCCATATAATCTCTCTTTATACTTTTTCAAATTCTTAATTTTTGTACAGGTGCAAAGGCATGGTTCCGTGGAAATTATAATGCATGTCACTTATCTCAAAAAGTCAATATTGCCAGCAAAATGGTTTGAAGATCATCAATGAAGGTAAAATCTAAATTACAGGAAACGTGTTCCCTGTTTTGTAGGGCAGATAAGACATGAATCAACATGATTGCATAACAATATTAGAGTCATCATCAAGGTCAAATATATAGAGAAAAAACTATCAGAGATATTATTTAAGTCTTAGATAATGTTGTTTTAGACATCATAAGGAGTTTTACTCCTATTTGTACTAGGACTTCTAGAAGAGATAGTTAACTGTTAGATGTAATTAAGAGTCTGTTTTAGGAGCAGATAGGTGTCAAAATTAGAAATTCGAATTCTCTTCAATATGGATAAGGGAATCTAAGGTTGTAATAGTGACTCTATAAGAGACATGAAGTCGAATTGGTAAAGGTTGGCAATTTTCATTAACAAGCAAACTATGTTATTATAGCAGACTGTGTGTTTTCATCTTAATACAGATATTGGCTTTACTACTCAAGATTTAGAAAGAGATTTTGGTGTTTGATCTTCCTATCGCTTTCCTAATCTACCTATTTGCAGTGGTATGAACATGTGTTACTTAGAATTCATTGGAAAATTCTCTAACTTCTTGCACATGTTTGTAAACTGTATTTTATCCATTGTGTTACTGTTTTGCTGATACATCTAAAACTCTGAAATGCCCTGATTTCCATGTTTAGCTAATTTTGATGTTTTTTTGAAACATACCTTGACTCCATAGCCCTATATATGTTTTTTGATAAGTAATTCAACCATTTATACACTTTTATTCAATTTATTGCTAGAGTTAGCCATCTAATCCTCAATTCAAAATCTTAAACATATTGAAAGAGCCCTCTCAAGTTGAGGAGGCTAAACCTCAACTAAAATTATAGTTTGAAATAGTTATTTAGAGTCTACTTGATTAGCAGCCTATCAAGTTCAGATTTTGTGATAACATTTTGGTGCGTCTACTAGGAGCCTGAAGATTATTTATTCTCGAAATCAAGAAGCTAAACTCTTGAAGGTAGCAGGAGCTCAGAAATTTTTTTGAGGCTGCATCTATCTTGGTGACTCCATACATTTTCAAAAGTTTAAAGGTGGCTTCGAGAAGAAGATACACATGGAGCAATCCTAATCCCCATCCACCTACCATTTTGGACAATACAAACACTATTTCAAGAGGTAGTCAGAGAATTTCAGAGATATCAGGTACTCCACCTCATTTGAAATCTTTGTCCTCTGAAATATTAAGAATTCATGAAGATAAACGAGTTGATGATAAGTTCATGAAGTGTTGTTTAGATGAGAAAGTGAAAAGGAACTCATCAATATTATCTTAGACCTGAAAAAAAGAGGAATTGACACTTCAACCTTAGTAACACAAGAAGACAAGGAAGAATTTTGGGAAGTTGTTACCTCTGAACTATTGTTAGAAAAAGAGTCTTTAGATAAACTCAAAGAACTTGACCCCTTTGAATTCTTGTTGAAATCCAAAGCTAGTTTACCCCTTCCAAATTGGAGCTTAATTTTTAGTGGCTTGCAGAAAACAAGTAGTCGTCCTCATATCAGTTCTTCATTTTCTTTTTCTACCATTCCTAAAACTACTATTCATCCTTTAAGAATGGTTGCTCCTGCTAGGTATGCACCACTTGTACTCCCTACTGTTTTGCATGACCTTCCTAGTAAATATGCTGCTAGGATTCCTACTTAGGGTAGTGATGAAGAAATCATAGTAGAAGAAAATGTAGATAGATTTAATGATTTTACAGACAGGGAAGAAGATGATGATGAAGATGTGAAGTTAAGATTGTTTGCACAAATTTTTACTGGTGAAGTTATAAAATGGTTTAAGGCTCTCACACCAGGAAGTATTCAAACTTGGGATGAGTTTGATGATATATTTTTGAGAAAATGCGGAAACAAAACCAATCCAGTTCAAGCACTTACTGAATATAACAACATTGGAAGGGTAGTAGATGAATCTGTCCAAACTTTTCAAAGATATTTAATAAATTTTTTGACTCAATTCCATCTCATTTGAAACCTCCGAAAGCCCTAGCACAAATGAGATATGCTGAAGCATTTGATTATGAATTTTCCATCTTGTTGAGAGAAAGAGAATCACCTACACTTGTTTAAATGAAAAGTGATGCAGTAAAGGTAGAGGTAAACATGATAGATGCAAAAAAGTCAGAAATGGGAGAAACTAAATTGAAAGAAGAGGAGAAACCTTCCACTTCAACTTCTGAAGAAAAATTTGACTCGATGAAAACCATGGAGAAGTTTATGGATAGGTTAGCACTTGGTAACACCTATGCTCCTCCTGTGCAACATGAACCTCAGTTCAGAAATCCTCAATTCAGGAGACCTCAAAACCAACAAAGGCCCAAAGAAAATAGAAATCAACAGCCTGATCCTCCAGTGAGACCTCCTTTTCAGTAGAATTTGGTAGATGACGAAGATGAGCCTGAAATTCCTAAAAAATCTATCAATTGTTTTAATGAAGAGATATCAGGAATTTTCTCGACTAAAGAGGAGCATGGTGAGTCAAATTTTCCTAATAAAGGAGAAGAACCATCAGATTATTTTAAGGGATATCAACATGCCATTTTTGAGATGAAAAAATAATATAATCTCAGAAACAGAAATGTACCTATCATTTCAAACAAAGAGAAACCTAAGAAAGATGCTCCAAAGGTCACTGAAGCCAAAAATGATACCCCACAGATTGCTAAAAGTAAGAAATACACTCAAATTCCTCCTCCTATCAAATAAGCTGAAAAATATGTTTCTATTTTCAACCTTGAGAATGGAATTTCGAAGATTAAAATATCAGTCCCATTTAGCAAGATTCTCAAGGTAAATGAATATAGAAGTAATATTTTTAAGTTGTTAAACTCACAACCAGGAGCTGCTGATATTTTGAATATCCAAGAAGATAATCCTACTATATATTTGGGTCCAAGGTTAGAAGATGAACAAAATGAAGAGTTTCATCCTTTCTATGTAAGCATTAGCATTCATGATATGACTTTACATAATGATATGTTAGATTCAGGGGCTTCTCACAACCTTATTCTCGAAGTAATCATGGAAAGGATGGGATTACAAATCACAAGAACATATAAGGATCTATTCTATTTTGATTCAAAAAGAGTTCAATGTATTGGTCTAATCAAGGATGTTGTTGTTGGTCTAACACAAATCCCAGCAAAGAAAGTTGTTATGGACATTGTTGTGGCTGAAGTTCTGCCAAAGTTTGGTATGCTATTGTCAAGATCATGGGCATCAAAAATCAAAGGTACAATGTAGATGGACCTTACCTATGCCACTATTCTAGTTTTTGGTGAACAAAGGAGATTGTATCGAGAGAATAAAATGGCTTACATGGTAATTAGCAAAGATAAACCTCATAATTTTCCTATTTATGCTTTTGGTACTGAGCTTGGATCTGCCATTCTTTTAAATGAGTTAGCTGATAGTGTTGAGGAAGAATTGCATTCAGAAAATCAGCAAATAGAAAATCAACAAGTAAATGACGAAGAGATGGAAGGATGGTGGTCATTGTACTTTGATGGATCAGCAGGAAAGAAGGGGTAGGAGTAGGGATTTGGATTACAATTCCAAATGATGAGACTAAGTTTTATTCCTACAAACTAAATTTTGATTGCAAAAACAACATGGTTGAATATGAATATTTGATTTTGGGTTTAGATCTTTTGAAAAAAATGAAGGCTGAAAATATTTCTGTTTTTGGAGATTCAGAACTGTTATTAGACAAGTTGAAGGTGTTTATCAAATGAAGGATGTAAGAATGAGAGCATATAGGAATCTAGTTTTGGACATGTTGGAAAAATTTCAAGCCTATTCTTTCACTATCAAAACTAGAGACCAAAATTCTATTGTTGATTCTCTGGCTGTCTCTGCAAGTATTTTCATCATTCCTATGCATTTTTCTGAAAAAGATGAAATTGAGGTTCGCCACAGACCAGCTATACTAGATAATGTCACCAATTGGAAAGCTTTTGAAGTCGATGATCAACATGTAAAGAATTTTATTGAGTTGGAAGAAGAATTTGAAAGTACCCTAGTAGATCAACAAAACATGTTTGTTGAATCAAAAGGAAATTCTGAAGTTTTACAAGTAAAAAATAATTCAATACCAAAGGGTCTTATTCCTCTTGAGAAGCTTTTTGATCAGAATGATGTTTCTAAATCTCCAAAGATACAAGCTGATGAAGAGGAAGTAGAGAGCTGTAATCTGGGTACATTAGCTTTGTCTAAAATGATCAAAATTTCAAAGTGTCTTTCGGCTGATATGAAATTCAAATATATTGAGATGATGAAGAGGTTTATTGATGTCTTTGCATGGAGTTATGATGATTTAAAGGAGTATGATTCTTCCATTATTCAGCATATTATTCCTATCAAAGAAAATGAGAAACCATTCAAATAGAAGTTCAAGAGAATTAACCCCCTTCTCATGCCATTGATTGAAAGGGAGATTAAGAAACTCTTTGATGCAAAGATCATTGTCCCAATCAAATTTTCAAATTGGCTTGCAAACTTAGTTTCGGTGAGGAAGAAGAGTGGAGAAATCAGAATTTGCATTGACTTCAGAAATTTGAATAAGGCTTCACTAAAGAACAACTACCCTCTTCCTAAGATGGATTCAATTATGAAAAATATTGTTGGTTCACAAAGGATGTATATGCTTGATGGTTTTTCAGGTTGCAATTAGATTCTTGTGCATCCAGATGATCAAGAAAAAACAGCCTTCACAACACCATGGGGCACATTCATGTACGCCAAGATGCCTTTTGGTCTCATGAATGTGGGAGCCACTTTCCAAAAAACAATGGATATTGCTTTTTCTGAATAAAAGGATAAGTCGGTGGTTGTTTATCTTGATGATATAACAGTCTTTTCAAAGAAAGAAGAAGATCATTTGAAACACCTAGAGAAAATTATGCTGAAATGTAGAAGGTTTGGTATCTCTCTGAATCCTACTAAAAGCATATTTTCTTTAACATCAGGAAAATTACTTCGTCATATTATTTCTGAAGAAGGAATTAGGATTGATCCTAATAGAGTTAATGCAATTCAAAAGGTAGATTTGACAAGAAATAGGAAAGAGATTCAATCATTTATTGGGAATGTGAATTTTGTTAGGTGTTTCATTCCTAATGTTACTGAGATTGTCAAAGATATAACAAGGATGTTAAAGAAAGGAGTTGATATTAAATGGATAGCTGAAGCAAAGAAATATTTTGAAGAAATCAAGAGGGCACTCACACAAGCACCGATACTCATCAGTCCAGATTTTTCCAAAGAGTTTTTGGTTTTTACATTCTCTTCTGAAAACAAAATTGCTGGAGTTTTGCTACAAAAAGGGAAGCAAGGTTTTGAACAACCTATTTATTTCTTAAGTAGAACATTAGTGAATGCTGACCTGAAGTACAATGTTCTAGAAAAATAGGCCTATGCTTTGGTGAACGCTATAAAAGATTTCAGAATTTGTATTCTACATTCTCAAATTGTGGCATATGTTCCAAGTGTTGTGATAAAAGACATTCTAACTCGGGTGGATCTAGATGGTAAGAGGGGAAAATGGATCGCCAAATTGTTGTAATATGATATATACATCAAACCAACCAAGTTGGTGAAGGGACAAGGCTTGGAGAAGCTAATGACTCAGTCAAATTTGGACTGTCTTGACATAAATCTGAATGCAGAAATATCAGAAATTTCTGAAAATGAGGAAGAATTGGTCCAAATTGATGAGAAATATCTTACTTCAAAGTGGTATAAGGATGTGGGTTTTGTTCTACAGCATAACAAAGCTCCCGCTGATCTAAAAAAGTCTAAAGCAAGGTTTGTTAAGCTAAACATTTGAGATATTTTGTAGATGACATAAATCTTTTTTGGAAAGATACAGGAGGAATTTTGCTGAATTTATTACTTGAAGAAGAAGCTGAAAAATTCATTGAATAATTCCACAAAGGTGATTGTGTAGGACACCATTATTGGAAGCCTACAACAAATAAGATTCTAATAGCTGGATATTTTTGGCCAACAATGTTTAAGGACATTTACAAAAAAATCGATGCATGTCATGAATGCCAAATTTTTGAAGGAAGAAGAAAGCTTGTACCTCTACCCTTGGTTCATATCTACGTGGAAGCTCCTTTTCAGTAGTGGGGATTAGAATTTATTGGAGAGATACATCCATCATCATCAGGGCAGCATCGCTAGATTCTCACAACAATGGACTACTTCACTAAATAGATAAAGGCGATACCAACAAGGCAAGCTAATGACTCTGCAATTATTTCTTTTATAGAGAATAATATATTGTCTAGATTTGGCTGTCCCATCAAGATTATAACAGATAATGCTCAAGAATTTAAGTCCAAGAAAATGATAAATTTCTACCATCAATACCATATCACTCTTGGAAACTCTGCAACATATTATCCGCAAGGGAATGGTCTTACTGAATCATCAAATAAGAGCATTGTAAGAATCATCAAAATGGTATTGCAGGAGAACAAGAAAGCTTGGCACTTAAAGCTGAAGTACGCCTTATGGGCTGATATGATTTGTACAAAGAGGTCAATTGGGACTTTTCCATATGAATTAGTTTATGGTGCTGAAGTTGTTTTTCCATTATCACTAGGGGTACCAGTCATTAAGTTAATTCAAGGACTTGAAGAGGAACCAAATTCCATTCATAGGAGGATCAACCAGCTGATAGCCTTGCAAGAAAAGAGAAATGAAACCTATGACAGCCATCAGTAAGTTCAAAATAGAATCAAGAACACATTTGATAAGAAGATCCAAGAAGTCAGTTTCCAGCTACAAGACAAAGTGCTGAAATGGGAGGCCAAAATTGAGGGAAAGGGAAAGCACGTTAAGTTTGAGAATTTATGGAAGGGTCCTTTTAAGATTGCTGGTTTTCATGGGAAAAACACTTCTATATTGCAGGAAATTGATGGAGGATCATATGCTAGAGGGCCTATTAATGGAAGGTTCCTAAAGCATTATGCTTTCTAAATTTTTATCAGTCACTCATGACATTGTACATATTCCATCTTTGACAGTTTTATTGCTAATGATGACAAGCTGAAACAGAGATCTTAAGCCCAAGGTGAGGCCCAAATAGTTTGAAGAAGATGCTTGTCAACACAAATTTTTGTTTTTATAAAAAATGGATAGCATTAGAGCTACAGGTTCTTAGTGTACCACAGGGGCACACTATCCCAAGTGGAGCCATTGTTATCACTATAAAAAAAAATTCCAAAATTGGACAATTTGCTTTGTTCCTAGTCATGGTTTTTAGATAGGTGTTAAGTCATTTTTATTTTTTAGTGGTTAAGTGATAGGGTTAGAGTCTCATTTTAATTCACATAATAAAGTCCAACAACCTTATTTCATACCTTGAGAGTCTCATGTCATGTTTAGAAAGTCTATTTTTTAACAATTTTCAAAAAAATTGATTAAGCCATGAAACCACATTTTCGTAGCACAGACAGTGTTAAAAATTGCTTTTGCGCTACGAAAATGCTTCTCTTTTCATAGCGCAAAACCCTAAAATTACATTATGAGCGCTACGGAATTGAGGATTCGTAACATGTCTTGTTAGTTATCAAATCCATCAAAATTCTGTTAGTCCTTCATGATTAGGTGTCAGCCACGAGTCTTTTCTCACACATGCAACCATTCATAGTCATCATGACATTTGTTAGAGGTCATTTTTCTTAGTCATTTTCAAATTTGAAAAGGGCTATTTTTTGGTTTTATTGTCTCATGCAAGAAACATATGATGCATACCCTTTTCTGAATGGTAAGCTCATGGTAAGCAGAAACCAAAGCTTCTCTCATTCATCAAGCAAGGTTGATTATTACTTTCAAGTGAGGTAGTGTCCCTAATCAAGCGAGGCAGTTTACTCTGAAATCACGCGAGGCTGTTGATTACAGAAGAACACAATAATTTCAAAGGAAGGATGATAGAGGAAAGAAAGAACCACATTTCAGGCCACTATTTAAGGACGAAGCCTGAAAGCATAGAGGCTCTAACCAAGGACACAACAGTTGAGGAGGCCTTCAAGAAGACAAGATGTTGGAAATTCTGTGAAAAATTGAAGGGAGGTCATAATAAAGTGACAAAACAGTTTTCTCTTCATTTCAAAGGTTCAAATACAAAATTTGGAGTCTTAAACTTGCCAATTTCCCCTGAGATCATATCATTAGTCACAGAGATTCCAAGGGAAGAAGAAATATTGTTTAAAAATTTCAGGTTTGAGATGGAACCTTGTAAAGTATTTCTGAAGCCAAGGTTTGTAGAGACAGACTTAACTAAAGTAGTGCCGAGAAGTTACATTGAGAACACCTATGCCGACCTGCTCTACAACATTCAAAGGTATTTCACCTATGAGGGAAGATACCATAAGGTGTATTCTTATCATTTCAAACTCCTGTTGCATTTTACTGGAATGATTTCTTTGGATTTCCCTTTCTTCTTGTTTCGAAGTTTAGCTAAGATGGCAGATAAAGTGAAAATGAAAGCTCAATACTGTGAAACTTCACTTTTCCATCATGGTCTACTTAAATTGATAGTTTTACATGAAATTTAGAGGATAAATAGATAATGGTCTACATTTTTGTTTTTGTGTGGATTTGGGGTGGAAACACAAGAAACAGGTATTATCCCTAAGGCCAAAGAAAAATCACCATCAGAAACCACTGATCCTGTAGAGACAAGATCGAAAATATTTGTTAAGTTGAAACCTAGAAATCAAGTGAAAAAGCCAGAAATAAAAACATCAGTGATCATTCAAGAGACTCCTAAAATTGCACAAAAGAGGAAAATTAAAGTTAAGGAAACAGTATAGGAACAGTCAACCAACAAATCAGCCCAGAAAAGATTGACTAGAAGTCAAATAGCAAAGGAAAGGGTCAAAATAGTGGTTTCAGAAGAAGGTCCAGGTTTAAAGGGTAATTTGAATGATATTTTACATACTATTGATATTGAATAATCTCCTTTAGTTCAGGTAGACTTTATAAAATTGGATGAAGGGAAATCTAAGAAGATGAAATCTTCCAAAAAGCTGTATTTTGATGATGAAATTTCAGAGTTTGTGTTCAAGCCCAGAAGGCCTTTAACTAGGCAATCGAAAAAGTTGCAAGAGCTGGATATGGAGTTAGATAAAGCAGAGGAAGTTTCCAATGTTTATGAAGAGGCCATAGACCTGTCATCACCAATTCCTGAAGGTGACAAAAAGAGAGTTTTCAACATTCAAAGAGAAAAGAACAATTATGAAGAAATTAAAGAAAATTTGAGAATAGCTAATCTTGAAATTACTAAGTATAAGAAGAAAGCAAGAAGACATGCTATTGAGAAGACAAACTTCAACATAATAAGGGCTCTGTGGGATGTTGAAAGAGTTTCAAAACTTGAAACAGTCAGCAGTGAAGCTTAGTAGTTTACCTGGACTGTCCCTGTAATCAAAGAGGAAAGATTTATGAGAATGATAAATGCTAAATTGAGGGCCACTAACAGGAGACTGAAGAGGCAGATTGAAGATCTTGAAATTCAATTGAAAAAATCTGAAGGTCAGCTATAGCAGAGATAGAACAAGATCAGTAAGTGGCAAATCCTTAATACAGTCTTGTTTTTGGGAAGGACATCAATTTTTGAGGACATTTCAAAGTTGAATTATTTTTATTATTAAGGTCTATAGACATCATGGAAATCATTAAAATGTGCAAATATTCTTAAAGTCTAAGAATTGTGAAAAAATTGTGTAAAAAAGACATACACAACAGTTTCGTAGCGCGCTACGAAACTGCTGTAGGTGAATTTTTGAATATTTTTATAAGGGTTTTGAGAGGTAAAACATTCGATTTCTGAATTTTGTTGTTGCTGGTTGATGGAAAGGGCTCACAGATGAAATTTCAGGTGTCAAAGAAAAAGAAAGTGGATGGTTAAGAGATTTTTACAAAGATATAGATTACACGCTACGAAAACAGCTGCTATTTTTGTAGGGCATCCATATCATCCCTTTTTATACATTTTCAAAGGCTTGGTTCCATGGAAATGATAACACATGTCACTTATCTCAAAAATTCAATATTGCCAGCAAAAGGGTTCGAAGATCATCAATGAAGGTAAAATCTAAATTACAGGAAACATGTTCCCTGTTTTGTAGGGCAGATAAGACATGAATCAACATGATTGCATAACAATATTAGACGCATCATCAAGGTCGAAGATATGGAGAAACAACTATCAGAGATATTATTTAAGTCTTAGATAAGGTTGTTTTAGACATAATAAGGAGTTTCACTCCTATTTGTACTAGGACTTCTAGAAGAGACAGTTAACTGTCAGATGTAATTAAGAGTTTGTTTTAGGAGCAGATAGGTGTCAAAATTAGAAATTTGAATTCTCTTCAAGATGGATAAGGGAATCCAAGATTGTAGTGATGAATCTATAAGAGACATGAAGTCGAATTGCTAAAGGTTGGCAATTTTCATTAACAAGAAAACTATGTTATTATAGAAAACTGTTTGTTTTCATCTTAATACAGATATTGGCTTTACTACTCAGGATTCAAAAAGAGTTTTTGGTGTTTTATCTTCCTATGACTTTCCTCATCTACCTATTTTCAGTGCTATGAACATGTGTTACTTATAATTCATTGGAAAATGCTCTAACTTCCTGCATATGTTTGTAAACTGTGTTTTATTCGCTGTGTTACTGTTTTACTGATACATCTAAAACTCTGAAATTCCCTGACTTCCAAGTTAAGCTAATTTTGATGTTTTGTTGAAACATACCTTGCTACATAGCCCAATATATGTTTGTTGATCAACAATTCAACCAGTTATACACTTTTATCCAATTTATTCCTAGAGTTAGCCATCTAATCCTTAATTCAAAATCTTAAACCTATTGAGAGAGCCCTCTCAGGTTGAGGAAGCTAAGCCTCAACTAAAAGTCTGGTTTGAAATAGTTACTCAGATTCTACTTGATCAGCACACTATCAAGGTCAGATTTTGTGATAACATAAACTTTAATTCATATCAGAGTATGAGAAACCGTCTTACTTACTTGATATGGTACCAAGTGTTTCTGAATCATGATAGAATAGGATGTGCTAATAATTGTTTGGAACCAGACTTCAATAGGAGCCACATATTCATGATTCTCCAACTTTTATAGGTCTTCCACAGGTTGATGTTTAATCTTTTCAGATTGACAAGGATGGTTAAGGGAAATACTATGGTTTTCTTCTTGGTGATCCTCAACAATGGTTTTCAAACCAGTTCCAATCAGAGATTTCTCCTTTAATGTTTTATGGATTAAAGTTTCTTCCCGAGGTAAATTTTGTGTGGTAATAGGGGATGTTTCTGAATCTCTCCCCTCTTTAAAAGATATGGTATTACATTCAGTAGGGAAGTGAGTAGGAAAGATAGGTGTTTTAAATTGATGTGCAACTTGATAATCAGAATTAGGATTTGGTTGCACAAATGATTGGGACCATAGAGAAGGATAACATGGTGGTACATTAGACACGAATTGTAACTGTTGTGGCATAGGTAATGGAGTTTGCATGGGGAATCTCGCTAGAGGTGGCTCCAAACTGTCCTTCAGGTTGTGAGAATATATGGCTCGAGGGAGAGGTCTAATGTGGCCATAAGGTGGGGTATTGAATTTTAGGAAGATTACAGGTTTTCCATGGAACTGTTGAGTTGTGGATGTGTTGAGGAACCTATTGGGGATAATAAATATGATTCTAAGTATTAAATGATGATGAGTTTTGAGTTATACCTAGAGGTCAATTTATTTCCTTACTTGATTCCTTAAACACATGTTGAAACCCCAATAGTGATGGAAAATAATATGTTGAATGAGCCTCCTTGCACTGCTTTTGTTCTTCCTGCAAATCGCCCAATTGTAAATTTAGACAATATTTTGTTTCTCCTATTTTTGTAGTAGATTTTAAAAATTGAGAAAAAGGTTCTCGAGAATTCTTACCAAGCTTGGGGATTACTCTTGAATAACTAATGCACAATTTACAAACAGCATCATATGGTAAGTGTGAAACATCACGTGCTCCTATAGGATTTAAAGATTCTAAAAATTCATCTTTGATTCCTTTGAGTAGGAGTGTTTTGAAGGTCTCTCTGACCAAATTATTATGTGTTGATTTTTGGAGGTTTTATTTAAATTGCTCCACATAATCCTCCAAACTTTAATTTCCACCCTATGTTATCCAAAAATATATTCACCAACCTCGTAGTATTCTCGGTATATCCCCAAGAATACATTCTTCATGTCTTCCCATGTTTGAATGTAGTTCCCTCCAAGGCTCATGAACCATCGGAAAGCTGCTGCTTTTAGAGTAAGATAAAATACTTGCAACATTTGAGCATTAGTACAATAACCATATCCTCTACAAAGTACTTCAAACTGAAGTAAAAATGTATGTGTATCTTCATTTTCCAAACCATGGAATTTTGGTAGCGCAGATGGGGGAATATTATGCATTTGTGCCACTCCTAGATCTTTGATAGGGAATTCAAAAGTAACAATGTTTTTCATTTCTTACCAAATGAAAATAGGATCTCCATGTACTACTTCGAGACTCATTCCTTGAATTTTATTTCCAATTGATCAATGAAATAGCTGTATTGAATGATTGATGTTGCCCTCAAACTCTTCATTGAAAAATGCCTTGAAATACCATTTCTCTATTTTCAACAAGCTAGTTGGTATATCTTGTTAGCACGTGGTTGAATAGATAGGGGGGTTCTTACAATACCCAAGAAATGAAAAACATTTTAATAGATTACAGGAAAGAAACAAATTCAAAGAATTAATTATAAAGAAATAAAATTTAATAGAAAAAATAAGTAAAAAGAAAACCAAACTACAACAGGTTATTGAGGACAATCCCCTCAACACCTCCCCGGAAATGGCACCAAAATGTCAGGCGTTATAAACAACCTAACATTTAATTTTCAATCCAAGAGTTCATAAACTTAGAGGTGAAGCGCTGGAAATGCTAGAGAAGGACTTCAACAACCTGCACTAGTTAATACAATTACACCACACCATTATAGAAACTAGAATCAAAAGAAAGTACTTTGCAAAGAAATCAAATAAAGGAACTTTCACACTTGCTGTAAACAATCTAGATTTTTGAAATGAAATTCTATGTTTATCTTCAGTATAGTTGTTGACATATTAAAAATTGGACCTTTGAAGAGATCTGACTTTTTAAGGATTTTCCTTCATGCGCTAACTTATTATTCATGTACTCCTGCAATCTTCTTGCACTATTACATGCACAAGGATTATGTTCTGGAAGTATCTTTTACAATTATACTAGATATTTATGTCATTATGCAGAGGCTCTTAGCCTTGGGACTAGAGCACTCTGTTGCGGAATTAGGATATTGGTTCATGTACTGGAACAGAGGTTCCTGCACCAAGTTTTTCAATTACTTTCAGGAAAAATTAAAGAGTGTGCTAACTATGAAAATAATTTTCAAACATGATTCATAATTCTTGAATAACTTGCACATGAAAAATAATGCTTCAACCAAACTGAATCTCATAATGAAAATAAGTTTTGAAATAGAAAAAAAAAAAATTCAAAATTCAAAGCACACTTTCTTCAATGCAGTAAAAGAAATAACTCAAGCATGATAGCAGGGTTTTATCCCTGTGATAGTTATTCACATAAATCAGATCTGCCTTTAACATTTGTTAACTCAGAAAGGTTCACTTTGATTATTCAAATTTAAGTTTGAATTCCTTCCTTTTAAAAATATGAAGTGCAGGCACAGATTGATGTGTTGTAACAAAATTCTCTCATCAGTTAACAACTCATATTTTAAATCCAAGGGTTTTAACTCTTAGTATTAAAAATACTTCTATTTTCTAATGAAAATTCAGTAACAAAAATTCATCAAATTCTTATAAAGGAAAGGAATGAAACAATCTTAATTTAACGAACCGAAAAACGAGGTTGCAGAAATTAGAAAAGAAATAGTGCAAGAATTTGTTTTCACTACTCCAGGCATAAATAAATTATGATTCATAGAAAGGGAAATGAATGAATAAAATCGAAATGTAATTATTAAACACGCCATGGATCCGTCACACTTGACTATTAAGGAAATGGAACCAGAATTCTTATAAAGAAATCAATTACAAACTCAATCCAAACCTTGCACAAATAAAATCATCACACACACATTTAACTGAACAAAATCATGGGAGGGAAAATGAGTTGGGTTGGTTGGGCCCTAGCCAACTAGCTCGTTTCCCATTTTAGGAAAATTGAAGCCCCAACACCCAAATATGCATCAATAGTAGATTAAAACGCAGAATGCAAACAACATGGCATAGCTCCTTTGTATTAATTTCAAATAATAAAATGTTCATTATGAATTCGAGTCCAGCCCCGAGCGAGGGTGCAGGGAGTAAAACCCCCAACACTTAGCTTAGCAGCATCAAGGTAAAATGAAAATGGCTTCTCCTCCCCAACTATGCATAATCGCTCTTCTTTTTATAATATTTTTATATGGTAATTAAATCGTATCTTTTGAAAAAAAACAAGGGGATTGAATCCCAAGTAATTCTAATTAAATATAATATCAGTACAACCGTTCCCCTATTAAAATAATAAAGATTTAGTACAAATTTACCAAATTTGGGTGTTTTCTATATTTTAGGAAGAATTGGTATTTTTAATAAACTACCTCCAAATCGCCTTTTGCATCTCCTCAAACATTGTGAATTTTGGAAAAGAGCTATGGCATTACTCAATTTCCTGTGCTGGGAAAAAAACCCATGTTTCAGAATTTTGATATTCATAACGATCGGTGTGGAAATAGAGGAGGAAATAGGCAATCCGAAAACTACTGGCTAGAATTATGGAAAATTTGATATAGTTAACAAACTTCCTCCAAAGTTCCCTTCGTATCTCCTTAACTATTATGATTTTTGGAAAACGACCAAACTATTACTCAATTTCCTATGCTGGGAAAAAAACCCATGTTTCAGAATTTTGAGATTTGCAACGATTGGCATGTAAATCGACAAAATCGGTTGTCTAGAAACTGCTGCGAATTTAGGCTGAAGTTGTATAATCTGAATTGGTGGAGGAAAGTATGGTGCAGGAATCCTACCAGTACTAGTGCAATAATGTGTAGTGCATGAAATTAACCTTTATTAGAATAGGCATATAATCAACTATGTAAACATGCAAACACAAAAGCTATTATGAAAGATGCTTTTAATATTTAAATACTGTTAAAACAAGGGAATAGAAAATACTTACTTATTATCTCTGAGAATGCACAAAACTATGAAAATAACTGTTCAATCTCCAAAAAAGCATGAGGGACTTCGAGTAAAGGGTGTTATAAAGCAAGGCAAAAAATAGGCCCAATAGTAAAGACTCTCTACCCCAACCACAAATATTCCTACGAAAAATGCAGTCAAACAATGGTGACTTCCTATGTTTGTGGGAAATTTGTATTGTTTTTGTGGACATTCAATTCCAGGGTGTCTTGTGTGGGTTTTACAAGGCCGAAAATAATGCATAAAAATCTTAGCGTGGACAACAAGGGAAGATGATGTTTTTTAGAACTTCACATACGTCTCAAAGAGTTGTTTAGGGTCATTGGTGTGCCCTAACCATAGTTTAGATTGCAAATATCCCAAACCAAGAGGGAAACAATAGTATGGTTTCATATGGTCTCTTGGTTATGAGAAGATTCTAGTTGGACGGGTGCCTAAGGGTCAGATAATTAGTGAAGTATTTTACCACCCAGGAGTAAGGGTTTCCTAGGTGGTTGGATTTCCCAACTAGGAGCATATGTTACAACAAGTATTTGTCACCCATGGTGTGCTACAGGGAAGTGTGATAGTGAAAAATTTGGATCCGAGTGTGCATCATATTCATGGAATTAGGTTTCTACTAGACTAGAATATCTTGAGCTCAATGGTCTCATCAACCATGAGAGGTTTTAGAATCCCCATAATTATGTTTGGAGAAGGATATCTAGAGCAGAAGATATGAAATGCTCCTATCTGGTGTTCATTGTGGGAGATGGATATCTTGGAGTGATTGGTGGAAAACCTCCATTCCCATTGGTCATCTTTATTAGAGAAGTGCAGGAAGACTATATTGGTTTGAAATCCCTAAATAACTCATGAGCAGCAGCGGTCAGTCATGATTTGTTCACAGACTGAGTTGTGAAAAACTCAACATGAATCCCTATGTGTTGTGCCCTTGATGGACTAAGGAAAAAGTAGTGACCATATTGGATAGTGAAGGTCCAGTGTCTATATGGACTTGGATCATTCAGAGAGGGTGCACATTGTGTGCTGAATGACCGAGCAAGAAAAGGGTATGATCATGGGGATCTATGAAGTTGACTACATCAGCGAGATGGTTAGAGTATCTTGTTGAGTGTAGATTGGTTTTAGATGGAGTGACATGAAGCCCTATTTGTTGTATATCTTGTATAAAACAACTAGGCCTACTTGAACAAAACCAATAAGACTTAAATAGAGTGATTGTATCCTAGACACTATTATCATGGAATAAGAACAACTACATGGTTGAATTTGTCATTTGAGACCAAGCCCTAGTTCTTGAGGGTCAGAGTATCTTCTTGAGGGTAAATTTGAAACTTTATTGGAATTTGTCAATTGAGACCAATTTTGGCTAGAATTGTATGCACTTGTGGAATACTAGTGAAACATACCACAATATTCTAATCTGTAGCTAGATAAGCCACCTAACTTTATAATTTCCATTGTAATAGTGATATTTCTGCAACTTGTATATTAACCTTTTTCTTTTTATTAAATGAATGAAATATTTTACTTTTATTTGAGGATGAGATGCATTGGAATGTATTAACAGTGCAAGGAAAACATCACCAAATAGAGCAAACCAAGGGTGAGGACAAAGACCAGATAAGAAATGACAAATAGGAAAATACCATTATGCATTGGATAGTATTGAAAGTGTGAGGACAACATCACCAAACAAAAAAATCCAAGGGAAAGGACCATGGCAATACATTTGAGAAAAAAATTAAAATATGCCTATAAAACATATGCTTGCATGTGTATGAGTGAGATCATAATGTGCTGAGGAAGATCATTATGTGGGAGTGTAGAGAATGTTGATTTCTCCATACTTTCACATTATAGACATTGACATTTATGTGTGCACTAATCATGTTGGCCATAACTATGTGGAATGTAGAATGCCTTTGCATATATATGACCTAGGTTTTACTGAAGATAATTATTTCTTATTCAAATTACCATAGGTAGGGAAAAAAATATAATTAAATCATAAGAGATTCTAATGGAAGCTTTGTCTCCCATGAAAATTTTTAATTCAAAATAAAAGATTTTACGTATTTTTTTTCAGCATGATACATTCGAGAATTTATTAGTGAACCTAACCATTATATTTCCCATGTAGATTATTAACTATGGCCTCAAATATACTTAAGAATTTTTATAAATATTGCATTAATTCATGGCAAACATGGCTCATAGTTGGGTATGGAGTTGGATTAATTAAGGTAACTATTGAAGTTTTCTTTTTTTTGTAATGTTTTTTTTATAAGATATTCTACATTGTTGTTAAATGTTATAATAGTAGAAGGGAGATTTAATTTCAACCTAATCACTCCATATTATCAATTTATTAAATTTATTATTGTTATGAGCATATATGTGTCGAATATAACATGAACCCAACTGAAATTGAATAAAAATCATGGCCATTTAACAGTCCTTTGATATATCTTGATAATTGTTTGAAGAATTTGTAAGATCACTTGTTCAAAATACATGCTAAAACTAATTGAGAAACTAAATATTATTGCTAATGAATTGAAAAACCTATAATTCCAATACATTATGCAGAGTGCCAAGGCGTGGAAGAGTCCCACAACTAACTCCTTGTTTCTCCTCCCCCACACAATGTATCAACTTTATGGATATTTGTCCCCTGTCGTGCCTAAGTAAAGGGACCTGAAACCACCTCGGTTTTGGCATCATTGGGAAGATACTATAGCATAATAGTGTCATGTTAATGTGACTTCAGAGCACTCACAGGATTATTTTTCACTCCTCAAAGACGCCCCCTGTTATCACCAAATTATGTCCTGTTGGGTTACTTCAATGGTCACAAAATAGATAAATCCTCAGATTAGCTACGAAATTGTCAGGTAGTTTCATAGAGAAATATTCCTCTTTTTCACTATATTCACTACGAAACTATGAAAAACTAGACAAGTGGCTATTTTTTAAAATTTGATGACTATGCAATTGAGCTCAACATGGATTATTGTGGATATGACCCTAATGACAAGACTAATGAAGTGTCTATGACCTATAATAAACATAATTAAGTGAATTTCTTATCAAATGAATGATCTAGCCTAATGAGACAAGGTGAAGCTTATGATGACCCTATCAAAAAAAATTTGAAAAATTGAGAGTGATAACACCCCCCATGTCAGGGATTGGTGGGAAACCTAGTGTGAGAAAAAGGACGAGGGGGAAACCTCTTTGTTCTCGCTTGTACCCACCTGGAATTATTTCTGAGATTCCATCAAGGAACAATATTATCCCATGGGGAGCTATGAGGAAAAGTACATAAAATGGACTATGTTGCGGTAGCAAAGGGATCAATATGTGCTTGAGTTGATGAATCCGTTCCATACCCTACGCACAAAGTTTGGTATCAAAGATTTGGAGAAAAATTTGGCGATGAAGGACCGAAGTTGTCTACACAAATAAATCCAGGAGGAAATAAATTTCCTCGAGATCTCCTTTCTTTGTACGGCATACCGGTATGCTGCCAAGATTGAGCAAAAATTCAAAGAGAAGAAGTGAGACTTTGGATCTGCGAATAAAAAGCAAGGGAAAGGTGCCAGCAAACCACATAACAAAGGACAAATCCAAGGCATAGTGGGCCAAGACTACCTGACAAATTCAAAAGAAAATAACAACACCACGAAGCCGAAGAAGGACACGGGAAAGTGGTGTGAGTTCCATAAGAGATCCACTCATAACACAAGTGATTATTGAGCCAATCAATCACTAGTGAATGATATGAGGTTTTCTGAATCAGATGCATGCTCTGACTCTAAATCAGAACCCAAGAAGGGGAATAAAAAAGAGAAACAGATTATTGATGTGAATCCCAACGCCACTGTTGCCACCACGAAGATCCAAAAGGAAGAACCAGAAGATACAGAAGAGGAGGAGCATCTCTTCCACTCCCAGATGTGCGTAAAGGGTTCCCCACTATAGTTCATTGTCGATAATGGGACCTGAAAGAAAATCATTTCAACAGAGGTCATGAACTGGTTGGGCTTGTTGACCACAACACACCCATATCTCTACACCATCAAGTGGCTTCACTAAGGATGGGATCTCCATGTCATCCAGTAGTGTCGCCTTTCCTACAACATCAAGCCCTTCACTGATGAGGTATTATGTGCAATTTCTTTGTTTGATGTTTGTGATGTATTATTATGCCAACCATACTTGTGGAAGTGACATTCTATCTATGAGTCCCGACCTCACTCTATTTTTTTTACTTTGGGAAATAAGTTGTACAAGAGACCAAAGGTAACAATGCATGCCCCTATCTCTTTGGTTACTACAAAATATTGCGTTAAGGTCATTTCAAAAACTGGGAAATTTGTTTTCATGAGTATCTGCCCTCAAGGAAAGAAGAATACTATGGCCACGACCTCTGGACAACGCTCTGATGGGCCTCTAAATTAGACATAAAATAAGGCCCATATAACCTTTATTAGACCCATCTACCTTCCTTATGCACATAAAAGGATATATTAAATTTCTCTTTCGGCACTTACTAATGTTTTCTTATGTTTTAATATTTTCTTAGGAAGTGTAGGTTTTAACCCTGAACATAAATTATCTACACGAGAATCTTATAACAGAAAATAAAGAATAGCGAGAGCATAAAACATAAAATAGATAAACACAGAGATTTTCCCCTGGATCCCAAATCGGGATGACCAACTTGATATTTCATTATATTCCCTTTAGTGTTACAACACATATATATACATGCTAAAGCATACATAAACCCTAATCCATTAACCCTGGATTAGAAAATAACCATAGTTCCCTTGACTGGATCTACAAAAATACTAGGGGTAGAAAACCATCGTACCCAAAAACCATGTGAAAAACCATGCACAAAACCATGGGCAAGGACCGCCCTCTGGAAATTAAGGACCAAAAAAAATTTGTTGGGCCACTGCCCCAGACCCTGACAGGGGGGGCTACCACCCCTCCTGTAACCCCCCTGTTGCACCTAGCACAAAGGGGGGGCTATCACCCCCCCTCTTACCCCACCGACGTGATTAGTCGTGGAAAGAATATAACACATACCCAACATTCTCCCACTTTTTGTTTTCTTTCTGCATGGGGCCACAGGAGAGCTTATTCATTGGTCCAATTCTTCAACACCCATTGTTTCTCTACACCAAGAGAACTTCTGAGTGATCACAGACTTCGTCAATGCATATGCAACATTATTCAAAGTGTCCACCTTTACCAGCAACACCCTTTTAGCCTCAACCATATCTCTAACAAAGTTATATTGAACATCAATGTGCTTTGTCTTTGAATGATAAGTAGGGTTCCTAGCCAAGAAAATTGCACTTTGGCTATCACAGTATATCCTTATAGCTTGCTGTACCAACCCCATACTTGAACACAATATCTGCAACCAAACTTCCTCCTTGCTTGCATGAGTGGCTACCATGTATTCTGCCTCTGTAGTTGAAAGAGCCACTACAAACTGTCTTTTACTCATCCAACTGACTGTGCCTCCAAATAGACTAAACACATACCCACTTGTAGATATTATTTGGTCCAGATCTATAGCCCATTCTACATCAACAAAACCATGAATGTCCAACATTCTTTCCAATCCCAGTCTTCCCTGGTAGCACAAGCCATAATCACTAGTGCCACGTAAATATCTGAAAACCCACTTCACTGTTGTCCAATGCTCCTTCCCTGGGTTTGAAATAAACCTGCTCAATACTCCCACTACATGTGCAATGTCTGGTCAGTACATACCATTTCATACATCAGGCTACCCACTGCACTTGCATATGAAACACGAGACATATCCTCCTCTTCTTCTTGTGTCTTGGGACACTGTTCAGTAGACAGCTTTACACCTACAGGAATAGGAACATTCACTGGTTTACTATCCTGCATATTGAACCTCTGCAATATAGTCTCGACATAATTCCTCTGGTTTAACTAGAGCTTCCTCTTTGCCCGATCTCTCTTAATTTCCATGCCCAAAATATAGGTTGTAGCACCAAGATCCTTCATGTCGAATTTGGAGAACAATTAGGTCTTCAAATCTTCGATAATATCTTTTTCATTTCCAATCAACAACATATCATCCACATACAAGACCAAATAAATAACCCAGTCACCAATTAGTTTAAAATAAACACAGTGATCCTCCTTTCTTCTGGTGAAGCCAAGTCCCCGTATATAGGTATCAAATTTCTGATACCGCATCCTTGGTGACTGTTTTAACCCATACAGAGACTTCTTCAACCTGCATATCAGTTCTTTCTTACCCTTCACCATAAATCCTTCAAGTTGCTTCATGTAGATCTCCACTTCTAGATCCTCGTGAAGAAATGTGGTCTTCACATCCATCTGTTCTATCTCAAAATCAAATGCAGTAGCAACACATAAAAGTAATCTAATAGAAGTAACTTTGGCAACAGGAGAAAAAATATCACCAAAATCAATTCCCGGCACCTGGGAATAACCTTTTGCTACCAACCGAGCTTTGTATTTCTTTACCTTGCCTTCTACATTCATCTTCTTCTTAAACACCCATTTGCTCCTGATGGGCTTCCTTCCAGCCAGAAACTCCACCAGATCCCATGCCTCATTTTTGTGCAAAGATGCCATTTCATCAACCATGGACTCCTTCCAAAGTTTTCCATCCTCTGAATCTACTACCTCCCTGACAGTTCTGGGATCATCATCAGTTATATTTAAGGAAAAACATGAATAGAAAGCATATGGACTATACCTTTCAGGTTGCCTTCTTTCCCGAACTAATCTTCTCATAGCTGGAGTTTGTGGCTCTTCCTCTTTTGAATCTTCTTCTGCTATAGAGTCTGATTCATACTCCTTTAGATCAAACTCTATATTCTCAGGTTCCTTTGGTATGACTTCATGTTTAACAACATCTTTCACCTCTCTAAAAACCAAATCTTGGCTATACACAACCTTCCTTGTTTCCGGGTTCCAAAGCTTATAACCTTTTAAACCATCCTTATACCCAATAAAGATGCTCCTTTCAGATTTATTATCCAACTTGGTCCTTTTCTGCTTTGGAACATGTGCATATGCATCACATCCAAATACCCTTAGATGTGAAAGATAGGTTTTCTTACCAGTCCATATCTCATGTGGAGTCTTGTCCTCCAACACTGATGAAGGTGATTTGTTAACTAGATAGTATGCAGTCTCCACTACCTCTGCCCAGAATTCTTGTCCTAAGCTGGTACCACTGAGCATGCTTCTTTCCTTTTCCATCAGTGTTCTGTTCATTCTTTCTGCAACTCCTTTTTGCTGAGGTGTGTATGGAGTAGTCTTCTTCCATGCTATACCACACTTCTTACAGAACTCTTCAAATTCCTTCTTGCAGAACTCCCCACCATTATCTGTCCTCGGCACCTTTATCTTCTTCTCTGTCTAGTTTTCTACCAGAGCCTTAAATTCTTTAAATCTATCAAAGACTTCAGATTTCTTCCTCAATAAATATATCCAGGTATTCCTTGAGAAGTCATCTATGAATGAAACATAGTACATAAAATTTCTGAGTGATGGAACTAACACAGGTCCAAACACATCACTGTGCACAAGTTATAATATCTTGTTTGCCCTCTTAGCACCAGAAGGAAAACTCACCCGATTCTACTTCCCATATACACAATTTTCACAGAAATCAAAATCCAGAGATAAATTATACATACCTTCTACCATACCATTTCTGTGCAGTATCCGAAGGCCCTTCTCTCCAATATGTCCAAGCCTTTGATGCCATAGCATGGTCTTTTCTCCAGAGACAGCTAGGCTTTCTGCTCCACTTTCAGGAACCACAGAACTGTTACACCAGTCAATAACAGTGCCACCTTGTATATTGTACAGAGTTCTAATCCGAACTCCTTGCATTAATAACAGTGCTCCTAGGACCATCTTGCAGGCATATTTCTCAAACATTGTTTTTACACCTGCATCATCCATCTTGCTTACAGAAATAAGATTTCTAGCCAATGCAAGAATATGCAGAACTCCAAGAAGTGTTCTAATCCTTCCACCTTGCAGCTTTAGCTTGACCTTTCCACGTTCGACGATTCTGGCCTTCCTATCATCCCCTAGGAAGACATCGCCGCCATCATATTTCTCATACTTGCAGAACCACTCCCGATGGGGAGTGAAGTGAAAGGATGCGCCTGATTCAATCAACCATGACTCATGATCTACATGTGTATTTGAAGAAGAAGCCAAATACACATCCCCACCTTCATCCGAGGTGGTTTTTACCTCTACAGAAGGAGCATCATCATATCCCTTTCCTTTCTCAAGAGCTTTAGATCTGCACTCCCTTTTCTAGAGCCCTTCCTTTCCGCATTTCCAACATACCTTTACAAATTTTCCAAGAGATTTATATCTCCCTCTAGATTTGGATCTCCCACTCGAAACCTTATTCTTGTTTATGTTTTGGGACCTTCCTCATACAGATAAGGCATCTCCATTCTAGCCCTCCATATTTCTCCGTCTCATTGCCTCCGAAAACAAGGCTAAGACAATGTCATCAAAATTCAAGGTAGTTGTATTGGTACCTATTGCAATAACCAGACTGTCCCACGAGTCTGGTAGAGAACACAACAAACTAATGCACTTATCTCCATCTAAGATTTTAATATCAATAGATGAGAACTGACTTACCACAATATTGAAGGCATTCAGATGCTCTCTCACCGAGTCTCCATCCTTCATCCTTAGGTTATATAGATTTTTCCACAAGAACAACTTATTCATCAGAGACTTAGATTGGTACAAAGTCCCAAGTTTTTCCCAAAAATTCTTCGCCGTAGCTTCCCCAGATACATTCAACAATACTGAATCTGAGACACACAACCATATTATGCTCTTAGCCTTCTAATCTAGTTTCTTTCAGTCTTCATTTGACATTGGTGTTGGTTTAGTACCTGGATCTACCGCAATCCACTGATCTTTATCCACCAGCAAATCCTCCATCTTGAGCTTCCACAACTAAAATCTCTAACCATTAAATTTCTCGATCTCTATATTTTCACTGCTCGCCATCTTCTTTCATCGCAAGAAACAATCCCACAGATCCCCCACTGAACAGGGTCTACCTCAGGCCTGAGAAAAAAACCCCTCAGCACCAAAGGTGTCCCCTTGAAGTCGAAACTGCTCTGATACGAAATGTAGGATTTAACCCTAAACAGAAATTATCTACACAATAATCTTATAACATAAAACAAACAATAGCGAGAGAATAAAACATAAAACAGATAAACACAGAGACTTTCCCCTGGATCCCAAATCGAGATGACTAGCTTGATATTTCATTATATTCCTTTTAGTGTTACAACACAATATATACATGCCAAAGCATACATAAAACCTAATCCATTAAACCTGGATTAGAACATTACCGTAGTTCACTTGACCGGATCTACAAAAATACCAGGGGCCGAAAGCCATCGTACCCCAAAACCATGGGCAAAACCATGCACAAAACCATGGGCACAGACCGCCCTCCAGATATTAAGGACTAAAAATTTTTTGCCGGGATGCTACCCCAGACCCCGATAGGGGGGGTCTACTGCCCCCCCTGTGACCCCCCATTGCACCCAGTGCAAATGGGGGGCTATCGCCCCCCTCTTACCCCCCCGTGCATGATTATTCATGGAAAGAATATAACACATACCCAACATGAAGGATTAAAGGTAGTTGTATCTTTTTTTCCTAATATTGGTTATTTTTGTAGAATATTGTGAGAATAATTGGCATACTATACAGATTTGGAGAAGAAGATGATTTAGGGACTTTCTCCCTACCACTGGAAGATTAGGATTGGAGAATAAAAGAGCACAACATCAGGAAATTAGGGAGAAATATTAGAGATATTCAAGGGGATTATCCACACTCCTTAACTCTCAAAGGCATCAAAAGGATCCTCATTAGATCCCCCTATAGAAATTCGAATTCCAGAGGTAGCCAAGAAACTTAAGACCAAGTGCACTCAAGCCATACTTCACTTGGAGTCTCTAGCAAATCGAATTCCAAGAGGCAACCAAGTAACTGAAGATGAAGGGCACTCAATCTATGTTTACATGGAGTCAAAGTGGACTCAATCACCATTTTGAAGGGAGTTTTTTTTAGCTTATTTTTAGAAAAAATAGAGTAGAGATATAGCTAGGAAGGGGTTAGTTAGTTAGCCAACGACTTGATTCTAGTCAACTTCCATTTCACTCCACTTCCATTCCATTGGATTTGAACTTTTGCTGAAAAGCCATGTGTCTCTATTAAAAATTTGATGGATGTAACATACTATTTTTTTATGAAATGAGTAGAAATATTCCATTTTTATTGATCTAGTTCTAGAGAGTTGGGATTGTGGGTTAGGGCCCAACCCATGTACCTCAGCTTCTCTACTATTTCCATTATTTTCCTTCATGTCATTTAGCTAATTTTTCTTCTGAACATTTAGCTAGTTTGTCGGTATTTTTATTGATGTTTTAGTTCACTTCCTATTGTCTTTTGTTGTAGATTTAATCTTCTTACAAAGTGGTAGAATAGTGATAAACTCCATGAATGGTCATCCCTCCCCTCTCAACTCTGTCAATAGAGCTCGAGTAGGGTAGACCTTTTCCCACAGACCAAAAATGGTTTCTCGCTTATGATTTCTTGGAAATAGATTAGATTCATGTTTACATCCACATGAACATATTGTCTGTATTTCTTGCATAAATATGGAGGTCAATAATAGGTACAGGAACCATAGCCTAGAGGGAAGTTCTCCAACATCTCCTGCTTCATCCCCCATCTCCCTTCCATCTTTGTTGTTAGGCTCTGCGCATTTCTCTTACACTCCGCATTTTTCCACTTATTCTCACTGCCTTCTCCTTTTTATGAAAAACACGTGAAAACCATTCAAAACCGTTGAAAACCAGACCTCCACATTTTATCCTCGAGACTCCTGCCACTATACGTCGCACTTCGCAAATCGCAACATTTAACGTTTACTTAAACACTTACCGCTAGTTCGTTGTGATTGTTATATTACGACATCCCATATCGCAAATTGAAATTTTTTCCTTTCTTCTTTTCAATGCCAAGTCATCTCCTTCGCAAATCATAACCCTTGGATTTTATCCTATAGTGAACCGCACTTCACTGAACTTACCACATCGTAGATCGCAACCCACAACCTTTACCGTATCAGAAATCGCACTTTGCTAAACTTACCACATCACAGATCGCAACCCACAACCTTCACTCCATCATAAATTTCACTTCGCACATCTTAGTTCATTATTTTAAGTCCTTACTTCTATCCAATTAAACTTGTGATATTATTATTTGCAACCCGCCACGTCACTCGTCGCACTTTGCAGTTCACACAATTTATTTTATTCTGTTAAGTCCTTACTGCTATCCATTTAAACTCGTGAAGTTTTGATTCTGACATCTCACATCACAACTTTTGTCATCCATCACACTCCACCATCACACTTTTGATTTCTTTCCATTCCAAAGTCATTTCTCACATTATAATAAGGTTTTCTAAGGGTTTAACCCCATCTTTCCGCTTCCAAACCTTTCTTCACGTGTTAAACCCCTCATTAGCCTCTTTTATCCCTTTTCATTCCTCCAAGTTGTAAATTAAATATTTTTAATTATAATTAGGTTATGGATAGCCTAGTTGCATGGATAGAATCATGGTAGATAGATCACAAGGTAAGTAGAGTGCATTAAGTCGTTTATCCAAGTTAAGTGTGGGTTAGAATTAGTTTCATTTCTACTATTTTTTTTCTATGAATTAAATTAGTTTCATTCTTGTCATTTCCTTTTAGCAATTCAGTTTAGTACCCTTTCTTGTCATTTCCTTTCAGAAATTAAATTTAGTTTCCTTTCTATCATTTCCTTTCATCAACTTACTTTCCAGTTGTTCTCATAGTTTAAGAAATAACACCCTTTCGTGAAGCAGAAGAGGATGACATGAACAAAATGCATCTGTTGTGTATATAGCACTGTCACCTCAAATTTTTTATGAACCCCAGGATGATTGACTAAAGTAGGGCAGCCCCTCAGAGTTGTATCACTCTTGTTGCAATACCAGAGCTCACCACTTTTTGGCATCGTTGTTGGGGAGGTGTCTAGTAGATACTTTGATTCTATTTTAGAATTCTTTTATGCTTTCCTTTTTCATGTTGTTTCTGAAATATTGAAAAATACAAAAAAAATGATTTTCATGCCTAATAGGAGTAGGGATACTCATAATATTTTCAATATATATATATATATATATATATATATATATATATATATATATATATATATACACATAGTCTTGGCGGGCGAGGGGGCTGAGGTGTGCCTATTTTTATATATATATATATATATATATATATATATATATATATATATATATATATATATATATATATATATATATATATATATATATATATATATACTTCTCGATACCTTACTTGGCCTGCGTGGTGCAGTAAGAACCACATGACGTTACGCTTTTGAAGGAAGAAGAGATGGATGGATATGATGACAATGAAGAAGATTTTATTGGGTTTCCCATTCAAGATATGGACCTTGATTAATGCCGGTCTCTTGTGAGCAGCATTTCCTTCCCAACTTCCATGGTATGAGGAAAGAGGATCTGGAAAAATTTATCTTTGAATTTGAGATACTTTGTAGGTCTTATGGCTACTTATCATGCACTCAAAAACTAAGTTTTTTTCTTGCAACATTGAAGGATAGAGCTCTTCAATGGTTCATGATTCTAGGTATTAATTCAATAAGATCATGGAATGATATGGAAAAGATATTTCTATAAAAATATAAATATCGTGATCTTAGAGAAGAAATTTTTCGAATGAACCAAGAATAATATGAGAGCCTTGAGGATCTAATAGAGAGGTTCATGTATAATGTTAATAGGGAAAAACTGCATCATCTATGATTTGACACACTAAAAACCCTCTTACATAGAACAATTAGGGATGAGTGGATTGATCTCCTTAATCTCATGAGTAGAGGAGATCTATATGAATTATCATTTGAATAAATTTGTGAAACATGCAAGCACATATCAAGAGGAAGGGAAAGAGTAAGTAAATTAACATCAACATTGGTAAGGCAAGATGAACTTGGAAATTTTCTTGATAACTTCAAAATAGAAACTATTAGAAATCTAAGTGAACAAGTAGAAATGTTAAGAATGAAAAATGAGAAAATAGAAGATGTTGATATTTTTGTTATCCATGTAGAATCATATTCTACTAAATGTTGTTCATCATTCCCCAGATTTAATTAATTTTACCAAGAAGACAATGGAGCAAGGAAATCACCAAAGAATCTATATTATGTAGCTCTAAGGATACCCTGGAAACCTAGTCAACTTGATATCATGCAAGGATCCACTTCACAATTTCAAGCTTATTCACATCCATCTTAAAATAATTGGGACACACTCCCTCCTTGGAAACCTTGGCCAGCTCACCCTCAAAACCAATCCTACCAACATGGTTTGAAAGGTCCTTATTGGGAAAATCCACAATATCCTCAATATTTCCCTCCATATCCTCCATACCCAGCTCCATGTTATCCCTACCATCCAGCTCTACCACAACCACAACCTCGAAAACATCCATCTGATATATCCACCCCCACTCAACTACTTGTACAACCATTTCCAAACCCACACCATGAAGTATCTTAGTCCACTTACAATGCTAACGTACAACACTACCAAACATATCCTCTTGATCTAGATGGTCTGCATCTTAGTTCAAGAAAGGTATTAAAAAACAAAGACCTTAATGTCATTGCAAGACAACCTCAAGAAGAAATAGATTCAAATGAGGAGATTAAGGAGTCAAGTGTTGCACTTGATGAAGATCATATATCATAATCAGATGTTGAGATAGTTCCCTCATGTTGACCAGCATGTCCTCCATGTGTCCAAAAGAACAATCAGCAAAAAAAGGAAGATTTGACCGCCCTAATAGAAGAGGACATACAAGGTGATCCAACTCAACAAGTGAGCCAGGGGCATCATAACTATATTTACATATGGTTCAAAACAATCATTAAGTTGCATCAACACACTCTTCTCCAACAGTACTTGATACAATCCTAGTCAAATCAATTCATATCTTATATTCAGGTACATGCCAGAACATGTATTCAAAGTGTGCACCTCATTTTATTTTCCATCTTGATGTGCACATGGATCCATTGGAAGTATTCATATACTTGAAAAAGGTCTTTTTTTTCAATTAGAGTAGGAAACTGCAAAAAAAAAGAGAGAGAGAGAAAAAGAGAAAAATAATAAAATCTCAGGTGAAAACCTCTTTTGAGGCGTCTGAGATTGGCTCACCAATTGAAAACCTCCATGAGGCGATCATTGGGTTGAAGAAAAGAGAGGAAAATAAAATATCCTAGGTGAAAATCTCCTTTGAGGTGCCTAGGAAGACCTTTTAGTTGAAAATATCATTGAGCCAGTTAGTCGGCCTTCAAAAAAAAAAAGAACAAATTTACTTCTCCATGTATCTCTCTCTATTGAATTTAGGTGATCTCCAACCTTTGCAAGAAGAACACGGCAAGTTGGCACAAAAATAAAATTTGGTCAACACTTTAGTCAAAGGTTTTCAAACTTAGACTTCCTCCTCCTATGCTCAGAAGCTCCAAAAGGACCTATAGAAGATTATTAAATGCAACTTCAAAACCACCATAGACAACTCCAATAGCCATATCAACATCTTGAATATCACACGAAAAAGAAAATCAACGGTAAGGCTCAGGTATGCAATCATACAACCCTTTCTTCGAATCTATTTTAGCTTAATAAAACATTAAAAAGTGTGAGCAGGAAAGGTTTTTTATAACCAAAATCAGTAGCAGAGAAACCTTAGCCTTATCTAGCAACTAGCCTCACTTTTTCCACCAAGAAAATAAACAAGACAAAAGTAAAAATGACTTGAAAAAGTGTGCAGTAAGTAGTTCACTGTAATAAAAGACAAGGAGTTACAAAGGGATAATCAAGGGTGAACTCAATTAACAGAAAAATGAACTCTAAGTTTATTTTGCATGCAAAAAAAATGGAAAAGAAAAGGAAAAGAAAGAAAAAAAAAGAGAAAAAGAAAAAGAAGGAAAATAGCATAAAAGGTGGATCCACCACCTCTTAGCATGCAAAAAATATTTTCATAAAACACCTAAGCACCTCCATGCAGCACCTACAACAATAAATGCAAGAAGAATAGCAAGAAGATTAGCAGGGGGAGTAGCACATGGGCCAAGAAACAGAAAATGAAATAAGCCAGCATGCAGGAAGAACCCTAAGGCAGTGAGGATAAATAGGTTTCTCAGAGGATGAGTAATAGTTTTAGTAGGGGGTGATGATGGGCCTCTAAATTAGACATAAAAAAAGGCCCATCTAACCTTTATTAGGCCCATCCACCTTCCTTATGCAGATAAAAGGATATATTAAATCTCTCCTTATGCACTTAATAATGTTTTCTTATGCTTTAATATGTTCTTAGGAAGGATTAAAGGTAGTTGCATATTTTTGCCTAACCCTGGTTATTTTTGTAGAATATTATGAAAATATTTGGTAGATTATATATATTTTGAGAAAGAGACAATTTGGGGACTTTCTCCCTACCACTGGAACATCAGGATTGAAGAATAAATGAGCACAACATTAGGAAATTAGGGAGAAATCTTAGAGAGATTCAAGGCGATTTTTCACCCCCTTAACTCTCAAAGGAAACCAAAGGATCCTCATGATATCCCCCTCTAGAAATTAAAATTCTTGAGGCAACCAGGAAACTCAATACGAAGTGCACTCAAGCCATACTTCACTTGGAGTCTCCAGCAAATCTAATTCCAAGAGGAAGCCAAGCAACTGAAGACGAAGGGCACTCCATCTATGTTTACTTGGATTCAAAGTGGACTCAATCACCATTTTCAAGGGAGTTTTTGGTAGCTTCCCTGTAGAATAAATAGAGAAGAACTATATCTAGGAAGGGTTTAGTTAGTTATCCAATGAGTTGATTCTAGTCGACTTCCATTCCACTACACTTCCATTCCATTCCATTGGATTCAAAGTTTTGTTGTAAAGCCATGAGGCTCTGTTAAAACTTTGATGGATGTAACAGATTGTTTTTTTATGAAATGAGTAAAGAGATGCCATTTTTATTGATCTAGTTCCATAGAGTTGTTCTTAGGGCCCAACCCATGTACCTCATCTTATCTGTTATTTCCATTCTTTTCTTTCATGTCATTTAGCTAGTTTTTCTTTTGAAAATTTAGCTAGTTTTCTAGTATTTTGATTGATGTTTTAGTTCACTTCTTGTTCTCTTAAGTTGTAGATTTAATATTCTTATAGACTGGTAGAATAGTGATAAAATCCATAAGAGGTCAAACTTACCCTCTCATCTCTAGAAATAGAGCTCGAGGAGGGTAGACCTTTTCCCACACACCAAAAATTCTTTCTCACTTATGATTTCTTGGAATAGATTGGATCCGTGCTTGCATCCTTATGAAAATATTGTATATATTTATTGCATAAATAGGTAGGTTGATAACAAGTACATGAAACATAGCCCAGAGGGAAGTTCTTCAACATCACATCCTTCATCCCCCATCTCCCTTCCATCTATGTTGTTACACTTTGCGCATTGCTGTTACACTCCGCTTTTTTCCACTTATTCTCACTGGCTTCCCCTTTTTATGAAAAACATGTGAAAACCATTCAAAACCATTGAAAAAATTATCTCCACATTTTCTCCTCGATACTCCAGCCATCGTATGTTTCACTTCGCAAATCACAACATTTAACGTTTACTTTAACACTTACCGCTTGTTTGTTGCAATTGCGATATTGTGACATCGCATATCACAATTCACAACTTTTCCCTTCTTTTCACTGGCACATCATCTCCGTCGCAAATCACACCCCACAGATTTTATCCTATTGCAAATCACACATCGCTGAACTTACGACATCACATTTTGCAGCCCGCAACCTTTACCGTATCACAAATTTCACTTCACTGAACTTACCACATCGTAGATCGCAGTCCGCAACCTTTACCGTATCACAAATTTCACTTCACTGAACTTACCACATCGTAGATCACAGCCCGCAACCTTCACTGCATCACAGATTGCACTTTACACATTTTAGTTCATTCCATTAAGTCCTTACCTCTATGTATTTAAATTTGTGATATTTCGATTTGCAACCCGCCACGTCACTCATCACACTTCGCACTTTGCACAATTTAGTTTATTCCATTAAGTCCTTACTACTATCGATTTAAACTTGCAAAGTTGTGATTGTGACATTGCACATTGCGGATTTTGTCCTCCATCACACTCTGCCATCGCACTTTTGATTTCTTTCCACTCCAAAGTCATTTCTCATGTTATAATAATTTTTTTTAAGGATTTAACCCCCTCTCTCCCCTTCCAAATCTTGTTTCATGTGTTAAACCCCTCATTAGCCTCTTTTAGCCCTTTTTGTTCCTCCAAGCTATAAATTAACTCTTTTTAATTAGAATTAAGTCATAGATATCCTAGTTGGATGGATAGAAGAATGGTAGATAGTTCACAGGGTATCTAGAGTGCATTTAGCCATTTTTCTAGGTTAAGTGTGGGTTAGAATTAGATTCCTTTGTGCTATTTGTTTTCTGCGAATTAAAATATTTTCATTCTTGTCATTTCCTTTTAGAAATTTAGTTTAGTTCCCTTTCTTGTCATTTCCTTTCAGAAATTCAGTTTAGTTCCCTTTCTATCATTTCCTTCCAGCAGTTTACTTGCCAATTGTTCTCATAATTTAAGAAATAGAACCCTTTTGTGAAGCAGAAGAGGATTACATGAACATAATGCATTTGTTGTGTGTATAGCATTTTCACCTCAAATTTTGTATGAACCCCTGGTTGATAAAGTAAAGTAGGGAAGCCCCTAGGATTTGCAGCACTCTTGGTGAAATACCATGGCTCGCTAGGCTCCTCCGGATGACAACAACAAATGGACAAGGTCATGGATGAGTACAGGGACATCTTCACCTGCAAAGGTCCCTCAGCATCATCAGGTCAAGCACCCCATCGATCTGACCCTAGGTTTTTCGATGCCCAATGGACTGATCTATTGACGCTTTCTTCTTAAGAACAATGAAATCAAGAGGGAGATTCAGGATTTGTTGCAGAAACATCACATCCGACCAAGTTCATTGCCTTGTGGGAGCCTGATCATGCTGGTGCAGAAGAAGGATTAAACTTGAAGCTTTGTATTGACTAAAAAAGATGATTATATGGAATAGGTACCCAATCCCACAAATTTATCACCTTTTGCAACAACTCAAAGTGGTGAAATATTTTACCAATATGGACTTGAATTCCTGGTATCACTAGGTACCAATTGAACCGTCCGATGTGTGGAATATTTCCTTTAAAGCCAAGGAGGACCTTTTCGAATGGTTGGTCATGCCTTTCAGGTTGACGAATGTGCCTGCAACCTTCATGAGGCTGATGGATGACATATTGTGGCCATTCAAAAACTAATTTGTATTAGTGTACTTGCATGACATTCTGATCTTTATCTAGGCTTGGGAAGGGCACCTTCACCACATCTAATAGGTCCTCCAAAAACTGTGGCAACATAAGTTGTGTCCCAAGTTGGAGAAATGCACTTTTGGCATGATGCAGTTTGAGTATCTGGGATACATTATTGATGAGAGAGGGGTGAATTTGGATCCAACAAAGATCCAAGTCATTTGGGATTGGCCAGCCATACCACTCTAACAGAGCTTCACAACTTTATGGGTATTGTTAATTTCTACCGCAGGTTGGTGTTGGGATTATCTCATATGACTTGGCCCTTGAGTCAAGTCACCAAGGGAGGAGTGAAAGAAAATTATTTTAGTCGGAATCTCAAGAGAAGGAATTCGTAGAATTGGAACATCACCTTTTCTCTGCCCCAGGGCTCACATTACAAGACTTGCAACAACCATTTCAGATTGAGACTAATCTCTCTGACTATGATATTAGGGAAGTTCTTACTCAATAGGGGAATCCAGTAGAATATCACTACGAGACACTATCCGACATAGTCTGTAAGTATCCCACATATGAAAAAGAGATGTATTTCATTGTGAAGGCTTAGTGACAATGAAAGAATTACATTTTGGGGAAGGAAACGATCATCCACATAGACCACCAACCCTTGCAATTTTTTTAGGTACAAGGGAAGTTGTAGAATGATCGCCATCAGAAGTGGTCCACATATTTGCAAGAGTTTCATTTGAACATCAAGTACAAGAAGGGAAACACAAATAATGTTGCAGACTTCCTTAGCCAGCCACTAATCATGGAGATAACCATAATTCTCAAATCTTGTGGGCCCAAGACTTATGATTGTCTAATTCTCTACCAGAGCGATCTAGAATTCAGCCACACATAATAGACATTATTGGCGGGTAACCGAGTTCCAAATTTTCACCTCCAGGATGCACTACTATGTCACCTGGGACACCTTTCTGTTCCTTCAAGCGATAATTCCAAGATGATTTGGGAAGTGCACTATAGTAAGGTTATTGGGAATTTCGAGGTAGAGAAAACAGTGGCAGTACTGAAGAATTATTTATATTGGCCCAACCTTTGACAGGATGTCGTGAAGTAAATCTGATCCACACTGCCTGCACCATTGCCAAATCAACCATCAAGAAGCAAGGCCTCTATACTCTGCTGCCTGCCCCTAATCGACCTTGGGAATCCATCTGCATGGATTACATGTCGGGCCTTCCTTATATTAAGGATGGCAATAGCTTTGTTTTAGTGGTCATCGATAGATTCTCGAAGATGGCCATTTTGTTCGCATGCAAGAAGAGTATCATAGCCCCTTTCAGGTGGGCTTGGGATTCCAACCACTATGTCCCATTGACGTAGCCATGCCATTTGCAGCTAGCTAGGATGATTCAACTCATTTCTCTGAAGTTTCCAAGACAAAGAAATTTATTGAGCACATTCAACATATCCTCCAATAGGCTCATGACATATTTGACAGAGCTAATGCTAAGTACAAGAATTTTCATGATCAACATCGAGTGCCACACAAATTCTAGGTGGGCGACAAAGTGTGACTACATTTGCAGAATGAGCACCTCATTGGACCCCTCCACAAGCTTTTCTCGCTCTGATATGGGCCATACACCATCACCATGTTTGTAGGGGAGAATGCCTTCGAGCTTAGTATTCTACCATTCCTTGGTCTTCACCCAGTGTTCAATGTGGACTTCCTTTGGCCCTACTTTCCACCTCTACTGGACATATCCGACATGGTAGAAGAACTCACACTAATAGAGTAAAAGCACGACTACATGGAACAAGCCACAACTGATCCGATTATGGACACACAATGTAGGCCAACTCCTTCACCAAGGCAAGTGGCTCACGAGGGATCAAGTTTAGCAGAAGTTTCCCCATCTCATGGAGGAACTCAATGCAATGGGGACGATTGCTTCCTAAGGGGGGGACAAATGATCCAGGTGGATATTGGTGGCCACCTGCCTATTCCACTTGGACCCCCACCATTGTTTCTTTTAGTTTTTCATTTTTCTTAATTGTAGCACAATTTACTATTTTTGGCACCTTTTCGGGTCCTCAAATTCGGGAACCATTTTGAGACCCTAAATGACGTTGTTTGGGCATGAAACCTTCAATGAGTATAATCCTTCTTGACTCAATATTCTTGGGAAACATTTTTAGTCATCGTATAGATATTTCTAATGATGTACCATGTGCGTAAAATAGAGATAGTATGCCAAAGTTACGACCCTGAGAAATTGATGTAGCAATTTACCTCGGTGGGGCCCATAGTCTAGCGGTTCATATCCTAGGGTTAGGTTTTTTGATGTTTAGGGTTTTTCATTGTTTCTCAATAATATATAGAACTTCTAGCCTCATTTTGACGCAAATTTTAGAGGCATAGCCACCTCATCTCTTCTCAGAGATAAGCTACCACTGCCCTAGCTAGCTTATTTCCATTTTGTTTGTAAAAAAAATTCAGTTCTTTGATGTTAATGAAATGAAGTGTTATTTTCGCTCCATATTTATATTTATTGTTATATGTGTATTTTGTTGTGTTCCTACATAAATTCAGATCAATTAGCCAAACTTTTCTTTTGCACTACAAGAAAATAAAACGAGCATTTTGTATTCATGCATATGAAGCATTTCCTCTCAAATTGAGGTTTTAATCAATAATTTACTCAACCAATAATGGACCCAAGGTCTCGTTCACCAAAAATGTAATAGCATATGTCGAAGAGCCTATGAAATTTTTTTTTCAACAATCTTATTCCTATACCCTAAGTCATTTCCATTAGGTGAACTAATGTAGATATTGGTAGCTTGGGAGGTACTCCAAGACCTAGGGTTCAATATTTCAAGGTTAAAGCACCACAAATAACTTGGGGGTGTGAAACCCAAGTTTGTAGGATTTTCACCCAAGCATGTGGGATTTTTACCCAACCATGTGGGTGTTGGTCCATGATGATATTTCAACATGTGATGGATAAGGATGAGAGTACATGTCGAAATGGAAAATCATTTGATTATGTGTTTTAATTGAAGAGAAATTATTTTTTTATTGTAGAGTATGGGTTTGTTCATGTAGACCAAGTTTCTCAGAGGATTCTTGAAGTGTTATAAGCCTTATTCCTATCATTTTATGGAACGCTCTTGACGAATATAAATAAGATGTGATTATGGAGTTATTTCACACATCCTAGGTGAATCTATGTAGGAATTTACAGGGTAAGTTGCGTAGATCAAGAACCAAAGGTCACCGCTCATAAATAGATCACAAATTAGTACACTAGTATAATCACGTGGCTAAACCCTCAAAGAGGGAAACAGTCCACAGCCTGAGCCAACGTGGCCACTTCAAGCAATTTATTAATAAAAAAAGAAAAGTTACATATGTTTCTCTCATAAATGATTACCAGACAAATGACCCTTCATGCTCTTTAAATAGAGATCATGGACCAAGTAGGTGTTAAGCCACGGATCAAGTGTCATTAATACTAAGGTGAGAGATAACCATCGGATCACTACAAATTGTGACCATCAGATTATAAATTACAAATGTACATGGTAAAGAAACACACTTTGCCTAACTCTACACTAGAATAAGTTATTCTTCACTATTTCCTATGTGTTGGAATATCCTAACATCCCCCCTTAAGAACAGATTGGGATAGGATTGAAGGATTTACAAAGGTGACACAAAAGGAGCCTATTTCCTATGTGTCGAAATATCCTAACATCCCCCCTTAAGAACAAATTGGGATAAGATTGAAGGATTTACAAAAGTGACACAATAGGAGAAGGAAGAAGGCATTAGAGCCTATCCCACCTTAATGACAACTTTCTTGAACTCCAAGCATGGATCAAAGTTTGGTAAACTTCGCTTCTGTGAGAGCCTTCGTAAAGATATCGACTACTTGATCATTGGTTGGATAGTACTGCACTTCAAAAACATGATCTTGAATGAGGTTTCTGATGAAGTGTATGTGGATTTCAATGTGTTTCATACGATGATGCTAATCTGGATCTTTACATAGCTAAATGGCACTATGATTATCACACCAAACTGTAGCTGGATGCTACTGATGAAGACCAAATTTAGACAGAATCTGACGAAGCCACATGGCTTCCTTGCTAGCTTCAATTGTACCACGATACTATGCTTCTATCGAAGAAAGAGAGATGGCACTATGTTTCTTACAAGACCAAGTAATAGGTCCTGAAGCAAGAGTTAATACATATCCTACAGTATACTTTTCGATCATCAAGGTCACCGGCCCAATCAGAATCAGTGAAACCAATCAACAATGGAGATGCTCCTACACTGTAATGAGTTCCGAATTGAAATGTACCTTGAATATATCGAAGTATTATTTTAGCTGCTTTCCAGTGAATTTCATGAGGTTGGTGCATAAACCGAGTGACAAGACCAACGGCAAAGGAAAGGTAAGGACGGGTATGGGTTAGATACAAAATTTTATCAACAAGTTGATGATATAAGGTAGCATGAACTTCAGGGGTAGTACAAGTGACTGAAAGCTTGACTCCAAACTAAAAGGGAGAAGGGGATGGCTTGCAGTCTTCAATGTGAAAGTGGTGTACAAGATCATAGGCATACTTGAAATGAGAGAGGGTAATGCCTTCCTTGGATTGCAAGAGTTGAATACCAAGGAAATAATGCAAGTTTCCTAAGTTTTTCATTTAAAAATTCTTTTTGAGGCTAGAATTCACATGGTTTATATGGTTTGGATCACTACCAGTAAGGATAATATCATCAACATAAAGAACAAGGATGGTGAAGGACTTACCCACTTTCTTGGTGTAGACAGTGTTTTCAGAATGACACCTAGAAAAACCATTATCTAATAGAAATCTATCCATTTTGGCATACCAAGCCCCAGGAGCTTGTTTGAGACCATAGAGAGACTTCTGAAGGTGAAAAACAAGGATGGAGTATTTTTCGATAAAGCCAGGGGGTTGTTCCATGTAGATTTATTCATGCAAATCTCCATGTAAGAAGGCGGATTTAACATCCATCTGATGGACTTCCCATTTAAAGGAGGCAGCAAGGGAAAGAACAAGGCAGATAGAATTCATTTTGGCAACAGGGGAGAAGGTTTCAGTATTGTCAATTCCTTCAACTTGTGAAAATGCTTTAGTGACAAGACGAGATTTATGTCTATCCACTTTTCCATCTGGTCCAAAATTTGTTTTGTAAACCCATCTGCATCAGATAAGTTTTCTTCCTTTTGGAAGAGGAACAAGATCCCAAGTATTATTCACCAATAAGGAGCGATTATCTTCATTCATAGCTTCATCTCAATTTGGATGACCGGAGGCTTCTTAAAAGGTTTCTGGATCAGGATTTTCTAGAACTTGAGACAATAAGGAAGAGGCTCTTTCAAACTGAGAGCGTGTACATCATCGATTGGCAGGGTCACCTGCAAGAGAACCTGTTGCATCTCGAGTAAAGTGGACTCATCTTGGAAGCAGTGGAGTATAAGGAACAATTTCAAGAGGTGGCGGAGGATTTTCATCCTCACTGTCATCATCTGAACTAGAAGGAATGTTATTAAAACTAGAAGAGAGAGAGAGAGAGAGGTGGCACATATGCCAAATCAAGCTTGCAGGCCAAAGGTGGCACGCCTACCGAATTAGGCTCGTAGGCCGATATATTTTCATCAAATTTTACATCTCTTCTAATGATTATATTTTTGAATTTTGGTTGAAGAAGTCTATATCCTTTGACATCTTTAGAATGTCCAACAAAAATGCAATTTTCACTCTTAGGTTCTAAGGCTTTATGTTTCGCATCTAGAATATGGGCCCAAGCATCACTTCTAGAAACACGAAAGTGACTTACATCTAGTTTGACTGAGCTCCAAGCTTCTTCTAGAGTTATATTATTTAAAACCTTAGAAGGAGTGCAATTTACTACGTAATTTGCACATTTAATGGCTTATGCCCAAAAATTGAGACCAAGTCCTTTATATTGAAGCATACAATTAGCCATTTCATTTAAGGTACGATTCTTCCTTTCAGCTACACCATTTTGTTGTGGAGTATATGGAATAGTATGTTGCAATTGAATGCCATGCTCAGTGTAGAAGTTGATAAATTTTTTGTTAACATATTCTCCTCCATTTTCTGATCTTAACTTATTTATTTGATGTCTATATTGTTACTGAACAAAGGCCTTAAAGGCCAAGAACATGTTAAAAAATTCACTCTTGTGTTTTAAGAAGTATACCCAAGTGTGTCTGGAAAAATCATCAATGAAGGTTAAGAAGTACTTGCAACTAGAGAAAGAAACAATAGGAAGTGGACCACATAAATCACTATGCACAAGTTGCAAAGGGGTTGAAGCGTGCTAAGAGGCACGTTTGTCAAAACTATCTCGATGATGTTTTTTGAGTACACATCCGAAGCAAACACCATCTTGGCAAGATACCATAGAAAGATCCGTCACCATATTTTCCTTACATATAGTTTGAAGAGAGCGATAGTTTAAGTGACCAAATTTCTCATGCCAAAGTTTGCTCACTTCATAATTATGAGAAACCAAAATAGAGGGAAGACACGATGACTTGAAGTTGTCAAAATTATACAACCTTGTAAAATCATCAGCAATGCCAGTAGCTAAAATATGTTTAGGATCTTTGAGGTCCTTGATTACAACATCATGAGGTGAGAATTCTACTATTTTCCCTTCACCTGAATGAGTTATATGATAAATAGAGAGAATGTTGCATAACAAGGTAGGAACACATAGTACATCATTAAACTGACCATTATCGAGATGAATGGTTCCAGATCCTACAACACTAAGAGATATTTCATCACCAACATAAATATGTTTGGTGTTACAATCATTCAAAGAAGAAAACATTGCTTTATTTTTTGCCATGTGATAAGAAGCTTCGGAATCAATGAGCCACTCATGAGAATGAGAAGAGGAAGATACATTTAATGCATAACCAGATCTTGATGCTTGACAACCACAAGCAGAATGTGTCATTCTTGAAGATAAAGGTGAAGAGTGCTCCAAATTGATGTTGTACTTCTTCATTGCTACTTCTAAGGCTTGCATCTTCTTAAAGCATCTGGACTCTATATGGCCATCACGATTGCAAAAGTTGCAATGTCTATCTATCTTCTTTCCTTTGTTTTTATATGTATTATCATTTTGGTGAGTTTCTTTTTCAGTTTGCAGCTAAAATTTCTTAGGACCTTTGTTTGGTTTTAGACCATACTTTTTAGGATATGACTTCTTGGGATTATTTTCATATGATTGATGTTGGGCTGCTAAGTATTTCTTATAAGCATTTCCAGAAGTGATAAGACCAAGGTGTAAGAGTTTTTCTTGTTCTCTTATCAAGGAATTGCAAAAGGAATCAAAAGAGGGATTCTTGTAGGTAGTTCCTGAATAAATGATGGCTTCTCTAGTGGAATGGAAGGCGAAAAAAATACAGAGTATGCAGGGCCAAGCTTAGCAAGAATGCAATAAATGATGCTAACATCTTCCTTTTTGACCTTACAACCTTATAAAATAATTCTAACGGTCTTGAATTTGGAAAAAAAATCCTCAATAGAGGAGAAATTATTAGGATCCAAAGTAAGAAACTCATTTTCAAGCTGATGGGCCCACGTTCTATTTTGAATTCCAAAGACAATATTTAGCTTGTCCAGGGCTTCATGAAGGGTGTCAATGTCAAGGATATGAAATCGAAGATCTTGAGCAATGGACATTCCTATCAACCCTTGTGCTTGATCTTGTTTATTTTCCCATTTAGTGACTTTATCATCATCAGAAGGTTCATTTTCTAGCCCTGTGGCTATTCTGTAAAACCCTTTACTTCTAAGTATATCTACCATGTGAGGTAGCCATTGGAAATAATTGGTGTTGTTAAGAATAATCAGGCATGCATTTTCCATTTTTCTTTTTTAAAAAAATATGAAGCTGAGAAAAGCTAAAAATAACTACTCCAATGGAAAGATCTCAAAAAATTAGGCCATTTAAGAAAAAATGGCTTCTAGATGAAGAAGTTATGCCTTTTTGAAAAAATGAGTTGAAGATGTCGAATAGTTATAGGAATGGGATGAAGTGCGGCTTTTAAAAAAAAATTCCACCTCTTTTAAAAAAAAATATTTACAAAAAGAAGCTTGAGAAAGAGATTTGAACCCAAGACCTCTATTCTCATACACTAACTCCTCACCATGTGAGATAGTAAAAGGATATTGTTAATATTTGAAAGGAGGAAGTGGTTTTTTTTTTTTTTAATCTTCGGTGTGCATGCCTTTTCTTGCACACAAAAAGAGAGCCAAAAAAAAAGAAAAAAGGAAATGAGAGGCCTTACAGTGGAATGTTATATTTTCGGCTACCCTTACCGGAAACTATCAATTTTTTTTCTATTTCTGATTTCCCGAGATCGCACAAAGACGCGGGGAAAGAGAATACATAGAAAAAAAAATCCCTTTTCCTATTTCTGATTTTCTGAGATCGCATGCAGCGCACATCAAAGAGAATATATAGAGAAGAGGGTATAGATTTGGAAATAAATAAAACCTATAAACCGAAAATAAATAGAATAAACCGAAATAAGCAGAACTATTAACATATATAACTGCAAAAAAAAAATGATAGGATTGAAGGATTTACAAAAAAGTGATTATACTGGTGTACTGATTTGTGATCTTCTTGTGAGCGGTGACCTTTAATTCTTGATCTATGGAACTTACCTTGTAAATTCCTACAATCTAACATCATATAAGAGCACTGAAATTGGAAGTGATTCTAAGGGAAAGGTGAGGACACATCACAACCGATTTTGGACAGGAATTATTGATTATTTGGTGCGAATATTTTGTGGAAAAGGCCACAACTTAAACACAACCAAAATGTGACTTAAGGGCATATTATGGGAATATTGTGAGTGCATCTTCCTTTTATGATCAAGCCAGAAGATAAGAGGTAAGTTGGGTGAATTTTGTGCATACGTTTGTTTTATCTTTTTATTTTTTGGTCCGAAGGATACTATTGCTACAATAGAGGATTGCAGGCACATTTTGGAGGGTCGAGAGGACTAGTAAGGACTATCTACCCCAACTCCAAATTTTGCTAGGAAAACACAGTCAAACAATGGTGTATTCCTTTGTTTGTCGGAATTTTTTATTGTTTTTGTGGATAGCCAATTGTAGGGTGTATTGTGTGGTTTTTACAAGGTCGAAAACAATGCATAAGAAGCCCAACATGGACAAGAAACAAAGATAATTTGTTGGAGAAGGTCACATAGGTCTCGAAGAGTTGTTTAAGGTTGCTAGTGTGCCCTAACCATAGTTTAGATTGAAAATATCCCAAGCCAAGAGGGAAAAAATAGTATGGTTGTAGATGGTCTCTTAAAGGTGAGCAGATGCTAGTTGGATGGGTGTCAAAGGGTTAGACAATTAGTGAAGTCTTTTACTAGCCAGGAGGAAGGATTTCCTAGGTGGTTGGATTCCCTAACTAGGAGCAGATGATACAACAAGTATTTGTCACTTGTGGTATTTTTAAGGGTATTGTGATAGTGACCAAGTTGGAGCTGAGTGTGCACCATATTCATGGACTTAGGTTGTTGCTAGAGTGGAAGTTGTTGAGCTCAAGGGTCTCATCAACCATGAGAAGTTTGAGAAGCTCCATAATTGTATGTGCAAAAGGAAATCTAGAGTAGAAGGTGGGGAATCATCCTAGCTCGTGTTCATTGCGAGATATGGATATATTGGAGTGATAGCTGGAAGCCCTCCATTCGCTATGTTAGTCTTCACTAGATGATCTAAAAGGATTGTATTAGTTTTGTTGTGCTAAATTTATTTTTAGTTTATAAACATGTGCATACTTGTCTCATTAGTTTGCTTAAGTATTGAGGATTTAACCATGAATTGTAGATTATTTTAGTGAATTAGAAGCATGAAATAAGCACAAATAGCAATGAACAAAAGTGTAAATAAGTCACCACAGAACATTTATACAGCAGGCATGATGAAGCAGTTCACCCCTCCTGGGTTACATCTGTTGGTCCAGCTCCCACTAGCATGTCCATCTTTCATTATGCGAAATTTTTTTCAAATACATGTACTTACAGGCCTCTAATTGTTGTTTTCTCTACACCAATGGATCCAAAATGCTCCAATTAGCTTATAATGACTCTTCATTCACGATGAATGGGCGAAAATTGAGTCTCCTACTAATTGTCCCAATAACACCTCGAAAATCTCCACTAAATGTGGAGGACTCCACTTAACTGGAGTTACTTTAGTGAAATTCTCCCAAAAATAGTGTGCCTCTAAGAATCCCGCCATTCTTAACCATGGAATTTAAATATGTGGTTGGGGGTAGCCACATGCCAACCCCCAAAACCCGCGATTATTGTTTACGGTGGACTAGAACTCGGGCTAAACCACGGGATATGGTTTTAACTCCAGTTGAAATGGTGTTAGATCTTATCCATGCTGAGAAATGGGGTGGTAACCGTTGTATGTGATCAAAATAACATAAAATTTATGGAGTTGTAATAACTGTTGGAGACTATAACCGCAGAGTTAACGAAACTGCTGCATGTGATAAGCATTGCAGATAAGTTTAAACTGCAGGATGTAACATATTTTTTGACATTGACATGTGAATGTTGTGGGAACCAATGGCAGTTTGGGACCACTGATAGTTCCCAACCCCCCATCCTCCATTGTATTAAAGTTTAAATAGAACCCACGACTATAGATGGTAAGAAACACATGTGGATTGGGCGGTAAGGCATGGGCGTGTTTTGTTGGAGTTCTAGGGTTTGACTCTTGCAGCGTCAACAAAAAATTTAGTACACCACTAAGGGGACACATGGCGGCCTCAGGGATAGCCATGTGTCACCCTTTGATTAGCCCAGAAACCAAAATGTACAACCACATTCAACCAATCATATAGTGCCACTTGTTAGCCTGGGATTAGTTCAGAATATTCCTTTTGTTGATTTTGCATCCACCATGCTAACTGGGCATCTGAGTCAACCCTGTTGCAAAATTTAACTATTTGGGATTTCGATCAGAACGCAATATCTCCTTCATACGACATCAATTTTTCGAACCGTTCATGACGCCGGAATCAGGAAGACGAGACCAACCCAACTGCCCTAGTTTCAACCCAATCCTGTAACTTTCAATTTTGAGTAAAATTTATGAACTCCGGATCACTAGAGAAGCACATGAAGATTATATTGGGTCTATGTCCCTAAGTAGCTCAGGAGTAGTAGTAGGTAGTTGTTATTTTTTCACAAATGTAGTTTTTAAGAAGTCAATATGAGACTCTATGTGTTGTGCCCTTGATAGAATAAGGCACAACTAGTGATCAGATTAGATAGTCGAGGTTCAATGTGTAGACGGACTTGCAACATTGAAAGAAGGTGCCCATTTGGAGCCGAATGAATGAGGAGGCACATGGTATGATCGTGGGGAGATGTGAAGTTGACTACATCAGTGAGATGGTCATAGTATCTTCTTGAGGCTAGATTGGTTTTCGATGGAGTGACATCAAGCCCTAATTATTGTATATCTTGTATTATTGCATGTATGGGGTCCATTATCCCTGGTACTTGAGCCCTAGAATTTTGTATTATTCAGATTTATTAATATAACAATGTTGTGTTATTGTACAAAATTGTGTAAAATTTTGTGTATATGTTGTGCACTAGTAGATTTAATGGTGTTTATATTCGGCTATGCAAAGTAGCTTGGTTGTTATTCTTTGTTTTGCAGGGTTAGTGATTTAAGATTCTATCCTAGATTGTGGAATAAGAAGAACTACATGGCTTAATATTGAATAGTATGTTTATGAGGTAGGTGGCATTAATTCTTGTATTGATCATACTTGTAGTGTTACTCTTAGAGATCTTAACTATCCTTACTAATATTTTGTGTGGCTATCATGAGAGTCTTTCTTCGTAAGTGAAAATATAAGTAGTTTGATGTGAATGATACAATTTTATATAATCTCTAATTTGCATAATGTTTTAAGTTTTATAGAAAAGTGATAATCTATGTTTCAAAATTTTATTGCACCTAGAGGGGCTCTACAGGCTAGTATATAGGGTACATGGGCTCTACAGGCCAGTATAGGGTACATGTGTAGATGAGATCTGCATCCCACTATAGGGTACATGTGTAGATGTAATGTAAGAATTTGACGTGTCAGAGTATAAGACACATGTGTAGATGTAATGTGAGAAATGTAATGTGAGTAAAAATTTGAAATGTGGAAGCTTCCCCCCCCTCCCCCGCCCTCTTTTGCTGAGGCTTTCAATCGCTTATTGGCAGGGCTTCCTAAGAAGAAGAATGTTGAAGCTTCGAAATTTGTTAAGAAAATTGATGATATACCTGAGATCTCTCTCCCTGCTGAGACTCCGATCCAAGTTGCTTTATCACTAGCCGAACGAGCTCTCATAGGCCAGTTCATAGGGCTATGGCCATCTCCCAAAACCACTGAGAGCGGGGTCAACAGAAACTGGGTGACTCTGATCAAAGAAAGCGTTACTTCTTATTTTTTGGGGAGAGGTTACTTTCTCTTCTAGTTCACTTCAAAAGATGACAAAGATATGATCTTCCAGAACGGCCCCTACTTCATGGGCCCTCAGGGTTTGTATCTAAATAAGTGGACTCCGGACTTCGATCCTGTCGTGGATGTGCCCAAAGCAATCCCGGTGTGGGTTAGACTCCCAAATCTGCCAGTTCGCTGCTGGAATTGGGACTCTCTGAGGCATATTGGAAATGCCCTTGGGAAGTTCATCGATCGAGCAAACAACAAGGACCAGTATGACTGTGCTAGGTTCTGCGTGGAAGTAGATCTGGAGGTTGGGCTACCAGAGGCCATCAAAATCAAAGTCGGAAGCTGGTCGCATGTGCAGAAACTGGACTATGAGCAGCTACCCTTCAAATTCCGGAAATGCCATGTCTATGGCCATTTCGCCAGAGGCTCTCCATCCAACAACGAGGCTGTGCAAGGGAAGGAGGACGAATGGAATCATGTCAAGCGCTCCAAAACCTCCCATAAGGCTCAAAAGCTGGGAGGCCCCATTGGCAAAGGTCCCCAACAGGCCTCTTCTCAGCAGATCCCGTCTAAGCCCACTCTTGAAAACAAGTTCGAACTCCTAAGCTCGCACCAAGAGGACACCCAGGAGGGGGAGGAGACAGCATCCCCGGACAAAGGGAATCCCTCTATGTCTTCCAAAGATGCAAGTGTTGCAGAAAGCTCAAAAGAAATACTTGTTGAAGTCGAGGAAGAGGACCAGGAGTCAGAAGATTCGGAGGAGGAAGGAGAAATAGGCGACTCTCAGGTCTCCGTTAGGAGATCCACAAGAGGTCGCAAAATAGATTGGGAGAAAAGAGAGCAGGAAACGTACAAGGAAAAGTTACAGGGCAGCCAACCAACTTTGGAGAAGCTACTAGCAAAAAATCTGAAGATGGTGAGAAACCAGCCCCAAGGCTCCAAGGGAGCCCAGCAGAGAAAAGGTAAATAATGAAAATAGTCTCCTGGATTTGTAGGGGTATGGGGAGCAAGATCAAGGAAGGGGCAACAAGAAACTTAATATGAATAGAAGCCCCGGACATATTCCTTATCTAGGAGACTAAGATGGAGGAAGCAGACTTCCTCCAAACAAGTAAAAGAATATGTAGTAAAAGAAAATTAAAAGTTTTCTCAGCCCGAGGAGCCTCTGGAGGGTTAGGCACACTTTGGAATGATAGCAAGTTCTCGTTAATTTCTGAAATTTCAAACACTCACTGGCTACTCCTAAAAATGCAGCATCTTGTCACTAAAGAATACTTTTGTCTCTTTAATGTGTATGTACCGGTCAATGCTGGAGAAAAAAAGGCCTGTTGCGACTCTATAAGAAACCAAGCAGAATTTGGGAACCTTGACAACATCATTATTGCAGGTGACCTCAATCTCACATTGCATTCCTCTGAAAAGAGAGGGGGTTGCATTGTGTGTGATCCGGCGAGGGAATGGGCAGAGGATCTTCTGCAAGATTGCAATTTGCTGGACATCAAGCCCTCTTCAGGTAAGTTCACCTGGTCAAATAAAAGAGTAGGCCCTGGACACATAGCAGCAAGACTGGATAGTGTTTTTGTACAAAGTTCCTTTCTATTGCTTGGTTTAGATGCTCGTATGCAAATCCTACCTTGCAGCATATCTGATCATAATCCTATCAAGCTTGATCTCCGGGCTCACCCCGACCTCGGCCCCATTCCCTTCAGATTTATCCCCCTCTGTGTCAAGGAATCCAATTTCATGTAGATTGTTAAAGAAAGTTGGTCTCAGCCAGTCAATGGATCACCCTTCTTTGTGTGGGAAGAAAAGCTCAGAAGAATGAAAGATGCCTTAAAATGCTGGGCTAAAACTCTTTCTAACCCAGCAGCTGAAAGGAAAAATCTCCAAAGTCAACTGGAAGCACACCACTTGCTTTCGGAAGAGGCATATGTAACTAGAGAAATCCTTGATAAGGAGATTCAACTCCAACAGCACTTCCACAAAGCCTGCCTGGCAGAAGAAGAGTTTTGGAGGATTAAGTCTCGTTGCCTATGGCTTAAAGCGGGAGACAGAAATTCCTCTTTCTTTCACAACAAACTCAAGCCAGAAAATGCTTCAACACCATTTCCGAGATTAAGGATGACAATTCCAATCATAAAGATTTTGCAAGAATTAAACGAGCAGCTTTTCTTCACTTCCAGAAGTTGTACAGTGAGGATGCGAATCTGATTCAAAATTCTGATCTTCTGGACTGGGTCCCCCCTTCAATCTTTGCTGAGATGAACCATCTTCTCAAAGCTAAAGTCACCAAGGCTGAAGTCAAGAATGCTCTCTTTGCCATGGATCCTGACAAAGCACCAGGAACGGATGGATTCACTGCCAGATTTTTGCAATCCTGTTGGCACATTGTGGAAAAAGATCTCTACAAAATGGTTCAAAAATCCCAAGACTGTCAGAAAATAGGAGGTAGTACAAACTCTGCGTTCCTTGCTCTCATCCCCAAGGAAAAAGGTGCCAATTCCTTCAACAGATTTCACCCCATCTCTCTTTGTAATACTGGTTATAAGTTGATCACCAAAGTACTAGCAAACAGGCTGAAATATCTTCTCCCCACAATCATTCCAGAAAATCAAGGGGGCTTTATTCATGGTAGATAGTTAGTGGACAATTTCATTTTGGTTCAAGAGGAAATTCTCTCAAGCCTGCAGCGTAAGGAAAGAGGTATGGTTGTCAAACTGGACTTAGCTAATGCCTTTGATCAAGTTAGGCATTGCTTCCTTTGGAATGTTCTAAAAAAATTTGGATTTGGGTAGAAATTTATAAACTGGATTCGGGCCTATATCTCAGAGCCTTGGATTTCTCCCCTTGTTAATGGCAGAGCAGCAGAATTCTTCAAAGCCTCAAGAGGACTAAGATAGGGCTGCCCTCTTTCTCCCCTTCTGTTTGTCCTCCAGGCCTCCGTTATCAGTTTCTATCTAAACAAGAAAATGAAAGAGCAGGAGATCACGGGGCTTTGCATTGCCAGAGGAGTTAAAAGCATCAACCACGCCCTCTTCACAGATGATACTTTGCTGCTGGGGGTTGCAACACTACATTCAGCCAACAGCTTTAAAGAAGTTATAGATGAATATTGTATGGTGTCGGGAACTAGCCTCAACAAGGGGAAATGCCATATTTACAATTGGAACACTCCTCCCAGCTTGCTCAGTTCCATTGCAAGGTGTTTTGGCTTCGTAGCCTCTCCAGATTGGAATTATTTCAAATACCTTGGGCTTCCTATATTCCTCAAGAGGTCCTATAGTAAGGATTGGCTCCCCCAAGTGGAAAAATTCAAAAATAAGCTCCAGGCTTGTGGGCTCACCTGGCTCAATATTACGGGCAAGTTTGTTCTCATCAAAGCTGTCCTTTGTAGTCTTCCCCTATTTCAGTTCTCTGTACTCTTGGCCCCAATTGGCATCCTTCAGAAAATGGATCAGCATATTCGAAACTTCTTTTGGAAGGGGGGCAAACACAATGAGAGGAAATTCCCACTGGTAAACTGGGAGACTGTCTCAAAACCTCTGAGGGAGGGGGGGCTAAACTTCAAGAATCTTCCTCTTCATAACATAGCCATGGGAGTCAAGATGCTCTGGAGAATCATTGCGCCCAAGCCTTGCTGGGCCCAATTTTCTCTCTGGAAGAAATATTTTAAAGGCACGAGACTCAGATGCCTAGATGGTCCTCTCCCCCAAGGCATCTCTTCCTTTGCTAGACTCTGCTCCAAAGCTCTCCCCCTGATCAGCTCCAACGCCTATTGGATTCCTGGAAACGGTAAGAAGATAAATATCTAGACAGATCGTATTCTGGGTCGTGATCCAATTGGTGACTGTTCCTCTTTGAACGCACTTCATTGCTGGTTGACTTCTACTGGGAAAACCACGCTGTGGGATATCTCCACGTGGGATGGGACACATTGGGCAGGCTGGAATTTCTTTGATGTGCCTCCAAAGCTCCTTCAGGAATGCAATTGTCTTCGCTCCATGCTGAACATTATTGCCCCCATACATCTGCGCAGAAGAGATTCGCGTGGCTGGGGATTACTGGCTGCAGGTTACACTATAGCCCAAGGCTACACAAATCTCACCTTGAGGCCTCATGCCCCCCTGGACCCTGCCCCTTGGACTGCGATCTGGCATCTACACTCTCTGCCTAAAATCGACATGTTCTGTTGGCTTCTTTGCCACAAGAAAATCCTTACAGATGACAAACTGCAGAAACGAGGTTTCCATGGTCTGTCCAAGTGCTCATTGTGTAGAGAAAATGTGGAATGCGCCACACACTTGATCTTGAATTGTAAATTCGCAGTGCAGGTTTGGAGCGAGCTGATGGATTATTGGAACCCCAATTTTTTTCTTCCCTCCTCTCTTTCTAATCTTTTTGCAAATTGGCAGAACAGTTACCCCGGTCCTCCACCCAAAAACAAAGTGATAAAAAAGGCATGGTCTGCCCTCCCCAAAATCTGCTGCTGGAAGATCTGGCTTGAGCAAAACATCAGAATCTTTAGAGATACTGAGCATGATGTCAAGGTGGTGGCGGCCAAGATAAAATTCCAGTTAAAGGAGAGCTTGGAAAATCAAAAAGATGCCTCAAATCTTAATCAATTATATTTAGTCTGGGGTGCCTCCCTAAACCTGCAATTTCTTCAAGCCACCAGCCACATTCCCCCCATTAAAGATTGGCAAATACGGGGGAAGAACAATGCTGAGTTTCAAGACTGGATCTCCAAACAACAGGTGCACTCTTTCTTCTTTGATGGGGCATCAAAGGGTAACCCAGGAAGGGCCGGGGCAGGAGGTATTGTAAAAAATGTTGAAGGTATTTTGATCCACAGCTTTGCATGGAGTCTGGGGATCAACTCCAGCATTCAAGCAGAGGCATTGGCCCTCCTTCAAGGCGTTAAATTGCTCTTGAATCTAGAAATCAAGGAGGTTAATGTTTTTGGGGATTCCCAAGTGATAATCAAAATTATGGTGACAAATTCATCCCCCGGGGATCTTAGATTGGCAAGGCTGATATCCAGAATCAGAACCTTGGGGAAATTGTTTAAAAAGCTGAACTACTACCATGTGTTGAGAGACAACAATAAAGAAGCAGACCTTGAAGCAAATAAAGCTATCCTCATCTCTGCTGGAGCAATAATTCGAGACGGGGACGAAACATGGGATCCAATTCCATAATCTGCCAGCTCAAATGTTTTACTGCTTGCTATTGAATCAGTTTGTTTGTATTTTTAAACTAGGGGAAATCACACAAATCGAGTGCATATTTGTAGCCAAAAAGAGCTGGAAGTTGTCCACAAGTCTCATAGCATTTCAGGCTATTGATACTTCCTGGGCCCTTCTCCCTCTCATTGTAATCCGAAATCTGGCATTTAGACCCAGCAGTTAATATATCTCATAACCGTTTCTCTGAAGAAAAAAAAAATTGAAATGTCGTATATTTACAAACACTCAAAAAATAGGTATGGTAAATAAATAAATATAAATAAACCAGAGGAATGGTAAATAAAAAATAAAACCCTTTTTTATACTTACTCGAGAGGTGTCGTAAATAAATAAAAATATAAATAAACTGGAGGTATTGTAAATAAATAAAACATATTTTTATACTTACTCTAGAGGTATGGTAAATAAATAAAAATATAAATAGACTAAAGGTATGGTAAATAAATAAAACCTCTTTTATATTTACTCCATAAACCTTTTTATATTTAGGAAAACTAAAAAATAAGGTTTTATTTAGGTGAATCATATGGGCCAAATTCCATGGAAAAAATTATTATTAATACCATGAGGTAAATACTATTGGCCAAATACTGTATTTATAAAATAGGTATGGTAAATAAATAAATATAAAATAGGTATACAAAGGTATGGTAAATACATAAAAATACATCCAATATGATTAAAAATAAACATCTAAGTATATACCAAGCCCATATTATAATATTAATATTATTAAATTTAATAATTTTGGATAGTATAGGTTTGTGTTTGAGTACAATACATTGACTATCTCATGTAACATAAATGCAAATTTAAAATTAAATATTTGTGGGAAAGGATTTCACACTAAGAACTGCCATATATTTTTAGGTTTGATTGCTCTTGCATTTTTTTTTCCACCTTTTTTGTCTTTACCTTTTCATCTACTTTGAATCCATGGATGTAATCATGTGTAATGAGACACTCTTAGCACAATTAGAATGATTTTTAGGTTTTGTTTCTCCATGAATTTTATTAGTCACTTGGAGACATGAATCTACAACACAGAAATTTGATCTGGAAGCTGCAACAAGAAGAAAATGTGAAATTTTGAAGGAGTTTATGGGTTCAGTTTTTTGAAAAATTATATAGTTGACAAAAATAAAAATTTTGACGCTACTCTCACTACATTATGAAATATTGTTTGAGATATCAATGTCCTCAAAGTTGTGTTGCTGCAGTTGCTTCCAAGTTGCTTCTTCTAAGTAAAGGAGAAGTTGAATTTGATTATGTTGGATGTTTCTACTTGGAGAAGTTGGATTAGGTATAAATGGAAGTCTTTGAAGCTAGATCAAAGTTTGTACCTTAAGATCAATGTCTAAATAAGCAAGGTTGAAGTTGCAGTGCTGCTACTATTGTTGTTGCTACCAAATTCAGGAAGGATCACAAGGAAGGTTGGCTTGGTGTGGAGGAAGTCTGGGTCAAGGTCTACAGTTTCAAGAATCATTATTGAAAGGAATAATTATCTGCAATAGGTTTTCCTCTCTTAGGGGGTTTTTCCCTAGATGTTGGCCTACTTCTAGTGTCCTTGGTCTATGCGTATTTTCTTTGATATTTTCTTGATGAACTAAAAAGAAGAATGGTAAGAATAACTTAATAATAACTAAAGAATATAACAAGCAAATAATCAAGAACACAGAGATATTTCTAACTTTCTATTTCTCTAACGTGCTTTCAGAGCTTTGGTGAGAGAATAATGAAAAAGGTAGCCTCAAGGACTTGATCAAGGAATTAATAATAAGTTCATTGTAGGAAAGGAGTCTCCACTATCTTCAAATATGTCTAACGCTATCAAGGGTGAGAAAAATTTGGAAGGAGCTACAAATTATAGGCCTTGGAAGAAAATGTTAAATTGGACAACTAGGTCCAGACTCCTTGTTTTGATGCTTAGATGAATACACCAATATTTTTATTGGGTTCCTCTTTCAAAGAGGTTCAAGATTGATCTAAATATCATCTTGATCCGATGATCAGAATATTTGTTTTGAATCTATTTTTAATACTTTCAAAATATCTGCAGGTCAGCCTTAAGGTTTTACACCCCCAGCAAATGTGTAACACACCCTCAATGATTGATATAAATAGAGTCAATGTTGGAGGAGATTTCACTCATCTCATCCTCACACACTCTCTCTCCTCTTCTGATTGGTTCAAGCTCCTTGGAGGCATTTTTCTGTTCACACGTCGGAAAGAAGGACAACGATATTTCTACTGCAGCTAGGGTTTCCACCGCAGGTTTGACCAATGTCGACTTTCATCAATGCATAGTCAGAAGGAGCTGAATTTTCACATAGAATTTGATTTTTGAAGTCCGTACATTTTTTCACAAGAACCAAGGTCAAAGGCTGACCATAGACCGCATTGTGTTGACTTTTACTTGATGTTGTGCTCTGTTGACTTTTCTGGGGTTGACTATGAGTTTACCATTTGGCTATTTTGAGGATTGTTGTCACACATGCTGGGTTGGATGACCAAGGAGACTTTTATGGTTGAAGCATTGTGCTGATCACCATAACGCACAAGAAAATATATATTTTTTTGGCTTGTCTTCTATTGATCCACTGGTATCTTCTATCAACATTTTACCTAATGATTTAAGTGATTGCTTTCTAGTATTGAAGACAAAGTAAATTTGCATCAAGCATAGAAAATCTACATAAATTTACATGGTATCAGAGGTGAGGTGAAGACAAAGTCCTAATTTGTAGTAATCACCGAAGAAGAAAATGGGTTCCAAAAACTATGGCTTCAAGGAGGATGACAAATTGACTAGGAAGGATGACTTCCATGCTTGGAAGATGATATTGGATCTTAAATTTGAAGACGAAGATGTCATGGACTATGTGTAGGGTAAAATCCAAGAACCTCCATCCACTGCTACCACTGCTGCCAAAACAAGGTACAAGAAGGGGGAGATCAAAGAAAAACTAATGATAAGGGAATCCATTCATAAGAATCTAGTGGCCTACATCTCTAAGCTAGGCACATACAAAGAGATGTATGATAATTTGGTCCTCATGTTCAAGGTGAACAATGCAAATAAAGTACTATTCTTCAAGAATCAATTGAAGAATCTGAATAAATCCAGGGATGAGTCTGTTCAATAATACTTTCTGAAGCTGACTGAACAACCTGTTGGATATTGCGGAGAAAATAGTTGATTGAGAGATGGTACTCACCTCACTTGTAGGGCTCCCATCAGAATGGCATGTGTTCAGCACTACCATTCTAAATAATAATGTGATACTTGACTTTGACGAATTACTATCAAGATGCATTCAAGAAAAGAAAAGGGTGAAGGAGTATGGAAATGAAGGAAATGCTGCCTACGGTGCTCATTCTAGAATGAAGAAATTTGGTGGTCCAAATAACAAAGGAAAAGTAGGGGCCCAAGGAGAGAAGGGCAAGTGTTTCACTTATCATAGGCCAAGTCACTATGTTATAGAATTTCCTTTCAAGAAGGATTCTCCCGATGGTGATGACAACAACAACAACCAAAGGAATGGAAATCAAAGGAACAAAAGGTTGAAGGGAAAGAGGAAGGATCCCTCCAGCGGAAATGATCAACCTTTCAAAAGGTAAAGAAACTCTAGGTACGAGGAATCAAATGTTGTTGATAAAAGAAATGAATACATTCTTGTATCTGTCCTCTCTGTTGCATCTACACCCAACACTATGGATGTTTGGTTGATAGATAGTGGTGCCTCAAGGCACATCACTGGGTTAAAGGAAGCATTCTCTAAGATGGTTGAGAAGGATACTAATCTAGAAATTATCCTTGGAGATAATTCCACATATCCCATGAAAGGGATAGGGACTGTGACCCTCCACTTGTCTCAAGGTCAAGTCCTCCGCTTGCAGGATGTACTCTATGTACCAAATTTGAAGAAGAATCTTGTGTCTATATCGTCCATGGAAGACAAAGGTTTCAATGTGGCATTCATTGATGGAAAGGTGCACATGTGGAAGAAGAGCTTCAAGGAAGCTATCACGATTGGGTTTAGAGTTGATACACTCTACCAGGTTGGAGGAAGTCCACTGGGAGAGATGACATGTGATACTATCCGACAGACTGAACTATGGCACCGGAGGTTTGGACACCTTCCCTACAAGGCCCTTCGAAAAGCAAGGAAGGTGGTGACAGGGATTCTCGAGTTTTCAAATAATCATGAAGGTGTATGTAAAGGTTTTGCCGAAGGAAAGAATACAAGGGGATCTTTTCCCTCAAGTGTCATAAAAACATCTCATGTCTTGCAATTGATCCATTCTGATCTATCTGGTATGCTACCCATGACATCCTTGGGAGGATGCTCTTATTATATGACGTTCATAGATGATAAGGATATAATTCTTAAAGAAGAAGGATGAGGCTTTCATGTGGTTTCGTACCTTCAAAGCCTTGGTGGAAAATATGATAAGGAATATGATCAAGATTTTGAGAATTGATAATCGCACTGAATATAAGACAAACAAGTTCAAAGATTTTTGCAAATAAGCTGGCATCAAGAGGGAGACCACAACTACATATAATCCTGAGTAAAATGGCGTTGTTGAATCAAAGAATAGGACCATTGTGAAAGTTGCCTATGCCATGCTATGTGACCAAGGTCTACCAAAGTTTCTATGGGGAGAAGTTGTGAACACTGTTGTGTACATAAAAAACTGATGCACAGATTTCGCTCAGGAATCCAAAACTCCCAAATAGGTTTTATCTAGTAAGAAACCTGACGTCTCACATTTTAGAGTTTTTGGATGTCATTTTTATTTTCATGTGCCAAAAGAGGAGCAAGATGGATGCTTCTGGGAAGAAAGGAATGTTTGTGGGCTACACGGAAACTTAAAAGGCCTATAGAGTCTATGTGCCTGGTCAAAGGGAAGTGGAGATATGCCATGATGTCACTTTTGACGAAGATGATTCCCTGAGGAAAGTAGCCAATATTCCGAGATCTGAGAAAGACCATCAAGCAAGGCCTGGAAATCAAGAAGGACCAAAGGATGAAACAATGCTGGATGTTGAAGGATCGATGGACCAGATTGATCCACCTCCTTCACTAGGAAAGAGACCATCATGGCTCAGGGAAAATATCTAGGATGCTGAGGGACATATGGCCCTAAGGGGGAAATTCTGTGAAAGCAAGAAGCCGAGTACATACCATGGGTATCTAAGAGCCATGAGTACTATTGTACAATCTGAGCCTGGATATTTTGAGGAAGCCGTAAAGCATCAAGTTTGGAACAATGCTATGCATGAAGATTATGAGTCCATAATGAAGATGTCTGGGATGTGGTTGCAAGACTGAAGGAAAAAGAAGTTGTCACCTCGAAATGGCTCTACAAGATCAAGCATGGATCTGATGGAAGTGCTGAAAAGTTCAAGGCAAGGTTCATTGCCCATGGCTTCTCTCAAAAGGAAAGCATAGACTATGATTAAATATTTTCACTTATGGCCTGATATACCACCATTAGATATATTATAGCCCTTTCTGCTATGCAAGGATGGAGTCTCCATCAGATGGATGTGAAGACCGTATTTCTGCATGGTGAGATAAAGGAAGAGGTATATGTGGAGCAACCTCTGGGGTTCGAAGTCCAGGATCGGGAAACCCATGTATGCAGGTTGAAGAAATCCCTCTATGGGCTGAAGCAAGCACCTAGAGCTTGGTACGAGAGGATATATAGCTACCTAATGAAGTTGGACTTCACTCGTAGTAAATCTTATCCGAACCTTTACTTCAATGTTGACAGGGAGAAACATCTCATTCTCGTGTTGTATGTGGATGACCTCTTCCTGACAGGTGCTGACCCTCTCATTCATCAATGCAAGAGGGAGCTCGCTGATGAGTTAAATATTAAGGACCTAGGACTGATGCACTATTTTCTAAGCCTAGAGTTCTGGCAGAGACCTGGTGTGATTTTCCTTTCTCAAGGAAAATACATTGTGAAGTTTCTGGAAAGATTTGGTATGGTGGACTGCAAGTCCGTGTCGACACCGATGGAGCTCAACTTTAAGAAGTTGAGCGGTAGCGTTCATGGGCCTGTGTTAGAAATTCCTATCGAGTATCCTAAACTCATAGGGTCCCTAATGTTCTTAGTGAACACCCGTCCAAATATATGTTTTGTAGTGAAAACTTTGAGTCAACAGATGGTTAAGCCTCATCACTTTCACTAGGTTGGTGCCAAGAATATTCTGAGATATATTCAGGGCATGATAAACCATGGGCTAAGATACACTGTTGGGAGCATGACACTCTTTGGATATACTGATACCAATTGGGATGGCAATGTGGTGGATTGTAAGAGCACATCGAGATGCCACTTCAAGCTTGGTTCTGGTTCGATATCGTGGATGAGAAGGAAGTGGAACTCGGTGGCTTTGAGCACTATGGAGGTGAAATACATTGCAATGAGTATGGCCTATTGTGAAGTAGTTTGGTTGTGAAATATCTTTAGTCAGATGTTTGAACATGTGCTAGATACCACCGTGATACTCTATGATAACCAGAGTGGGATTCACTTGTCTGAGAATTTCGGATTCCACGATCAATCCAAGAATATTGATATCAAGTACCACTTTATCTGGGATATGGTACATCGAGGCACCGTAAGGCTCAGTCATATAGGAATGGATGAGCAGGTTACGGATATTCTCACAAAATTCCTGGGGAAGTTCAAGTTCCTAATCTTCCGTAAGAGTCTTCGTATCGTGGAATGACCCTATGATGTGGGTCCTATTGGACGATGAACTCTGGGAGCTCTGGGGGGCTTTGGGGATAGCTTCTCAGAGGTATAAGCACTCACAGGGCTAGTCTTGTCGAACCTTGTGGTGCTTCTACCCCACTGTTATGATGTTTGAGTTGGTTTACCTCTCATTATCTGTGCCCCATATGCATCCTACCCATTGAGTTTAGGGATCATGGCAAGTACTTCTCATTTTTCCAATGAGGTGGGAAACCTAGAGACTAGTAGAAAAGGCTGATGGACACATAAGAGATTTTTGTACTCTCTATCTAGGATTGCATGGTCCAACCACTTGATCTAGGATCAAGTCTAGTGAGGTTTCAGACGTCCTTCTGACTTCGAGTCAGATAAACCAAATTTCGATTGGTGTGAGACACTTTATGAGTCATGTAGAGGTTTCATACCTCTGGACTGAATCTGTCAGTCAAGAATGATGTATTTGTGACTGACCCACTTCTATTCTGAAATAAAGAGGCTAGCAAAGCAAGTTACGATGGGATGATGCATGATGTTTGATTGCACAGATGGATGGAGTTCTCCCTAGTTGAGAGGGAGTGTTAAATTGGAAAACTATGTCCAAACTTGATGTTGTGATGCTCAAATGAAGACACCAATATTTTTATTAGGTTCCTCTTTCGGGGAGGTGCAAGATTGATCTAAAGATCATCTTGATTTGACGAGCAGAAAATTTATTTTGAATTTATTTTTAATACTTTCAAAATAGGTGCAGGTCGACCTTAAGGTTTTACACCCCCAGCAAATTTGTCACACACCCTCAGTGATTGATATAAATAGAGTCAACGTTGGAGGACATTTCACTCACCTCATCCTCACAGATTCTCTCTCCTTTTCTGATTGGTTTGAGCTACTTGGAGGCAGTTTTCTGTTCACACATGAGAAAGAAGGACGAAGATATTTCTGCTGTAGCTAGGATTTCTATCACAGGTTTGACCAGCGTTGACTTTGGTCAATGCATGGTCAAAAGGAGTTGAATTTTGGCATAGAATTTGATTTCTGAAGTTCGTACATTTTGGCACAAGAACTGAGGTTAAAGGTTGACCATAGACCGAGCTGCGTTGACTTCTACTTCCTGTTGTTTTGCGTTGACTTTTCTGGGTAGCGTTGAATTTTCTGAGGTTAACTTTGAGTTGACCATTTGACTGTTTCGAGGGTTGTTGTGACACATGCTGGGCTGGCTGACCAAGGAGACTTTCTCGGTTGAAGCATCCTGCTGATCACCGTAACGCACCAACAAATATATATCTTTCTGGCTTGTCTTCTGTTGATCCACTGGTATTTTCTATCATCATATTACTTAATGATTTATGTGATTGTTGTCTAGTATTGAAGAGAAAATAAAGTTGCATCAAGCATAGAACATCTACATAAATTTACAGAAAAGGATTAAAATCATCGTTGAAAAGAAAAAGGTCTTAGATATATTCAAAGGAAAAGTGAAAAGGTCTACAGAAGAATAAAATTATGGTGATAAGGTGAAGTACAGAGAATTGGGACTAGTAGCTTTGGATTTGTTTGTTGAAAGCATAAAGGGAAATCTTGTCCACTTCATAGCAAATATTGATCATCCTCGGGAAATTTATGAGGCTTTGTCAAATATATTCACCTTCAAGAACATTGGAAAAGTGGCAAGCCTGAAGAATGAACTAAGAACTACTAAGATGACAAAGCATGATATTGTTTCCTCTTTCATTGTGAGGATAGCAAGGATAAGGGACGAGATTTCAACATATTCTTGGATATGTATTTCTTTGTTTTGTAAGTTTTAGGTTTTCCCTCAAGCTTGGGAGGGAGCCCACAAAAGTTCCTCAAGATAAGTATCTCATTCCCTCTATTTTTCTTCATGTATTTATTTAATATTTTTATTATATGAGATACTAATCACTTTTCTACCTCTATTCCTTGTCTAGGAATCAATCTGTTGAATATTCAAGAATCATGGAGAAGGATTCAAGGATCAAATAATGTGGCCACCCAAATAAAAAAAATTTTCAAGTAATCAAACGTATGTATTGAAAATATATAATCCTGATACTCTCTTTAAAATATCCATTTCTATGTTACTAACTATTGGTATGTCTAGCTCTACTGAATCCCAAAAGGATTCTTCTTTGGTATGATTCACCACCTCAAAAATCTACCCACCTTACACACCTATGATTGCTTATATAAATATAACCTTAAATATGTTCTATAGAAAATCCTAACCTAAGGATATGTTTATTATATGTGAAACCCTAAACCTAATTAGGGATATTTATTGTTATTCTTATTAATATATTGACATTTTCGATTTTGGGATTTTGATATGTTCATGGAAGCTCTAGAACTTCTTTATCTAAAATGATGTTTTTAAAAATACTCAACCCTTTAAGTTTGATATAATAAGGGTTTTCTTTGAAAATGAACCAAAACCCTAAGTTTTAGTTAGGTCTATAGGTAAAACCCTTGTTATGGTAAGTCCTAGGAAATACTAGGTATATGTTCTCTTGATTGAATCCCTAGCCTATTCTAGGACAATATATATGCCTAGATGTTTTAATTTTGACTAAAATTTGATGTTCTTATAATGGTGATCTACTAAATATATATTTTGACCTAAATTCTAATGGTATTGAGTTCTAGGGTTTGGAAAAAAAATATTATTCAATGTTTTCAAGGATCTAGGATGATGATTAAAAAACCTAGGGTCTATAAATAAATCCTAGTGATGATTAAATTCTCTAGTATGTATGTTTATTTGGATCTATATAATGTGTGATGAAAATTTAAAAAATCTATGGTTTACATATAATTCTAGTGTAAGTTACTTATGATGTGTTTATTGAATTGTAGGATTTACACAAAACCCTACTAGAAGCCCCTCATGTTTTGATAAATTATTTAAAATCTAGGGTATGCATTTAACTCTAGTAAAAGTTGATCATGGTAATGTCTGAGTTGCAGTTAATCTCAATTGGATCTTTTATATATGGGGGGTAGAGTATATATATGCCTTCATAGACTTGGCAGTCAAATTTTTGTGTGGAGGTGGGTCCCTTGTCCCACGAACAAGGGGGTCTCATACACCAATTTGGTGTTTGGCTTGGTTGTGACCTTAAAATTGGATTATTATTATTATTATTATTATTATATAAAATCTAGGATTTGTATGAATCCCTAGTGGAAATTCTATATTATGAATTCTAAAGGTTGTTATATATCGTACAAATCTAGATTAGTTTTAGGGTTTACTAAATTTTGTAGCAAGGTATATTATACATTTGAAAGAAACATTGAAAACCTAGATAAAATGAAATAAATTGTGAAGTAGTCTAGGGTTTATGATAAAATTACCTAGTCGAAATTCTCAAGAGTATATGTCTCTTGTTTGGGTATATAATATTTATAAAGTTGAAAATTCTTCTGATATGGCTAACTTTATGGTTCTATAGTTTTGGTTGTACTTGTTATCTAAACTATTTCAGGCGCATCATGAATATGAGAAGTTAATAAGTATGATGAAAAAGATGAAGGCCATGAAATATTCTCCAGCAGCTAAAGAATAAATTAAGTCTCCCTACATTAAGAGGGATCTTGGATAGAAGTTTATCTTCCTAGATTAACAGGATATTGGATAAAAGAAGAAATGGTTATGGTTGTCTATATGATCTATCGTGCACTAGACTAGGACTAACAACCATTAGTCTTAGTGAAGACCATGAGAAAGAATAATAGTCATGGTTGGATAATATATTATGAAAATATATGTTTCCACATGTAAAGTAGGAAGAGGAATATTCCCTTGAAATATTATACTAATAATCCTACTAGAATTAGTTAAAGGGAAACATCGAAATCCCATAGTTTGTTTTGATTATGCATTTAAAATTATTATTGATTGTTATTTTTTTTGCACAGGTGAATCTCTCAAAGGGCTTGATAACATGTTGGTTACTAATCAATATGATTGGGAGAGATATTTTATCCTTGATCTATTGGAATCTAGAGGCTTTGATAGTGAAGCATTTCCTAAGGATTTATGAGTGAATAATTTCTTCAAAATATTGTGTTGAGTCTTTGTGAGCAAAGCATGTCCCAGAAAGACATATAGCTGGGAATTTGTGTTGATGTCTACTTGGGAGGGAGGAATTGGGTGGATGTGCACCTAGTTCCCTGGATTGATGGTTAGTAAGTTTGCCTAATGCTACCTATAGAGGATGAAATATTTAGTCCATCTTAGAAACACTTGGATAGATTGCCTTGGTCAGGAATCTAGTCCATGGCATTTTGTTGCCTAAAGGATTGGCTGACCAATGGATAGAGTTCCCTGATTAGTAATATAGTCCATGAAATTTAAGTGTCTAAATATTCTTCATGGTTCATATAGTTAGGCTCTACCTTGTACTACTGAGTTATGAATACCTCCCTAGTTAAGAGGGAGCGTTGAATAATGTAACTAGGCCCAGTCTTCATAAATTGTACTTCAGTCAAAACTTATTGTACTTGTCAAAAGAGTAAAGAAAAAAATTTGTAGTATTATGAAATGACTTATTAAAGCATGGGTTTCGTGTTTGGGTCATATTTATGCTAGGTGAAAGTCCGTATTGTGTAATTCTAGGTTTTATTCTTAGTATATATGTTTATTGTAGATTTAAATTGATCCATATTATGCTTTTGAATTATGAAATTATGTAAAATATTGAAAAAATAATGACTTATGAAACCTCCACGCCAATTAAACCTTAAGGTGATCAGGTTGACATAAAATCTAGTAATTCGAACCAATTATAAGCCTATATATACAATGGAATGAAACTCACTTGGAGACATGAATCTGCAACACAAAAATTTGATTTGGAAGCTGCGACAAGGAGAAATTGCAAAATTTTGGAGAAGGAATTCTGGGTTTGATTTTTGGCACACTAATAGAGTTGAAGAAAATAAAAAATTTGGCACTAATCTCACTACATTGCGATCTATATTTTGGGATCTCAAGGTTATCAAAGTTTTGTTGTTGCAGTTGCTACACGAGTTGTTGCCAAGTTATTGTTGTTAAGTAAAAGAGAAGCTCAAGTTGATTCTGTTGGATGTTACTACTTGGGGAAGTTGTATTGGGCCTAAATCGAAGTCTTTGAAGCCAAATCGATGTTTCTACTTCGAGATCAAATTATCAAGAAGCAAGGTTGAAGTTACAGTGCTTCGACTTTAACTATTGATGCCAAATTCAAGAAGGATCACACAGAAGACTGACTTGGTGTCCAGGAAGTCTAGGTCAAGGTATAAAGTCTCAAGAATCACTATTCAAAGGAAGAATTATCTTGACTGGGCTTTCCCCTTAAAGAGGGTTTTGCCTTGGGTGTTTTCCTACATATGGTGTCCTTGATGTATGTGTATTTTCTTTGACATTTTCTTGATGAACGGATAAGAAGAAAGATAAGAATAACTTAACAATAACTAAAGAATGTCACAAGTAAATAATAAAAAAATAGAGGATATTTCTGCCCTTTTTATTCTATAACACACTTAACACTATGGTGTTGGATATAGGAAGAAATTCAATTCCTTGGCTATTTTACAATGAATAAAATTATGGGTACTACCTGAATTAATCAACACTATTACCATTTTCTTCTTCGTATGTCCTTCTATATTAAGAGTTTGAGGAGTGCTAATTCCTTTGAATGCGTTACAAGATATGGTCATATTCATTTCATGTTTCTCTAAGGTTGGTTCCTGGTGTATCTCCTCTTATTTTGAAGTTTCTTGTTCCTTTTCTTCCTCTTCAAAATCTATGTAAAATAATTTTTCTGAGCACACTTATGACCTTTAGTGTATTTTCTATCACAACTGTAACATAATCCCTTTTTCTCTTTTTTTTTCCAACTATTGTGGTGTCAACCTTGTAGGTTGTGGAAGGCTAGGAGTAACAATACTTCCCTCTTTGTATTTGTGAGTGGTAGGCTTCCTTGTCGCCATAATTTTCTGTCAAGTTTTCTTGCCAACCTGAATGCCTTCTCTTATGAATCATGTTTTGGAAGGAAAACCTCATGTTGAATGTTATCATTTAAATTCTCTATGAAGACATCAATCCTATGCTCATTTGTAATATAATTTACCTTTATATTTAATTTTTGGAAGTCTTGAATGTCCTCCACCATTGAACACTTTTTTTGAGATTTATTAATTGGCTAAAGAAGGTATTTCTCTTCGTATCCTCATAACGTGCGAATATTTCCTCTGTAAAAATTTACCTAGTGTTTTTTTTACGAAGTATAAAATTCATATATTTCTCATAATAAAGGAAGATTCAAGAAGAAGGAACCAAATAAGAAGGTTGACATGTGCAAGATCGAGTGTTATCATTGTCATAAGATGGGACACTGTAGGAGTAATTTTCCTGACAACCCTAGAAGTAGGAAAAGAGAGAGAGATCATGCAAACATGGCTAAAGAAACATCATCCCCGAAGAAATAAAAGATTGAAGAAGAACTAAGGGACTTTCACTATTAATCCCGTTCCATCTTATGTTTCGTTTGTATATTTTATGTAGTATAGGTTTAACATATTCTTGTATATGTATTTATTTGTTTTGTAAGTTTTAGGTTTTCCCTCAAGCTTGGGAGGGATCCTAAAAAAGCTTCTCAGGATAAGTATCTAATTCCCTCTATTTTTCGTCATGTATTTATTTAATATTTTGATTATATTAAATACTAATCACTTGTCTACCTCTATTCCTTGTCTAGGAATCAATCTGTTGAATATGAAAGAACCATGGAGAAGGATTCAAGGATCAAATAATGAGGCCACCCAAATAAAAAGGTTTGTCAAAAAACCAAAGGTATGTATTGAAAATATATAATCTTGATACTCTATTTTAAATATCCATTTCTATGTTCCTAGCTATTGCTAGGTCTACCTATATTGCATCCTAAAAGGATTATTCTTTGGAATGATTCATCACCTGAAAAATTTACCCACCTTACACACCTCTGATTGCTTATATAAATACAAATTTAAAGAGGTTCTCTAGAAAACCATACCCTAAGGGTATGTTGATTATATGTGAAACCTTAAACCTAATTCAGGATATTTATTGCTATTCTTATTAATGTATTGACAATGTCGAGTTTGGGATTTTGATATGATCATGGAAGCTCTAGACTTTGTTTAGTTAAAATGATGTTTTTTGAAATATCGCACGCTTGAAGTTTGATATAATAAGGTTTTCCTTTGTTAATGAACAAAAACCCAAATTTTTAGCTAGGTCTACAGGTAAAACCCCTATTATGGAAATTCCTAGGAAATCCTAGGTATATGTTCTCTTGATTGAATCCCTAGCCTAGATGTATTAATTTTGACTGAAATATGATGTTCTTATAATGGTTATCTACAAGATATGTATTTTGATCTAAATTTTAATGGTCATAAGTTCTAGGGTTTGGAAAACAAACCTTAGTCAATGTTTTAAAAGATCTAAGGTGATGATTGAAAAACCTAGGGTCTATAAATAAATCCTAGTGATGATTAAATTCTCTATTATGTATGTTGATTTGGATCTATATAACATGTGATGAGAATTCATAAAATATATGGTTTACATATAATCCTACTATAAGTTTGATCCAGGTGGATATTGGTGGTCACCCACCTATTCCACTTGGGGCCCCACCATTGTCTCTTTCATTTTTTCAGTTTCAGTACAACTTACTAGTTTTAGCATTTTCTCAGGTCCTGAACTTCCAGAGCCATTTTGAGGCCCTAAACGACATTTTTTGGGCATCGTTTGTCTAGAAAATATGATTTCATTTCGGAATTGATATTCATGGCAACATTTTTATTCATTAGATATATCTTTCTAATGATGTATCATTTGCGTCAAATGGAGATAGTATGCCGAAGTTACATCCCCGGGAAGTTGAAACACCAATTTACCCAAACGTGGCCCATATTTTTGGCGCTTCATCTCCTAGGGTTAGGTTTTTGGACGTTTATAGTTCTCCATTGTTTCTCCATAATAAATAGGCCCTCAAGCCTCATTGTAACATAGTTCATAGGTCTATAGTCGCCACATCTCTTCTCAGAGATTTTCTACCAGCACCCTAGCTATTTTATTTCCATTATGTTTGTAAGCATATTTCTGTTATTTGATATTAAAGAAATGAAGCCTTATTTCTGCTGCATCTCCATGTTTATATTTATTTCCATATTCTGTTGCGTTCCTGCATAAATCTAGATTAAAGTTACTTATGATGTGTTTATTGAATTCTAGAATTTACACTAAACCCTAGTAGAAGCTCTTCATGTTTTGATAAGTGATTTAAAATCTAGGGTATCCATATAACTCTAGTAAAATTTGATCATGATAATGTCTAAGTTGTGGTTAATATTTAGTGAATATTTTAGATATGGGGGGTAAAGTATGTATTCCTTCGTATACTTAGCAGTCAAATCGTTGCGCGGAGGAGGGTCCCTTGTCCCATAGACAAGGGGTTCTCATACACCAATTTGGTGTCTAGCTTGGTCGTGACCTTACAATTGGATTATTATTATTATCATATAAAATATAGGATTTGTATGAATCCCTAGTGGAAAGCCTAACATATGAATTATAAAGGTTGTTAGATATCTTGCATATCTATATTGGTTCTAGTGTTTACTAAATTTTGTAGCAAGGTATATTATACCTTTGAAAGAAACATTGAAAACCTATATAAAATGAATAAAGTGTGAAGTGGTCTAGGGTTTATGATAAAAGTCTCCAGTAGAAATTTTGAAGAGTATATGTCTCTTGTTTGGGTATTTGATATTTATAAAGTTGCAAATTCTTCTGATATGTCTTAATTTATGGTTCTATAGTTTTGGTTGTACTTGCTATCTAAAGTGTTTTAGGTACACCATGAATATGAGAAGTTAATATGTGTGATGAAAAATATGAAGGCCATGAAAGGATATCCAGCACCTAAAGAAGAAATTAAGTCTCCCTACATTAAAATGGCGCTTGGATAGAATTTTATCTCCCTAGATTAACAGGGAGGTTAGATAAAAGAAGAAATGGTTATGGTTGTCTACTTCATATGTCGTGCACTAGACCGGGACTAAGAGACATAAGTATTAGTGAAGAGCACACGTAAGAATCATAGTAATGGTTGGGGAATATATTATGAAAATATATGTTGCCACATGTAAATTAGGAAGAGGAATATTCTCTTGAAATATTCTATTAATAGTCCTACCATAATTAGTGAAAGGGAAACATGAAAACACATAGCTTGTTTTTATTATGAATTTAAAATTATCGATGATTGGTGTTTGTGTTTGACCAGGTAAATCTCTCAAAGGAATTCATAACATGCTAGTTACTAATAAATATGTTTGGCAGAGATAGTTTATCCTTGATCTACTAGATCAAGGTGTATGGAGGCTTTGAGAGTGAAGCATTTCCCGAGGCTTTATGAGTGAATCATTTCTCGAAAATATTATTTTGAGGCTTTCTGAGTGAAGCATTTCCTAGAAAGACATATGGTTGGGAATTTGTGTTGATGTCTAGGTTGGAGGGTGGCATTGGGTGGATGCGAACCTAGTTCATTGGTTTGATTGTTAGTAATTAAGCCTAATGGTACCTATAGAGGTTGAAAGATTTAGTCCATATTAGTACCACTTGGCAGATTGCCTTGGTCAGGAATTTGGTCCATGGCATTGTGTTGCCTAAAGGATTGAGTGACGAATGGATAGAATTCCCTTATCAATAGTCTATTCCATGAAATTTAAATGTATAAATATTATTCATGGTTCATATAGTTGAGTTCTACCTTGTACTATTGAGTTATGAATACCTCCCTAGTTAAGATCGAGTGTTGAATAATGTAACTAGGCTTGGACTTCATAAATCGTACTTGAGTTAATAATTATTGTACTTGTCAAAAGAATAAATAAAATTATTTATATTATTATTAAATGACTTACTAAACCATGGGTTTAATATTTGTGGACTTCTAGGTTTTATTCTGAGTATGTAGTTTTATTGCAAATTTAAATTGATCCATATTGGGCTTTTGAATCATGCAATTAGGTAAAATATTGTGTAAAATATGACTTATGAAGCCTCCATGCCAAGTCAGGCTTAAGGTGAGTAGGTCGACCTCAAATCCAGTAATTCGAACCCATCATAAGCCTATATATACAGTGGGCTCGAAATCACTTGGAGACATGAATCTGCAACATAGAAATTCGATTTGGAAGCTGCAACAAGGAGAAATCACAAAATTTTGGAGAAGGAATTTATGGGTTTGATTTTCGGCACAGAAATAGAGTTGAAGAAAATAGAAATTTTAGCACTACTCTCATGGCATTTCGAGCTATATTTTGGGATATCAAAGTTCTCAAAGGTTTTTTTCTACACCAGTTGCTGCCAAGCTATTGCTACTAAGTAAAGGAGAAGTTCAAGTCAATTATGTTCGTTGCTAAGTAAAGGAGAAGTTAAATTTGATTATGTTTGGGTCATATTTATTTGGGCCTAAATCAAAGTCTTTGAAGCTAGATCGATTTTTCTACCTCAACATTAAATTCTCAAGAAGGAAGGTTGAAGTTCGAGTGCTCTGACTGCTACTACTGCTGCTAGATTCAAGAAGGACCACACTAAATGTTGAATTGGTGTCCAAGAAGTCTAGGTCAAGGTATAGAGTCTCAAGAATCACTATTGAAAGGAAGAATTATCTTGACTGTGTTTTCCCCTTGAAGAGGGTTTTTCCTTGGCTACTGTCCTACATCTAGTGTTCTTCATGTATGAGTATTTTCTTTGATATTTTATTGATGAACTGATAAGAATAAGGATAAGAATAACATACAAATAACTAAAGAATATTGCAAGAAAGTAATAAATAACAAGAGGGTCTTTATGCCTTTTTTATTCTCTGACACACTTGACACTCTGGTGTTGGATATAGGAATCAGTTCAATTCCTTAGTTATTTTACAATGAATGAAATTATGGGTACTACCTAAATTAGTCAACATTATTACCCTTTTCTTCTTGATATGTAGTTCTATATTGAGAGTTTGACGAGTGCTAATTTGATCAAGAGATCATGTATTTTTCTGAAAATTGAAAGTGATTGAAACTTTACTGAGCCTGAGTGACCGAGTATATCTTGTCATTGTGATTCTAGCGTGGTGAATGGTTGAAAAATAATGTCGTATGAGGAAGATATCACGCTCGGATAATTTTCCTAAAACAATTAAAATTTTGTGACAGGAGTGGCTGGGATGCCTAGTCAGCATGCATGTATAGTCAGCAAGGGTGGCATATTCTCAGAATATTCTGTTTTCTCAAATCCAATCAGATTTCTCCATGTGTTTTTTTTGGGCCATTGATGGATTGTATGAATTTTAGTGAGGTTAATTGCATGGGTGACACGTGGGCAGCCCAGATGCTGCCATGTGTGCCTTGGATCGTTGTGCAAAATTTTGGTGGATTCCGGGGGGTTCGACCCCATGACCTCAGGCACGCCAGCGCAAACCTCAACCAACTCTTATATACAGTGATCCTTATCCCTATAGGGTTAAATTTATATTTAAACGTTAATAATGTTTCATATGGGGGGGAGGGGACCACTGTCGGTTCCAACCCCTCGGTAGCCCCATTGAAAATTGTGAGATGTTAAAGTTTCTTAAACCGCAACATATATTACGGCCTGATATTTCCTTAACTATGAAACTCCAATGGCGGTCAACAACTTTGTCACATGCGAAACATTTAAACGCAACATTTAAACTGACGATTCCAAACCACAATTTTTGGCAGTAAGCGATGTCACATGTGCAGTTAAAATGGCTTTTTATGCGGCAGTTTAAAAACTATGTTTTTTATGGTTCCACTCCAATTTTTAGGAGTTTTAAATGTTATACTGTGGGGTAAGGGAGGTTGGCTTGTGATCAACCCACCCCTAACCACAAAATTTGAATGTTGTGGTTAGTTGTTTGGTGGAGTTAGTAGAGCACCACCAAAAAATGCAGATGTCTACTATTTTAACTTTAGTTAAGTGCAGTTCTCCACTTTTAGTGGAGAAATTGTAGCTATTATTGGAAAAAAAGCTTTGGGAGGTCAATTTTCAACCAATTTGGGTGAAACAATAGTCTATCTAGACTAATTTGAGCATTTTGGAGCCACTGGTGTAGAGAAAACAGCCATTAGAGGCTTGCAAATAGATGTATTTGCAAGTTTTATAATAATTAAAAAGAGGGACATGCCATTGGGTGATCGAACAGTAGATATAGCCCAGGAGTGGTGAACTGCATCATCATGCCTGTTGTGTAAAACTTATGTGTGATGTTATTTCTTTGTTATACACTACTATTCAATGTTATTTAGGATTATTTTCATGCTTAAAACTCAAAAAAATTCATCTACGTTTCATGGTTAAAATACGCATTCCTTAAGGAAACAAATAGAGACAATTTGTATATATTTTTATTACTGAAAGGAAACTTAGCAAAAGAAACTAATATAGTCCATTCAGATCACGTTGGTATCAGAGCTAGAGTTTATTCTCTAGTGTTTTAGTGTGCAAATATTTATTTAACTGTTTCCAAGGGTTTACATGCTTACCAGGCTCAAGCTTAAGAAAGGAGAAGGAAAATTGGTGGAAGCAAGAGGTTCTAAAAGGGAGCCATAGTAAAGGAGGGCAAGATTGCCACATTCTCCAACACTTATTTCACCTGTAAAAGAAACAGAAGCATCATTAAGCATACCTCTAGAGGAAGAATAAATCCATGAAGAAGTGGATCCCAAAGAAGAATAAAGGGTGTTGGGGAAAACATTCCTTGACATGACTGAGATGGTGAGAGTCCTTTATTAAGAAAGGAATGAGAGACTAGAAGGAGAAGGATCCAAACTTCACAAGGAAGGTGAGGGATCATCAGGAGGTCATAATGATGAAGATAAATAAAATAAGGGCAATGGAGGAAATGAAGACAGTGGAAATTCACCATCATCACACTCATCTTCATCCTCATCATCCTCTACTTCATCTTCAGTACATTAGCCACACAAGTCAAAGAACACTCGTAAATGTCCTTTTTTAAAACTTGATGTTAAGTTTGAATTTCCAATATTTAATGGTGAAGTCAATGCATAAAATATTGATAATTGGATTAGGTAATTGGAGGTCTATTTGAGAATTCATAACCTTCATGATGATGATACCAAAATCCAACTAGCTTCATTGAGAATGGAAGGTGAAGGACTTTTTTGGTGGGAAGAGAAGACAAAGGAGGAGATCAAGAAGCATGGTAATATTATCCTATCATGGATTGATTTCATTACTGCAATAAAAAAATAGTTTTATCCATTAGCTTATACGAAGAAAGCCATAATGAACTGGAAAAATCTTAGACAATTGAAAGTACAAAATGTACAAGAATACACCCAAGAATTTAGGAGAAGAGCTCTATTATTAGGGGTATATTTGCAGAGCCAAGATACTTTGCTCAAGTACATAGGAGCCTTACATAGCTACCTATAACATACTATTATCATGTTTAACCCTACAATATTAGATGAAGTTTGTGTTCAGACCACACATCTAAAAGCTAGATGGAAAAACATTATTAATAAGGGTAGGAAGAAACCTTTTAAGGAGAAAAAAAAAGAGAATACCTCAAAAGGTAAGGGAAAAAAGAATGCATATGTCAAGAAAGAGGGAGAAAAATTAGCTTGTAAACTTTTTCCAAGAGAAGGCCATTAGGAGAAAAATTGTTGGAAATTACATCCTAAAAAGAGGCCCAAAAATAAAAACAACAAAGGGAAGAAGAAAACTAAAACTACAACTTAGCATGATTTAGGAGAGGATTCAGGTGATGAATCTAAAATTATAAACATGGGATTGAAAAAAATGAAGGGGAAAGAAATTGAAACAAAACCCAGTACTAGTACATCAAATTGTCACATACAAGCTCCAAATGAATAAGAGAGAACTGAACTATTTCATGTGAGGGTCATAACCAAACATATCAATATTGACACACTGTTTGACAGTGGGTCACAAGAAAAATCAATCTCTGAAGACTTGGTCAAGAAAATTAATATTGAGACCATTCCACATCCAAAACCATATCCACTTGGGTGGGCTTGTAAGGATGCAAATTTACAGGTTTCAATGAAGTGCATCTTGTGCTTTGCAATAACTGCACATTTTGTTGACACAGTTAAATTAGATGTGGTTCCACTTGATATTACAGGTATTGTGCTGGGAAGTCCTTACTTGCATGATAAGAAAGTGATCTTCCATCACCATGAGAACAAATACCATTTATTTAAAGATGTCAAGGATTACATTGTTAGAGCACATCGCAAGAAGACAAATATTGCAATGGTAAATGCTGGATAGGTAAAGAGGCCGGAAAATTCAAGTAAGAATTTTTTTCTTCCAATGATTAAGTCTAAAGTTGATGTTAATCATGAATCATTTGAAGATTGTGATCCTAATTTGATATCATATTTATATGATGCAGTTGATGCACATAATGAGATGTTTTAGGAGCCAACAGGATTGCCTCCAAAAGGGGAGATTCAACATGAGATTCAGTTGCAAAAATATTGTCCTCTTCCAAACATCAACATGTATCACATGTCGATAATGGAGAATGCTGAAATAAAGAGGAAAATAAAGGACATGTTGGACAAGGGACTCATAAGGCTAAGCACTTCGCCAAGCAGTTCACCCATAGTCTTGATTCCGAAGAAATATGGGACTTGGCACATGTGTGTAGACTTCATATCTTTGAACAAGATAAAAGTAAAGAAACAATACCCACTCCCTAGGATAGATGATTTTCTAGATCAACTGAAAAAATAAATTTTTTTCACTAAGTTGGATTTACAAAGTGGATATCAGCAAGAATTACAGAAAATGATATATGGAAGACTACATTAAAACCAAACAAAGACTCTTTGAGTGGTTGGTTATGCCGTTTGGTTTGTGTAATGCACTGCCAACTCTCATGCGTGTTATGGATAATGTTTTGCGTCCATTTATTGATGAATTTGTGATTGTGTATTTATATGATATACTCATTTTCAGAAAAACAAGAGAGGAACATGTCTTGCATGTAAAAAGGGTGCTTGATGTTTTGAAGAAAGAGAAATTATTTCTTAAGATGTCAAAGTCTGAATTCAGAAAGACTTCTCTAGTTTATTTGGGACACATTATAGGAGGAGGTGAGTTGAGAATTTATCCTTCTAAAATGGAAGCCATTGTGAATTTCCCCACTCCCAAAACAGTAACCGAGGTAAGAATTTTCTTAGGCGCAACTTAGTACTGGAGAAATTTTATTGCTAACTTTTCTGCCATATCAACTTATATGCATGCAGTGACAAGTGTGAAGAAAGGCTTCCAATGGGGATGTAAAAAGCGATAATATTTTGAAGCTTTAAAAGACAATATCAGTTCAGCTCTAGTCCTTCTATTACTGAATTTGAGACAACCATTCGAGATACAAACTGATGCTAGTGATTATGCCATGGGCGCAATACTTTTGCAACATGGTAAGCCTATCACTTTTCATTCTCAAACATTCAATGGTGTTGTAACTAGTTATCCTACATATGACAAAGAGCTATATGTGTTGGTACAAAGTGTCAAGAAGTGGAAACACTACTTGATGGGTAAAGAGACGATTATACATACCGATCACCAACCATTACAGTACTTCTAGTCGCAAACAAAATTGTAGCAATCACGGCATTTCAAGTGGATGGGGTTTCTTCAACAATTTCACTTGGTTATAAGGTACAAGAAAGATATTTTCAATAAATTTTATGATATGCTTTCAAGGCCATTTATAAGTGCTTCTGCTTTACTTAGAAATTATTTTACTGTACATGAGAGTTACATAGAACAATATGCACATTATGTTGATTTTCAAGATGTGTATGATAGTTTGAGTGAATGGAATCAAGTTGAGAAAAATGATTATCACATGCATAAAAAATTTCTATTTAATTTTGGTAAGTTGTGTATACCAAAAGGAGAGAGGCTCATTCATATCTTATTTTTGGACACTTTGGGGTAAGCAAAACAGTGGCGCATCTAGAGAGGTATTGCAATTGGCCTCGCATGATAGATAGTGTGTCATATTTTATAAGAGGTTGTTCTATGTGTGCAACAAGAAAGCCTAGAAATAGGAATCTTGGGTGGTACACGCCACTACCGATACCATCAAGGCCATGGGAGAGTGTCTCCATGGAATTTGTTGGAGGTCTACCTATGTCAAGAAAACAACATGATTATCTTTATGTAGTTGTGGATAGATTCAATAAAATGTGTATACTTATGCCATGTAAGAAAACCATTACTTCTAAATAAAATGTTGAACTTTATTTTAAACATGTATGGGTTCACTATGGATTCCAAACTTCTATTGTTAGTGACAGGGATTCCAGGTTCATTGGGAATTTTTGGTCCAATATTTGGAAGATGATGGACACAAAGTTGAAAAAGTGTACTTATTTTCATCCACAAACTGATGGACAAAATGAGGTGGTGAACAGAACCATTTTGCATATATTGAGAGGATATTGTAGCAAACATAAAAATATGTGGGATGAACAACTGCATTATATTCAACACACTTACAATTGGGCAAAGAACTCTTCTACAAATACTTCACCTTTTGAAGCCTTCTTTGGGTATTTTCCAAAATCGCCATTAGAAGTCATCTTTGAGAAGTATGTTGTAATTGATGGTATATTTATATTGAAAAGGCTCAAAAGTTCATTGAGAAAATTCATATTATTCATCAACAAGTTCAAGAACAACTTGAGAAGATTCAAAAAAAATACAACGAGAGGCATGATAAACATAGATTTGATCACAAGTTTCAAGAAGGATATGAGGTATGGTTGCACATAAGCAAATAAAGGATGTAGGGAGAAGGTAAAAAAACTCAAGCCCATCAGCTATGGTCCATTCAAGATCATTAAGCAAGTTGGTAACAATGAATTTCAACTTGACTTGCCTTCATATATGCAAATGCATTCAGTTGTCAATGTCAAAAATTTATGTTTGTATGAGCCTCCTTTGGTTGATGATCAAGGGAGTGATGTTTGGCTGTCGTCTATAGAAGATTTCTTTCTAGAATTTCTAGATGAGCTCAAGGAGGATACCATCCTTGACAGGAGGACACACACTTCTAAGAGGGGAAGTGTCGATTACCTTCAAGTTGGGCTCAAGGGCAGTAAACCAAGTAAGGAAAGGTGGATGGAAGTTGAAAAGTTGAGGGAGATGTACCCTCATCTTCTGAATAGGTAATTAAAGTCTTTTGGGGTCCAAAAGCTTGCCAACGTGGAGGTTTGATCAGGAGATTATGTATTTTTCTCAAAATTGAAAGTTCTAAAAACTATACCGAACCTGAGCGACTCGATAAATATCGTTGTTGTGATTTCGGCGTTGTGAACGGTTCGAAAAAACGATGTCCTATGAGGAAGATATCATGTTCTAATAGTTTTCCTAAACAAATAAAATTTTGTGATGGGAGCAGCTAGGATGTCGAGTCAGGATGCATGTATAGTCAGAAAGGGTGGTATATTCTCAGAATATTTTGTATTCTCAAATCCAATCAGACTTCGCCATGTGTCTGTTTCTGGGTCGTTGATGGTTTGTACAAATATTAGTGAGGGTCGTTGGATGGGTGACACGTGGCCAGCCTGGAGGTTGCCACTTGTGCCATGGACCATTGTGCAAAATTTTGGTGGAGTCCAGGGGGTTCGACCCCGTGACCTCCAGCGTGGTAGCACAAACCTCAACCAACTCTTCTATACGGTGATCCTTACCCCTATAGGGTGCCAATTATATTTAAATGTTAATATTATTTCTTATGGGGGGGGACCACTGACAGTCCCAACCCATCGGTGGACCCATTGAAAATGGTCACATGTTAAAGTTTCTTAAACTGCAAGATATATTACGGCCTGACGGTTCCTTAATCGTGACACTTTGGTGGTAGTCAACAATTGTGTCACATGCGAAAAATTTAAAGGAAAAATTTAGACTAATTGTTCCAAACCAAAATTTCTAACAGTAAGGGTTTTCACATGTGTAGTTAAAATGGTATTTTATACGGAGGTTTTGAAACTATGTTGTTTATGGTTTCACTCCAATTTTTCTGAATTTTAAATGTTAGACAACAGTGTAAGGGGGTCTGCTTGTGACCACCCCACCCCTAACCACAAATGTTTAATGCAGCGGTTAGTTGTTTGGTGGAGTTAATAGCGCGCCACCCAAAAAGGCACATATCTACTATTTTAACTACATCTAACTGTATTTCTCCACTTTTAGTGGAGAAATTGTAGCTGTTATTGGTAAAAATCTTTTGGAGGTCAATTTTCGACCAATTTGGGTGAAACAAGAGTCTATCTAGAATAATTTGAGTATTCTATAGCCACTGTTGCAGAGAAAATATCCATTAGAGGCATGTCCAAACATGTATTATACATTTTGAGCATAATGACAAAGAGGGACATGCCATTGGGAGTTGTACCAACAGATGTAGCCGACGAGGGGTGAACTATTGTTGGTACCATTTCATGACCTATTCTTTCACCTAAAACTTGATTTTATCCAATATATCTCCTCATTTAACCTTCCTAAATCCCTCATATTCCTTTGAAATTTATCAATGTGATACTATTATTGTTATTTTTACATTGGAATTAATTTTAGGAATTTTTATATTAAAACTAGGATTTTTCAAAAAATTACAGGTTCTTGTAATTTCCTGTAATGGCTTTACATTTCGACATGTTGCATGATAGGATGGAAAAATAAAATATTGAGGGCTTATACCTAAATGTACAAGGATGGTGAAAAATCTATCCACCTCTAGATTCGAAGTCCACAGGTGGTTGGTCAATGCTGGTCAACCTCAACCATTTTAGTAGAAAATCATGAGAAATTAATGAACAGACTTGATATTTTTCTTGTAAAAAGGAATCTGAACTAAGTCAACTCCTTTGGGAGATTATTTAGGATTTTGAGGAATAGGAATAGCCTCTCTTTTTTTATGTAATTCAATAATAAATAGTTAGAAGAAAAATGTTAAAGGCTAGACACAAGACATGAGACAATACGTGACATGCTTCAAATTTTGGTTTATGTAATTATTTTTCAGAATTAATACAGAGATTCAGTTCTTCATGGTGTTATATTTCATCATTTTCTACATCTGAGTTATCTCAAGTGTGCTTGCGACGTGTGGAGGGCCCCCACTACAGCGTTGGTACACTTTCTTTGTGTATTCCATTTACATTTGCATATTCATATCTAATAGTACATTTTTACTTAATTTTTATGCTGCAAGTTCATGAATCATAATTCAAAGTTGTGTTTACTATTTCATTTATCATTTATGTTTAATGGTCATGGTTATAATTACAAAATTCAACTAGTAGTTTAATGAATGAACCTTGTAAGAGTATTTGACTATTGTTTGACTTCAAGATTATTGCCTTGCTTTCTGTCTTGAATGAGTATGATTGATGAGTGTTTTTTTTAAGACTTAGAAGAGATAATTGATTTCAGTGTGTTAATCTAATAATTTGGAAGAGGTTATGTGAATTAAGTCCTTGTAAGAGGAATAGAATCTCAGACAAACCATAAAAACTCTATTTTTAGAAAATTATATTAGTTTTGTTTTAGAAGGTGTTCAAGTGTGGAAGGAGACAAAGAAAAATATTTTGTAAGAAATTATTGAATCCCAACACACTAAAATCTCATTTAGGAAACCAAATATTTCTAGATCTATATATTTTAGATAAGTACTTCTAATTGTACCTACTCGGATTGACAAGAAATTGAAGCCTAATCTACACTAGCAGATTGGACCAAAAACTCGGCGTTGTTTCCAGGGAGGTGCAACTAGAAGGATTTAAAATAAAAAAAATACAAAAAAAAATCTAAAAACAAAACAAACAAAAACATAGACTTAGTTTTAATTCTTCATTTTTTTAAGCCATGATTCCTTATGTCTAGACCTAGGGATGAAAAAGGCAGATTTATAAAACCCCCCCATCCAAATGTTAACCTACCATTGGGAGCAGAAAATCTAGAGAAGGTTTAGTTTACAACACCAGCTGGAAAGGTTACTATAGAAAAACTTGAGGAAAAACAAAAATTAGGCAAAATACTTACTCTTATTGAAAGACAAATCCTATTAGCTTATGAAGCAAAGAGGAAACATCTACCTGGATCTTCTATAGTAAAAAAGAGTAGTAAAATAACTCAACAAACTCTTTTTGACCCTGAAAAGTCTCAAGAGGAAAATAAATTAGAAGAACAACCTCTCTTTGAACAAATTAACATTGAGCAGGAGGAATCAGAAGAACAACTTATCGAAATGACTAAGGAAGGAGGAGCATCAACAAGAGCACCTAATGCAGAACAACTTAGAGAATATGAGAGACAACATGAAGAAAGGAGAAGACAAAGAGAACTTGAACAAAGACAATGAGAACTTGAACAAAAACAAAGAAATGATAAAAATCAAAAGCCAAGAGAGGAAGTGGAGTCAACATTTAAATTTCCTATTCAAGAAGAAAATAGTGATGAAGAAATTAAAATGAAAAATATACCCCCATCTGTATTGCCAAATTTTTATGGCATGGCATCCGAAGACCCTGATTCATTTTTGTTTGAGTTTGATATAGTATGTCAAACCTATGGGTATACAGATGATGCACACATACTTAAACTCTTTCCTGCCACATTAAAAGCATCAGCACTTAGGTGGTTTATGGGATTAGGTGAGCATGCAGTAACTAATTGGAATGGTATGAGATAAATATTTTTTTAAAAATATCAACCTTACTGTCGAACAAAGGATTCCAAAGACGAAATTTTTAGAATGAATCAACAAGAAGTGAAACCTTAGAAGAATACGTGGAAACATTTGTATACAATCTGCAAAAATCAAAGCATAGTACCATGTCTAATGATATTATTCGAACAATATTCTTAAAAGGTATCCGAGAAGAATATTTAGATGACCTTAACCTAATGAGTAAAGGTGATATCTCTACTATATCCTTTGATGAGATTGCAGACTTGTGTGAAAAGTATTCTAGAAGCAAAGCAAGGAATGGAAAAAGAACTATGACATCTAACGCGACTAAATCTGCCACAACAAGTGTTACAAGGGCCGAAATAGGTAACCTATTTGAAGAATTTAAAACATACCTATTAACCACCTTGGGAAATCAAATAGACACATTAAAAACAAAGAAAATACAAGAAGAAGAAGACCAATTGATGGCTATGTTCTGTCCAAAATTCAGAAAAAAACTTGCTTTGTAGGAGTGTCCTTTAGAAAATATCCAGGTTTGTGCATTTTGTACGGAAAATCATGATATTTTTAGTTGTTCTAAGATGAAGGTTTTGCATAATTACAATTTGGAAGCTAATTCAGAAATGGATAACTTATATCTCATGGGAGCTAGAAGACCATGGCAAATGAGACCTCTAGGTATGTTTCAAACTCCAAATTTACAATTTCCTACACAATATCAAATTCCTATTCAAAATTCTTGGAACATTCCTATGCCTTGGAAAAATTGGTCTGATCAGTAGCAACAAGCTTATCCACAACAAGGATGGAAAGGATATCCATATCCTCAACAACTTCCTTCACAATATCCTCAACCATATCAGCCATATCCTCAATACCCTCAACAATATCCTCAACATCCAGTTGTTTATCAACCACAAAATAATCAACAGACATTAACTACTCCTCCACCAATAAATCCACCACAATGACAACTACCCTCTAACCAACCTCCTAGACCTACTCAAATACCTAGTCAACATGTAGCTAACCCAAATAATAGAGTAGAAAGACCAGCATATAGTGTAGAAGAGGGGACATCTTACCCCATTCTACCTCTGCAAAACATTGAGATTAGGTTTGGTAGAATTCTCCAAATAGAACCTCCAACAGCTACAAAGCAAAAAGAAAACAAGGATGATGAACTTCCAAGCAAATAAGATGAGGAAATACAAAACAAACAAATACAAACAATGAATCCACCTCATTTTCCTGAGAGATTGAACCAAGCAAAACTACCAATGTCTTTGCCTCAATTTGATGTCCTAGGTGAATTAGGGAATGTTTATGTGAAGATTCCATTACTACAGGCAATAAAAGACATTCCAATTTACACCAAAGCCGTTAAAGAGTTATGTCTCAAAAATCCTGCAAAGAAAAGATTTGATTCACAAACCATACATGTCATTGGAAATTTAGCTGGCCTTATGAAAAATACTATTTCAATGGAGAAGTATGTTGATCCTGGTATCCCTACAGTTACCACAATCGTTAACAAAATTTCCATTCTAAATACCTTGATTGATCTTGGAGCTGCCATCAATGTGATGACACTGGAAACAATGAAAAAACTACAGCTCACAAATTTGCAATTAACACCAATTGTCCTGGAATTAGCTGATAGACCCAAAGTCATTCCTAAAGGGATATTGGAAGATATAATTGTCTCAATAGAATCTTGGGAGTATCCGCTAGACTTCCTATTACTCCAACCAAAGTCCAATTGAGGGGGACATCCTATCATGCTTGGCAGGCCATGGTTGGAAACTGTTGATGCATTCATTGGGTGTACATCTGGAAACATGACCATTTCTAGAGGGAAAAAAAGAAAACAACTTACCTTATACCCATTAACACAATCTCCAACAATAACTCATAACCTATGGATTGATGACAAATATAATGACAAAGAGGAAGTTCACTCTATTTTGAGCATTAACCAAATCTATGATTTTCAAGAAGGTAACAATGAAGATTTGGTAGAATTGTTTATTTCTCAACCTGATATTTCAGAGGAATTAAGAAATGAACAATATATTGCTGCAGATCAAATACTAGCGCAACACTTTCAGGAAACTTGTACCATCTAGTCTCTACAAACACTATTTGAAGAAATTTTTCCTATTCACTCCATGACAAACAAACAAAGCAAGACCATATAGATTAGTCCACGAAAAACATTAAACATTGGAACACTCCTAGATTCATCTCAGGAACAAAATTTGATTGAATTATTGACAAAATACTAAAAGGAATTTTCTTGGGGCTATACTGATATGCAGGGAATCCACCCAGAAAATTGCACTCACCATATCTACACAGACACTAATATAAGACCAGTAAGCTAGCCACAGAGAAGGATGAACCCTATGGTTCAAGAAATTGTAAGAGATGAATTGAAAAATTTACTGAAGGTCAATTTCATTTACCCCATCTCTGACAGCCAGTGGGTGTTTCCATTAGTGATAGTACCAAAGAAAAATGGTAAGTGGAGAATCTGTGTTGATTATAGAGAGCTCAATAAAGAAACCCTTAAAGACTATTTTCCATCGCCATTTATTGACCATGTTTTGGACACATTAGCTGGGAAATCATCATTTTCCTTCCTTGACGGTTTTAGTGGTTAGAACCAGATCATAATAGCCTTAGAAGACCAAGACAAAACAACTTTTACTTGCCCCTGGGGCACATATGCTTACAATGTTTTACCATTTGGATTGTGTAATGCTCCATCAACATTTTAGAGAGAAGTATTAGCTATTTTTGTTGATCTTATTCATGAGCTTGTTGAAGTATATATGGATGACTTCTCAGTATATGGTAACTCTTTTGATCAATCATTGCAAAAACCTGAGAAAGTTCTGAAAAGATGTATAGAAACCAATTTATCCCTAAGTAATGAAAAGTGTTATATGATGTTGAATGAAGGGGTAGTATTGGGTCATCATGTTTCTTCAGAAGGAATCAAAGTAGATCAATCAAAAATTCAAATTATTGTTAATCTACCAGTACCAAAAACTCAAAAACATGTGAGAAGCTTTCTTGGCTATGCAAGTTATTATAGGAGATTTATTGAACATTTTAGTAAGATAGCTTTGAATTTTTTTAAGGTTCTTCCAAAATATGTATCTTTCAATTGGAATGACAATTTTCAAGCAGCTTTTGAAAAAATTAAAGAGAAATTATCGAATACTCTAGTTCTAAAAGGACCTAATTGGAATCTACCCCTCCACATCACCACTGATGCATCTCATATAGCAATAGGTGCTTCATTAGGACAAAAAGAAGAATATTTAAGTTATGCCACTTATTTCATCAGTAAGAATCTAACACTTGCAGAACTTAACTACACAATAACTGAGAAGGAAATGCTTGCAATTATACATGTTGTGAAAAAATTTCATCATTACATAACTGGTTATGAAGTATTTATTCATACTGATTACTCTACCATTAGGTGTTTAATGAATAAACCCATAAATACTGGTAGAGTCACCAAATGGTTACTATTATTACAGGAATTTAATGTTACAGTGTTGGACATACCAGATAAAGAAAACTAGGTGGCAGACTTCTTTTCTAGACTCCACAATCCAGGTGAAGTTGTTCCATTTGAATATTCTTTTCCTGATGAACATTTATTCACAATTTCAATATTGAATCCATGGTATACAGACTTATCTAATTATCTCTCAGCAGTAAATATACCTCCATCCATCAGTTTGAAGGAGAATACAAGACTAATCAAGCAAAGTGCCAGATACTCATGGGTTAATGGAGATTTGTTTTATACTGGTTATGATATGATTATTAGGAGATGCATAAGAGATGATGAAATTCTTGATATATTAAAATCTTTCCATGATGAACCTTGTGGTGGCCATTTTGCAGCTAAAAGAACAACATTCAAAATCCTCAGTCTTGGCTATTATTTGCCATTAATTCTCAAGGATTAAAATAAATATGTAAGAAGTTGTGATAGTTGCCAACGCATGGGCAGACCCACTGCCTCAGATCAGATGCCACTACAACCTCAAGTACATCTAGAACCATTTGAAAAATGGGCTCTAGATTTTGTTGGACCCATTAATCCACCTTTTAAGGGTAAAAGTACATGGGTTGAAGCAAAAGCACTTGTCAGAGCAACTGAGAAAATAGTGGTCAATTTCCTTTTTGAAGAAATATTTGTTAGATATGGAGTGCCTAGAGAAATAGTAATAGACCAAGGTACTCAATTTACTTCCATATTGGTTCAAGATATCACTGAAAGGTACAAAATCAAGCATAGGAGAAGTACACCCTACCATCTCCTATGCTTGAAGACTATGGCCACGACCTCCAGACAGGTCTCTGATGGGCCTCTAAATTAGACATAAAATAATGCCCATCTAACCTTTCTTAGACCCATCTACCTTCCTTATGCACATAAAAGGATATATTAAATCTCTGCTTCTGCACTTACTAATCTTTTCTTATTCTTTAATATGTTCTTAGGAAGGATTAAAGGTAGTTGCATATTTTTTCCTAATATTGGTTTTCTTTGTAGAATATTGTGAGAATAATTAGCAGATTATATAGATTTGGAGAAGGAGATGATTAAGGGACTTTCTCCCTACCACTGGAAGATCAGGATTGGAGAATAAAAGAGCACAACATCAAGAAATTAGGGAGAAATCCTAAAGAGATTCAAGGGGATTGTCCACCCTCCTTAACTCTCAAAGGCAGCCAAAGGATCCTCATGAGATACCCCTCTAGCAATTCAAATTCTGGAGGTAGCCAAGCAACTCAAGACCAAGTTCACTCAAGCCATACTTCACTTGGAGTCTCTAGCAAATCGAATTCCAAGAGGTAGCCAAGAAACTCAACATGAAGGGCACTCAATCTATGTTTACTTGGAGTCAAAGTGGACTCAATCACCATCTTCAAGGGAGTTGTTGTTAGCTTACTTGTAGAATAAATAGAACATAGATATAGCTAGGAAGGGGTTAGTTAGTTATCCAATGACTTAATTCTAGTCGACTTCCATTTCACTCCACTTCCATTCCATTCCATTGGATTCGAAGTTTTGTTGAAAATCCATGAGGATCTATTAAAACTTTGATGGATGTAACAAACTATTTTTTTATGAAATGAGTAGAGAGATTCCATTTTATTGATATAATTCCAGAGAGTTGGGCTTATGGGTTAGGGCCCAACCCATGTACCTCAACTTATTTTCTATTTCCATTATTTTCTTTGATGTCATTTAGCTAGTTTTTCTTCTGAACATTTAGCTAGTTTGTTGGTATTTTTATTGATGTTTTAGTTCACTTCATGTTGTATTTTGTTGTAGATTTAATTTGTTGATAGAGTGATATAATAGTGATGAAATACATAGCTTAACTTACTTCTCTTAACTTACCACATCGCAGATCGCAACCTGCAAAATTTACTGTATCACAAATCACACTTTGTTGAACTTACCACATCACAGATCGGAGCTCGCAACCTTCACTCCATCAGAAATCACACTTCACACATCTTAGTTCATTATTTTAAGTCATTACCGCTATCCATTTAAACCTATGATATTACTATTTGCGACCTGTCACGTCACTCGTCGCACTTCAAACTTTACATAATTTATTTTATTCCATTAAGTCCTTATTGCTATCCATTTAAACTTGCGAAGTTGTGATTATAACATCGCACATCGTGGATTTTGTCCTCCATCACACTCTGCCATCACAGTTTTGAGTTCTTTCTAGTCCAAATTCATTTCTCACATTATAATAAAGTTTTTTAAGGGTTTAACCCCATCTTTCCACTTCCAAAACTTGTTTCATGTGTTAAACCCCTCATTAGCCTCTTTTAGCCCTTTTTCTTCCTCCAAGTTGTAAATTAAATATTTTTAACTACAATTAAGTTATGGATAGACTAGTTGCATGGATAGAAGCATGGTAGATAGATCACAGGGTAAGTAGAGTCCGTTAAGTTGTTTGTCCAAGTTAAGTGTGGGATAGAATTACTTTCCTTTTTGCTATTTTTTTCTACAAATTTTATTAGTTTCATTCTTTTCAATTCCTTTCAGCAATTTAGTTTAGTTCCCTTTCTTGTCATTTCCTTTCAGCAATTCACTTTAGTTTCCTTTATGTCATTTTCTTCCAGTAAATTTACTTGCCAGTTGTTCTCATAGTTTGAGAAATAACACCCTTTCGTGAAGTAGAAGAGGATGACATGAAGAGAATGCATCTGTTGTGTATATAGCACTGTCACCTCAAATTTTGTACGAACCCCCGGATGATAAAGTAAAGTAGGGTAGCCCCTCAGAATTGTAGCAATCCTGGTGCAATACCAGGGCTCACCAATTTTTGGCGTCATTGTTGGGGAGGTGTCTAGTAGATGCTTTGATTATGTTTTAGAATTCTTTTATGCTTTCCTTTCTCATGTTGTTTCCGAAATATTGAAAAAAAAAAAAAAAACTGATTTTCATGCCCCATAGGAGTAGGGATACTCAGAATATATATATACTTCTCCAATACCACCCCCCCCCCCCCCAACTATATATATATATATATATATATATATATATATATATATATATATATATATATATATATATATATATATATATGTATGTATGTATGTATACTTCTCTAATACCAACGCCCCCCCCCCCCCCCCCCCCCACTTGATATATATATATATATATATATATATATATATATATATATATATATATATATATATATATATATGTATACTTCTCTAATACTAACGCCCCCACCCCCCCCCCACTTGACCACGTGGTGCAGTAAGAACCACATCACCATACACTTTTGAAGGAAGAAGAGATGGATGGATATGATTACAATGAAAAAGATATTATTGGGTTTCCAATTCAAGATATGGACATCAATGTACGTATGAAGAACATCCCTCCATCTTTCCTTTAACTTCTATGGGTCCAGAAGAAGGATCCGGAAACATTTCTCTTTGAATTTGAGATACTTTGTAGGTATTATGGCTACTTGTCACACAGTCAAAAATTGAGATTGTTTCCTGCAACATTTAAGGATAGATCTCTTAAATGGTTCATGAGTCTAGGTACTAATTCAATAAGATCATGGAATGATATGCAAAAGTTATTTCTAGAAAAATATAAAGATCGTGATCTTAGAGAATAAATTTTTAGAATGAACCAAGAAGAAGATGAGAGCCTTGAGGATCTAATAACGAGGTTCATGTATAATGTTGAGAGGGAAAAATTGCATCATCTAGGATTTGACACACTAAAAATCATCTTACTTAGAACAATTAGGGATGAGTGGATTAATATCCTTAATCTCATGAGTAGAGGAGATGTATAAAAATTGTCATTTGAAGAAATTTGTGAAACAATCAAGATTATATCAAGAGGAAGGGAAAGAGTAATTAAATCAACATCAACATTGGTAAGGCAAGATGAACTTGGAAATTTTCTTGATAACTTTAAAACATAAATTCTTAGAAATCTAAGTGAACAAGTGGAAATGTTAAGAATGAAAAATGAGCAAAAAAAAGATGTTGATATTTTTGTTATCCATGCAGAATCATATGCTACTAAATGTTGTTCATCATTCCCGAGGTTTAAATAAGTTTACCAAGAAGACAATGGAGCAAGGCAATCACCAAAGAAACTATGTTATGTAGCTCCAAGGATACCCTAGCAACCTAGTCAACTTGATATGATGCAAGGATCCACTTTACAATTTTAAGCTTATTCACATCCATCTTAGATTAATTGGGATACACTCCCTCCTTGGCAACATTGGCCAGCTCACCCCCAAAACCAATCTTGGAAACATGGTTAGCAAGATCTTTATTGGGAAAATCCACAATATCCTCAATATTTCCCTCCATATCCTCCATACCCAAATTCATGCTATCCCTACCATCCACCTCCACCACAACCACAACCTCAACAACATCCATATCATATATCCACCCCCACTCAAGTACCTGTACCACCATTTCCAAACCCACACCATGAAGTATCTCAACCCACTTACAATGTTAACGTACAACACTACCAAACATATCCTCTTAATCTAAATGGTCTGCATCTTAGTTCAATAAAGGTATTGCAAAGAAGATATTTTCTTAATGTCATTGAAGGACAACATAAAGAAGAAGAAGATATGAATGAGGAGATCAACGAATCAAGGGTTGCACTTGATGAAGAGCAGATATTAGAATCAAATGTTGAGAAAGTTCCCTCATATTTACCTACATTTCCTCCATGTGTTCAAGAGAAAAATCAGAAAAAGGAGGAAGATTTGAATGTCATAATAGAATAGGACATCCAAGGTGATCCAACTCAGCAAGTGAACCAGGGGCATCACAACTATATTGAAATATGGTTCCAAATAGTCATTAAGTTGTAGCAGCACACTCTTCTCCAACATCACTTGATCCAATCCCAGTCAAAGCAATTCATCTCTCATATTTAGGTACATGTCAGAGCATGTATTATGAGTGTGAAACTAATTTTATCTGTCATATTGATGTGTACATAGCTCCATTGGAAGTATTCCTATACTTGAAAAAGGTTTTTTTTTTTTCAATTAGAGTAGGAAACTGCAAAAAGAGAGAGAGAGAGAGAAAAGGGAAAAACAATAAAATCTCAGGTGAAAACCTCTTTTGAGGCATCTAAGATTGGCTCACTAATTGAAAACCTCCATGAGGCAGTTATTGGGTTGAAGAAAAGAGAGGAAAATAAAATATCCTAGGTGAAAATGTCCTTTGAGGTGCCTAGGAAGACCTTTTAGTTGAAAACCTCATTGAGCCAGCTGGTAGGCCTTCAAAAAAAAAAAAAGTACTTATCCATGTATCTCTCTCTAATGAATGCAGGTGATCTCCAACCTTTGCAAGAACACAGCAAGTTGGCACAAAAAGAAAATTTGGTCAACACTTTAGTCAAAGGTAGTCAAACTTAGAATTCCTCCTCCTGTGCTCAGAAGCTCCAAAAGGGCCTCTAGCAGATTATGAAATGCAGCTTCAGAACCACCAAAGACAGCTACAACAACCATATCAACATCTTCAATATCACATGCAAAAACCAATCCAGTAGTGAGCTGGTACTTGTGTTACAACCCTTTCTTTGAATCTATTTTATCTTAATAAAACATTAACAAGTGTGATAAGGAAAGTTTTTTTATAACTAAAATCAGTAGCACATCAACCTCAACCTTATCTTGCAACTAGTCTCACTTTTTCCACCGAGAGAAGAAACAAGAAAAAACTAAAAATTACTTGAGAAAGTGGGCAGTAAGCAGTTCATTGTAATAAAATACAAGGAGTTCCAAAGGGGTAACCAAGGGTGAACTCAGTTAATAGAAAAATGAACTCTGAGTTTATTTTTCATGCAAAAAAAAATTTGGAAAAGAAAAGGAAAAGAAAGAAAAAAAAGAGAAAAAGAAAAAGAAGGAAAATAGCATAAAAGGTGGATCCACCACATCTTAGCATGAAAAATATATTTTATTAAAGCACCTAAGGACCTCCATGAAGCACCTACAAAAATCAATGCAAGCAACATAGCAAGAAGATTAGCAAGGGGAGTAGCGCATGGAACAAGAAACATAAAATGAAATAATCCAGCATGCATGAAGAACCATAAGGTATGGAGGATGAATATGTTTCTCAGAGGATGAGTAACAGTTTCAGTAGGGGGGTGATGATGGGCCTCTAAATTAGACATAAAATAAGGCCCATTTAACCTTTCTTAGGTCCATCTACCTTCCTTATGAGCATAAAAAGGATATATTAAATCTCTCCTTCTGCACTTTATAATGTTTTCTTATGCTTTAATATTTTCTTAGAAAGGATTAAAGGTAGTTGCATATTTTTGCCTAATATTGGTTATTTTGTAGAATATAATGAGAATATTTAGCAGACTATACAGATTTGGAGAAGGAGATGATTTAGGGACTTGCTCCCCATCATTAGAAGCTCAGGATTGAAAAATAAATGAGCACAACATCAAGAAATTAGGGAGAAATATTGGAGAGATTCAAGGCGATTTTCCACCCTCCTTAACTCTTAAATGTAGCCAAAGGATCCTCATGATATCCCCCTCCAAAAATTCGAATTCTAGAGGCAACCAAGCAACTCAATACCAAGTGCACTCAAGCTATACTTCACTTGGAGGGCAACCAAGCAACTGAAGATGAAGGGCACTCCATCTATGTTTACTTGGAGTTAAAGTGGACTCATTCACCATTTTAAAGGGAGTTGTTGGTAGCTTCCTTGTAGAATAAATAGAGCAGAACTATAGCTCAGAAGGGGTTAGTTAGTTAGCCAGCAAGTTTATTCTAGTTGACTTCCATTCCATTCCATTGGATTCAAAGTTTTTTTGTAAGCCATGAGGCTTTGTTAAAAATTTGATGCATGTAACATACTGTTTTTTATGAAATGAGTAGTGAGATACCATTTTTATTGATCTAGTTCCAGAGAGTTGGGCTGGTGTGTTAGGGCCGAACCCATGTACCTCAGCTTATCTGTTATTTCCATTCTTTTCTTTCATGTCATTTAGCTAGTTTGTTGGTATTTTTACTGATGTTTTAGTTCACTTCCTGTTCCCTTTTGTTGTAGATTCAATCTTCTTATAGATTAGTAGAATAGTGATAAACTCCATAAGAGGTCAGAATTCCCCTCTCAACTCTAGCAATAGAACTCAAGGAGGGTAGACCTTTTCCCAAAGAACAAAAATTCTTTCTCAGTTATGATTTCTTGGAATAGATTATATCTGTGTTTGCATCCTCATGAACATATTGTCTATATTTCTTGCATAAATAGGTAGGTCGATAATAGGCAAAAGAAGCATAGCCCAAAGGGAAGTTCTACAGAATCTCTTGCTTCATCTCCCATCTCCCTTCCATCTCTATTGTTACACTACGCACTCACATTTTGCCTATTTTCCACTTATTCTCCTTTCCCTCCCCTTTTTATGAAAAACACGTGAAAACCATTCAAAACCACTAAAAAACCAACCTCTTCCTTTTCTCCTCGATACTCTAGCCATCGTATGTCACACTTCGCAAATTGCAACATTTAGAATTTACTTTAACACTTACCTTTTGTTTGTTGCGATTGCGATATTGCGACATTGAATATCAGAAATCCCAACTTTTCCCTTTCTTCTTTTCACCGCCACGTCATCTCCATCGCAAATCGTACCCCGTCTTAGCTCCCTGTAATCAACAAGATTGGCAAAGTCCAGTCACAGGGAGAAACATTGTTTCAACCACTTTGGGATTCTAGGATCTAGCCCTCTTGAATCCGTAGAGGGATCTCTCCAGTAAGTACAAAGATGGATTTGTCTTTGAATTTTGGGGTAATGATATTAGGCTAGTTATGAAGGCCAAGGGTTTTGTTTGTTTTTGGATGGTTGAGCATGATTACTGTTTGAGGTGGAAAGTCTTGAATGCAGAGAGTTTCAAAGGTGAGAAGTTGCAAGCAATCAGAGTAAACTTCGGCCAAAAGATAGATAATTGCAGGTTTTAGTCCATTGGGATGTGGAGTCATAATAGGGTTTAATTGGAATATAAATAGGCAAGATTGGTCCATGGAGCAAGTCATCTATGTCTAAGGATCTTTTTAAAGTTTGATTTATGGAATGGAATGATACAACAAGAAAGGAAATTAGACAGATGCAGAACAAAGAGCAGCCCAAGAACTCGTAAGTAATTTTAAACTAGCCATATTTTGACATACACTTAAGAAAGACATAAAAGCAAACTAGGATGCAGTAGTGCTGCAGCTTCTTGACCTTAGATACACTTTCAATAGAAAACGATTTTGTTCTAAAACAAAGGAAACTTGAAGGCAACTATTGGAGCAGAAACTAGCGGGCCGGGCTCACCAAAAATCCTCTCCTAGCTCTGCTTTACTTGGTTACTTTCAAGAAAAACACAAAGATAACACAAAATGGCCTAAGATCTGGTAAGTACTTCTAAACTAGCCAGCTTTTAACACATTCCAAGGGAAAAATTCAAACAGTCTTTGGGGATAAAACTAGGACCATGGCACACCATATATTCCATAGTTCATCTCTACTTAACTAATACTAAACATAACACTCAAGAATAATATTCGGCTAAGGCAATAAGACTAGGGAACGCCAGCATTTCCTATGCTTAAGCAATTGAATCATTCCTAAATAACACGGTGGAAGAAAATAATAGTAAATAAATATTTTCGGTCGAGGAAGAAAATCTTGTCCTCTGATGAAGTCCTAACTCCATGCATGTTGTTATTTATAAAAGAATATGAAACACAGTGAAAACAGAAACAAAATAACAAGTTACAATGAGAAAAACATCACCGTCAACATGGACCAGGATCCCATAAATCAGCTTGTATCGATGCTCCAAACTAGTTACAGCTTTAAGTCCAATGCTTTAGTTTAGAAATCATCTACTCATCTGAGCCTAACTTATCTATCACAAGTAGAGCTCCAAGGGCCAGTGAAAACTATTTACAGATAGAAGTCTCAAGCTCAATTACATTACAATGATCAACAACTACATCAACCAACCCCTCTCTCATCTTCTGCAGTAGTATTTATAGAAGAATGAGGAGGTGAGATATGATAAAAGATATCTAAAGATAATTAATACAGACTTAATGGCTTCTCGGCCTTTGGGGGGCTCGATGAAGAAATTTACATAGGTGTCCTCTGTATTAAATGATTTTACATAAAGATTTAAGTTCGGTAGGAGCTCTTTTTGACCTTTGAGGCTTTGTGTGATGTCAAAGTAACTCTGGTGATATTTTGTCATTAAGTTTGTTTACAGAATTCACTCTCTGGCCACACTCGAGACAAATATTTGATCCTAATAAATAACTTTGGCCTCAGATATGAATGCTTTGAGGCATAGGTGGCATCGTGGTAGCTGGGAGGGATCAATTTGCCTCAGCTGTGGTAGTGGAGGCTTTCTGTCTGATGAACCTTTATGATTTTTCTTTAAACTATGTTTAATTGGGGATTAGGCTTTTGATAAACCATCTTAGATGTAATCCCCACATATTTGTCTTCGATCTTCTATTTTGGTATATTTTTTCTTGACCTTTGATACTCTGCTTGTGCTCGATTCATTTGTGTTTTTACTAGTGTGTACGAGCACGGGGGTGATGTGGCATCAGTACTTCATGAATCATTGATGAAACGTGGAGAGTTGCTTCCTGCCCGAATAGCTTCCTGCGAGTGAATCGAGAAGATTGGGAGGATCGTCACCCTCAGCCTTCGAATTTTCTTCAGAATGGCGGAAAACCGTTCAAACCTTGCAAAAATACAAACAACTATTACAAAATCCTGCATATATAGGTTGACTGCTTCAAAGGACGTGTGGAGGGAGCGTGTTTGTTGGATGGCATCATCCAACAGTCAGGATTTATCGAGAAAGATCGTAGAACGAGTGGAAAAAAGATTAAATCTGAGCCGTCGATCGCACAGAGATCGACGGTTAGGAGTGGAGGCAAAAAGTCAAAGCGGAGGAGTCAGTTTTTGGAAAAATGGAGAAATGGGTTAAAACCTCTATTTCGGGAAAAAATGATTAAAAATCAAGATCAGGAATCGGGACGATCGTGGTCTGTCGGATGGGAGCAGCCCACATGATCAACGGTGTAGATCCCATGATAAAAACCTTATAGAACGCGCCAGAACTTCAGATTTTCAATAAAATTAAGGCGAAATAAAACCCCAGGTCCGAAAATGTTGACTAGATGAGGAAACAAGGTGATGAATTGTGGGCCGTCGATCTACAGATCAGATCGGCGGCAGAGATGCTTTTAATACTGCGTCATACCCTGAGTTATCGCACGGGCTTTTTCAAAGCGCGATCACTGTCTGATGAGTGGCCTCAGATCGGACGACGCGCATCAATATCGCACCCACTCCACATACGACCTTTAACGCGTGATGAGGGTGGTTTTTTCAACAGTGCTCAAGGCCATGCGTCGAGCGGTTAATGGAATCACTGCAAAATAGAAAAAATCGCCTTGCTCTTAAAAGTGGTGCGATGAATTCCGCCCAGTTTTCTTTTAATATGACGACAAAAACCATTAAAACCCGAAAATTAATATAAACAAAGGTTTGTGGTTCGAGGGCGGAATATTTATTCGAAGTGGGTAGGGGCCCGACTGTGGGGCCATGAGTTATATGGAAAATCATATGACCGAGGGTTTCTGGAGGAAGGGTTAATCGCGATCAGGCGATGCGATAAGCGCTTGGAAGGTTGGCGCTTGGTTCCAGCACTAAAGCGCATGGAGGGGAAGGGTTAAAGACTTAGCCCAAGGGGACTTAAGTCTATAATATATAAAAAATGTGATTTTTATATATTTTCAATGATTTTCAAAGGTTGTGAGGGTTTCGATAAGGCAAAGAAGGAGTCTTAAACCTTATCAAAGGGGTTTTGATGAAGGGGAAAAGGGGAAAAAACATGAAAATGAGGGATTTTATGGGGAAAAGAGGAGAGAAAAACAAGGTTAGTTTTGGAAGAAGGGGAAGGGAGGAAAATGGTGTTTGCAGCAGTAATCTTTCATGGGAATCATCAGGATTTATGAGTGTAAAATGGGCACAGCGGTGAGGATTTTGACAGAAGCAGGAGGCCTTTCAAGAGTCTTCAAGAGCCAACACCTTTTGCAATAAAATTTTTCCTTGAAGGCTCTAAAAATGATTTAGCCACCTTTTGGTATAAAAAATTTCATAGGTGGCTAAAAGTGGCTCCACTTGGGGATGGTGCCTTCTTGAAGGCATCAAGAACTTCAAACTTGCATTCTCTGGGAGGCTGATCAGTTGCCTCATCCATTGTGTTCTCTGGGAGGCTGACCTGTGCCACATCCATTGTGTTCTCTTCCTTTGCTGGGATGATCTTTCTTTGAAAACATATTAGTGATCATAAAAACAATGGATCTTCATCAATACAAGCTTTCTACCTACCCAATCCTACTGATCTAGCAATTTTTCTTCATCAGAGTGCACTTGGATTGGCAAACTCTTTTCACAACATTTTATTCTTTTGAAAACAGGAAATCTAATCTATTTCTACTCCTTATTTCTCCATAGACTCAGATTAAACAGTTGAGCCCATATGATTCTCTACCTAATCTACCATCTGTTGGGATTAAACTGTCCAACAAACTTTCATTCTCTAAATTTTACAACAGAAATTTAAAAAGCAGCCAAGTCAGGATTGCACAGTCTCACTTGATGCTGGTTTATGGCATAAAAAAAAGTTGCAGATAGACATTATTTTGCACAAAATTTAAAACGAAATGGAAGGTTTGACATCTGAAATTTCAAAGCATTTCCTTCCTTTTTCTACAACTCTGTCTTGACATCTTACTTGAGTTGTCTTTCCTTTGCTAACTGGCTCAGATTTTAAGCACTTTAGAACCAGATTTTTACATCTTTTGACTCAAAATTTGAAACAGATATGAGTCATTCTCTCTTTGAAACCTTAGGTTCAGATTTTGAGAATGTTTGAACCTTTAATTTCTATCCTAAACTATCTACTGATAAGCCAAGATTAAACAGTTTGGCAAATCAAATTCACTATCCTATCAGCAGAAAATTTAAAGCTAATTAGTCAAGATTAAGTTGTTTGACTAACTAGAAGTGTGTTCTTCAGGAGTGGCATTTGAGCTTGCACACTTTCATATTTGTTTCTCTTTTTTGGTATGGGGCTATACATTTCTTGTTTTCACAATCTGCCCTCTTCTATTTCTTTTCTTTGTTTTTGTATTTTTGATTTTTCTAACTTTGAATGCAATGGCAGATGAGATATTTATAATGAGAAAAAAAAAGATAAAAATGCTTTCAAAACATGGGATGGATCAAGATAAGTAATGGTTAATAATCCTGCCATTGACAGGACCTCAAAACAATTCTACTCCATTCAACTCCTGCAAGAAAATGCATTGTTACCAGCAGTTGAACAAATAGAGTAAGGGCCAATCCATAAGTTGTCAAATTTTCCGTGCTTGCCCTTGTCTTCCCTCCTTGAGTCCCATTTTAAAACTTTTTCCCCAATTTTTAAATTGCTGGCCTTTGTTCTTCTGTCAAAAATATTTTTAATGTTGTCCTACTTTTGTAATGCTTTGTTATAAACTTCCTCTCTAGTTTGTTGAAGATGAATGGTCTGATTTATTCTTCTGGTCATGTAATTATCTTCAATTTGCAACTCTTGAATCAACTTCATCACTGGTACACCAAGGCTGTTTGGAAAAATTGCATTAGTACCATACATAAGCTGAAAAGGTGACATGCCAATAAATTTCTTCAATGTCAATATGTCAGCCCAAAGTGCATGAACAAGCTTTGTGTGCCAAGATTTCTTGTTATCCTCCAACAATTTCTTGATTATGTTCACTAAACTCTTGTTTGAGGATTCTGCAAGTCCATTACCTTGAGGGTAATAGGCCATGGAATGCCCCAATGTTATCTGATATCTGTGACAGAATTCAACCATCTTCTTTGATCCAAATGTTGTTGCATTATCAGTGATGATCTTGGTAGGACAACCAAATCTGGAGAGAATGTTAGTCTCCATAAATTTTATAATAACTGAATCATTGGACTACCTACAAGGTGTGGCTTCTATCCACTTAGTGAAATAGTCTGTGGCAGTGAGAATCCATATATGCTAGGCAGAATATGGGGGATGGATTTCCCCTATGAAGTCAAGTCCCCACTGTTGAAAAGGAGCTTCAACAGTGATTGGATGCAGAGGTAGGGGTAGCAATTTTCTTTTGCCTTCAAAAATTTGACATTTATGACAGGCTATGATCATCTTGTGCACATCATGGAAAAGAGTAGGCCAATATAAAGCAGCCCTCAAAATTTTTTTAGTTGTTGTCTTCTAGTACAAATGACCTCCACACTCTTCTTCATGGAACTGGTGCTTAACCTTCTCTGCATCAAAATCAAGCAAACATTTAAGAAATACACCACTTGCATTTTTTCAATAAAGACATTTATCTATAATGCAATAGTTTACAAATTTTAACTTTAAGAACCTTACCTTTGTTTTTGTCAAACGAGGAGGTATATTCAAATTAAGAAAAACATAAACAATATTAGCATACCAAGAGGAATTCATAAAATGGTTTTCAACAATGGGAGTTGAGATTTCCTCTTGATCATCCAAAGCATCAATCATATTGATATCAAGAACTTCAAAATTTGATTCAGCCATTAATCTAGCTAGACCTTGGCCTTAGATGAGTTTAGTGGGTTTTATCTCTAAATCATATTCAAGGATAACAAAAATCCACTTACCTCTCTTACCATCTAGGTCCTATGTTAGAATGTCTTTAACAACTGAGTTTGGGACAAAAACAATGATGTGTGAGTGAAGGATATACACTCTGAAGTCTTTCAAAGCTTTAACCAAAGCAAAAGCTTGCTCCTCCATAATGTTATACTTTAGAGGGGAATCCCTCAATGCCTTACTAAAGAATGCAATATGCTTCTCTTGTCCTTGTGGATTTTTCTATAAAATGATAGTAGCTATGGTATGTTCTGATGCAAATGAAAAAATATAAAAATATTTTGAAAAATCAAGACTTATAAGAACCGGTGTTTTGGTTAACACTTGTTTCACCAGTTCAAAGGACTTATTTGCTTCCAAGGTCCATTTTACCCCTTGCTCCTTATTTAACATGTTTTTGATATTCCTAAGGAGCTTAGCCAAGTTGGGGATGAACCTTCTCAAAAAGTTAATCTTTCCAATGAAAGATTGCAACTCCTTGATGTTCTGAGGATGAGAGATTTGCAATATGGCCTCAATCCTATTTGGATCTATCTTAATACCCTCTTCTGAAATAATGTGCCCAAGAATTTTACCTTCTTGGAGACCGAATAGTGTCTTCTTAGGGTTTAAATATATTCAAAAATTTCTGCATTTCTTGAAGACTGTTATTAAATGTGCTAAGTGTTCTTCATCTATTTTTGAAAACATAGTGACATCATCAAGGTATATAATGATGAAGTAGCCCAGTTCTTCTGAGATTTCTATGTCCATGGCTCTCTGAAAGGTTTCTCCAGCATTCATTAGACCAAAGGACATTTTCACATACATGAAAGTGCCCCATGGTGTAGTAAAGGTTGTCTTTAATTGATCAGCAGGGTGGACTAAGATTTGATTGTACCTGAATAGCCATCCAACAAAGAAATTCTTCTAGACCCTACCACCCTTTGTAAAATATGATCCATCTTAGGTAAAGGGTAGTTGTCCTTTAATGAATCTTTGTTTAAGTCTCTAAAGTCTATACAAAGCCTGATCTCTCCTGTTTTCTTCCTAACAGACACCAGAATAGATACCCACTCAGAATATCTAATAGGGACAATAATACCAGCATTGTACATTTTCATGATCTCCTTCTAAACCAAAGGCAACTGAACAGGGTTTATTTTGTGCAGTTTTTGTTTGAATGGTTTTTGGTTTTCTTTGAGATGAATTTTGTGCTGTATTATTTCGGTGTCATAGGAATTAAGATCTTCGTAAATCCATGCAAAAACATCAGAAAACTCTTTAAACAAATCTACGTATTTGAGTTTAATGTGAGCTGGTAAATTCTTAGACAGTTTAATCATCATAGGTTTAATTTCACTGCCAATATTGTACTCTTCCACTTTAGTCTCTACAGGCTCCAGTTTTGGCTTCTTGGCCACATCGTTAAAATCAAACAACTCTTCTAAAGGTGATAGACCACTTGGAAAACTTTCATTTTTAGAGTGCAGAGTTTCTAACTCCTCTGTTTCTAACTCTTCGTTCAATTTTGTTTTGTTTTTTAGTTTGCTAGTCAGAAGATTAATATTGACAAGCTCAGGAGATGACTCTTCTTCACCAAGAAAATTTTCTTCACCACAATCCGTATCATAGTCTGAGTCTGAACTGTGTAGTTTGAATTCATTTCTGAATTGCATGAAGTCTTCTATTTGTTTGTCTCCATAAAACACCTACCAATACTTTTTGTTATCAGGAATGGCTGGTCTAAATTTTATCTGAGTTGTGCAGTCTTTGGTTTCATATGGCGTTAAGCATGTTCTAGCTGCAAAGGCTAAATTGTGGGCGACAATATTTCTTTTTCTTGGGACAAAAATCTTCTTAGACTCCTTGAATGTCTTTAAAAGGTCTATGACATCGTTTCGGTAGGCCCTAAGTCTGGGATGATTTGCATTACACTCCCCATTGACTTTCCTATTGACTAAATCTGAATCCCCATACACATTGATTCTTCTGGCTCCTAACTTTTTTAACAAACGTAAGCCTAAGAGAAGGGATTCATACTCCGCTATGTTGTTGGAACAATGAAAGTTTAATTTACAGGAAATTCTTTCTATGTGGTTGTTTTCAGTGTTGGAAATCCAGCCACCTGCACGAGCGTTATTCCTAGAGTAGGATCCATCAAAATACATACTCCACAGAGGACTGTTTTTGGTTTCATTCGTTTGGTGTTTTTCCTCTTTAACTAACATGCCTTCTGATTGTTGTGGAATGTCAGCACTTATTTGCATTTGTTTCAACTCCTCAAGTCTTTCACTGTGTTGAGGGTTGATTTCTTGATTGCCAAGTTTTAAGAGCAATGGATGCGTGACTTGTAGCTCAAGACCTGTGTTTGGTTTGCTAACATTTTCAAATGCAGCAAACTGTTTTGACACTCTTGCGTTGTGTTCCTCTTTCTCCTTATCGGCCATTAATCCTATTAAAGTGAATTGTTCACTAAATGTTTCATCGTTAAACATAATAAAAGAATCAAGGCCTATATTTACATAATAAAGAGGAGATTTTTGTGGTCTGTCTTGACTTGTAACTATGTATTGCATATGGGATTCCCTATAAAGTCTTCTATTCTGATTGAAAATAGGGATAGTCGCATAGGTCATGTCCATCTGCATAGTCGCTTGTAACTTAGCCCCCCAAGATCTTGATAATAGCATTCCATATTTGGGGGGAACATCAGCCACCACAATATCCATGACTAAGCATTTGGCTGGAATCCAGGCTAAGTTAACACAGAGGTATTTGATTAATCCCAAACACTTTACTCTACTTGAATCAAAGGAGTACAGGTCCTTATAAGATCTGGTGATTTCTAGACCAAGGCTCTCCATTACAACTTTTGGCATTAAATTATGAGAAGCTCCTAAGTCATGCATAGCATTGTGCAAAATTTTGTCATGAATGTTTAAACTCACATAAAAGGGAGGAACAGGTCCCTCTTGATACATACCTTCAATATTTGGACCAAAAATAAGCTTGGGCTGGTCATCATTAAGATTGACTGTATCCTCATTTTCCTCTATATTTAAAGCCTTCAAAATTTGGGTCATATATATATTTTGGGCAGCTAACTCTGTCAAAGGAACATAGATTTTGATCTTTGAAATTTCCTGCTCCACGCTGAAAGGAATTTGACTCTTTAAAGTACTGGTCTCGGCCTTATTAGTTGTCACTCTATCAGCAACATCAGCTTGTTGATTTGTTTTATTTACATTTGACAAAATGGTTTTAACAGGAGTACTAGATGAGATGTTAGTACTACTAATGTCTGCACTCTATTTTGTAACGTTTTGAGTGCCTTTCTCTTTATCATTACCAGAATTTATAGCCATTGTTTTGTCCTTTTTTTTTACCATTCTAGGCTTGGTCGTAGCGCTGTTTTGTGAAGATTTTTCAGAGGTTTTGAGGTTGGGAGTTTGTTGACTAGTTTTAATTCTAAGGTCATATTCTCTTTGAGACTCTATGATGACATTTTCCATGTCTTGATAATAATTTTCATCATCATCTCTTTTGTCATCATAAGGCGCGTAAAGACCTTGTTTTCTATCATAATGAATCTCAAAGTCATCATTATCTACCCCTAGCATGTTGATGTCATCTTCCTCTGTTATCTCATATGTTTCCTCAACCTCACTTACGTAGTTAAGATGAAAAGGAGGAGTGATTTGTTGATCATCTTTGCTAGGTCTGTTTGGAGGTTGGTTCCTTCTAAAATTATGGTTTTGGTTCTAGTTTCTATTTTGAGGAGTAGTTTGGCTTTGGCTTGCTTGTGCTCTCTTAATTATGCTCATCTCTTTCATCATTTCTTCCATCATTCTCTCCATCTTTGAGTTTGAAGTAGAGGGTGTAGATTCCCCTCTAAAGGAAACTCTCTTTTCATTTTTCATTATTTCTCTCTTCTCCATTAAGTTGACTTCCACACAAACAACACCCTTTTGCATCTCTTCAAGAGTTGTAGGATCTCTTTCTCTCAGCTGATAGGCCATCTCAGGGTCAAACAATTCAGGAAACTTGTTTAAAGTTGTGCCTTGCGGAGGTTTTAGCTCTGGGGAAAGTGCATTATATACACCGTTGAATCTGGTACAATAAGCTTGTACACTTTCCCCCGTGTTTCTATGGAGATTTTTGTAATCAGAAAGGACTTGGAGAGGGTTTTTATTTACTTCCAATTTTTTTAAGAATGTTTGATGGAAGGCTTGGAGATCATTAATACTATGGGGGGTTAAACCTTTAAACGATTTTTGTACTTCTCCCCTCGGACTTTGAGCAAATAATCTAAGCTTGACAGAATCATCATCAATTTCATTTCTGTCAAAGTAGTCATTCATCTTATCCACATGTTGTCATGCAGTTGTAGCATTACTAGCATCATATAATGGAATTTTGGACTGATAGTCTTGTGGGAGATTGAATAATGGTACAGGAAGGACTAAGGGAGCATACCATGCTGCCATGATATGTGGTGGGGGTGGATTCACAAGGGGTGGATTAAAAAAATGGAAAGTGGGCTGAAGTGGAGTGGTTTGGACAGTTGATGTAGGGTGAGAAGAAGTGGATGGACCATGAATAGACTGCTGAGCTGATCTTGGATGAGAGACACCTAGGTTGTGAAGGAAATGTAAATCAGGAGTTGTTGTTTCTCTGCTACTAGGATGTTCACTTGTTTCAGGAGATGAAAGTGAAGACTCGGAATCTAACTGAAATAAATCACCAAGGGACCTAGTTCTAAAGGGATTTACTAAGTCAACTTGTGATTTTTGTAGAGCTGAAAGATTTTCAGGAACTGAATTAGCTCTCAAGGGTGATCTGAAAACAGTTGACAGTTTGATCCTAGGAGACTTCCTAAGGATACTTTCTAGATTATCAACTATCTCAAGTGGATCAGGGTCAGGATAGGCTCTAGTGTGAATCTTTCTAGGAGCCACTATGCTGTGTTTTTTAGACCCAAATAAACAGGAAAATTTCAACCAAGTATGACAGTCTTTAAAAGGTCAACTAATCTGTTTACACAAACTTTAATCCTACAGTCCTCTAACTGAGTTTGACTAATATTAAAATGATAATGGTTCTTCCCAGTGGAGTCTTAAGGTATGTTTAGGATTTTGGAGTCGCCAAGTAGAATTTTTTAGCTCCTAAAGAGGTAAAAGGTTTTATGGTCCACCACCATGTTTATTGGATACCAATCTGAAATATTTTTGGTGTTTTTCTGAGTTATTTTTTAGTTGTGTGTTTTCTAAGAATATCCTAACTCTGTTTCAAAACTTAGCTACGGTCATGAGATAAAGACAGTCTACTCTTATGGCTAAGCCAGCTGATTTTTCAAGGTTAGATAAAGTCTTATGAGAATCCTAGGGTTTTCCTAGTTTGTCACTGATTCAAACAAGTTTTATCATGATTACCATTCCTTGGTAGTGCTTGAAAATGTTTCTTTTTACTCACAAGGTTTTATGAAGTGTTAAAGGGAACCTAAGGTGAAAATTCAACTTCGGCAGTTCCCCAGCAAAGTTGCCAAAAATGTTAGCTCCCTGTAATTAACAAGATTGACAAAGTTCGGTCGCAGGGAGAAACATTGTTTCAACCACTTTGGGATTCTAGGATCTAGCCCTCCTAAATCCGGAGAGGGATCTCTCCAGTAAGTGAAAAGATGGATTTGTCTTTGAAGTTTGGGGTAATGATATTAGGCTAGTTATGAAGGCCGAGGGTTTGTTTTGTTTTTGGATGGTTGAGCATGATTACTGTTTGAGGTGGAAAGTCCTAAATGCAAAGAGTTTCAAAGGTGTGAAGTTGCAAGCAATGAGAGTAATCTTCAGCAAAAAAGATAGATAATTGCAGGCTTTAGTCCATTGGGCTATGGAGTCATAATAGGGTTTAATTGGAATAGTAAGAGGCAAGAGTGGTCCATGGGGCAAGTCATCTATGTCTAAGGATCTCTTTAAAATTTGATTTATGGAATGGAATTATACAACAAGAAGGGAAATTAAACAGATGGAGAACAAAGAGCGGCCCAAGATCTGGTAAGTAATTTTAAACCAGCCAGCTTTTGACATACACTTAAGAAAGACATAAAAGCAAACTAGGATCTGGTAAGTACTTTTAAACTAGCCAGCCTTTAATACACTTTCAATAGAAAACATTCTAAAACAAAGGGAAACTTGAAGGCAACTGTTGGAGTATAAACTAGTGGGTCGGGCTCACCCCAAATCCTCTCCTAGCTCTGATTTACTTGGGTACTTTTAAGACAAACATAAAGATAACACAGAATGGCCTAAGATCTGGTAAGTACTTCTAAAATAGCTAGCTTTTAACACATTCCAAGGGAAACATTCAGACAGTCTTTGGGGATAAAACTAGGACCAGGGCACACCACATCTTCCATAGTTCATCTCTACTTAACTAATACTGAACATAACATTCAAGAATAATATTCAGCTAAGGCAATAAGACAAGGGAACACCAGCATTCATATGCTTAAATTGAATTAAATCATTCCCAAATAACACAGATTGGAAGACAACATGTAAATAAAGATTTTTAGTCAGAGAAGGGTACTGATATACAGTAGGTCCTAACTCTATGCATGCTGTTATTTATAAGAGAAGATGGAACACAGTGAAAATAGAAACAAAATGACAAGTTACAATGAGAAAAACATCACCATCAACATAGACCAGGATCCCATAAATTAGCTTGTATTGATGCTCCAAACCAGATATAGCTTTAACTCCAAGGATTTAGTTTAGCAATCATCTACTCATCTCAGCCTAAATTATCTATCACAAGTAGAGCTTCAAGGGCCAGTGAACACTATTTACAGATAGAAGTCTCAAGCTCAATTACATTTCAAAGTTTAGCAACTACATCAACCAACCCCTCTTTCATCTTCTACAGTAGTATATATAGAAGAATGAGGAGGTGAGATCTGATAAAAGATCTCTAAAGATAATTAATGCAAACTTAATGTTTTCTCAGCCTTTGGGGGGCTCAATGAAGAAACTTACATAGGTGTCCTCTGTTAAATGATTTACATAAATATTTAAGCTTGATGGGAGTTCTTTTTGACCTTTGAGACTCTGTGTGATGTCAAAGTAACTCTGCTAATGTTTTGTCATTAAGTTTGTTTCCAGAATTCACTCTCTGGCTGTGCTCGACACAAATATATGATCCTGATCAATAACTCTCGCCTCGGATATGAATGATTTGAGGCACAGGTGGCATCGCGGTAGCTAGAGGGATCAATTTGCCTCAGTTATGGCAGTGGAGGCTTTCTGTCTGATGAACCTTTATGATTTTTCTTTAAAATGTGCTTTAATTGGGGATTAGGATTTTGATAAACCATCTTAGACGTAATCCCCACAGGTCTGTCTTTAATCTTCTGTTCTGATATATTTTGTCTTCGGCACTGATACTCTCTAACTGTGCTCGATTCATTGTGTTTTTGCTGGTGTGCAGGGCTGCGCAGGGGTGATGTGGCATCAATACTTCATGAATCATTGATGAAACGTGGAGCTACTTCCTGCAAATCGTTTCCTCTGGTGAATCAAAGGCGTGATGAGTGTCACCCTCTGCCTTTGAATTTTCTTCAGACATAGTGGAAAAAACCTTTGAACCCTGCAAAATACAAACAACTATTACAAAATCCTGCATATATAGGTCTTACTGTTTCGGAGGACATGTGGGGAGAGCGTTGCCGTTGGATGGCATCATCGAATAGTTGAGATTGATTTAGAGTGAGTCAAAAGGAAATGTGGGGAGGAATTAAATCAGATCCGCCGATCACGCAGAGATCGACGGTCGAGAGCGGAGGCGAAAAGTCAAAGCGGAGGAGTCAGTTTTTGGAAAAATAGAGAAATGGGTTAAAACCTTTGTTTCAGGCAAAAATGATTAAAAATCAGGATCAGGAATTGGGACGATAATGGGCCGATGGATGAGAGCGGCCCACATGATAAACGATGTAGATCCCACGATAAAAACCTTATAGAACACGCCCGGACTTCAGATTTTCAATAAAATTAGGGCAAAATAAAACCCTGGGTTCGAAAATGTTGACTGGACGAGGAAATAGGGCGATGAAGTGTGGGTCATCGATATGCACATTAGATCGACGGCAAAGATGCTTTTAATATTGTGCCGTACCCTGAGTTATTGCATGGGATTTTTCAAAGAGCGATCACCGTCGATGAGCGGCCTCAGATCGAACGGCACGCATCAGTATCGTGCCCACTGCACATCCGACCTTTAACGCGCTATGAGGGTGGTTTTTTCAACAGTTCTCAAGGCCACACGTTGGGCGGTGAATGGAATCACTGCGAAATAGAAAAAACCACCTCACTCTTAAAAGCAGTGCGATTAATTCCGCCCGGTTTTCTTTTAATATGACGACAAAAACCATTAAAACCCGAAAATTAATATAAACAAAGGTTTGTGGTTCAGGGGCGGAATATTTATTCGAAGTGGGTAGGCGCCCGACTACGGGGCCGTGAGTTATATGGAAAATCATATGACCGGGGGTTTATGGAGGAAGGGCTAATCATGATCAAGCGATGCGATAAGTGCTTGGAAGGTTGGCGCTCGGTTCCAACACCAAGGCGCATGGAGGGGAAGGGTTAAAGACTTAGCCCAAGGGGGCTTAAGTCTATAAAATATAAAAAATGTGATTTTTATAGATTTTCAATGATTTTCAAAGGTTGTGAGGGTTTCGATAAGGCAAAGAAGGAGTCTTAAAACTTATCAAAGCGGTTTTGATGAAGGGGAAAAGGGGAAAAAACATGAAAATGAGGGATTTTATGGGGAAAAGAGGAGAGAAAAACAAGGTTAGTTTTGGAAGAAGGGGAAGGGAGGAAAATGGTGTTTGCAGCAGTAATATTTCATGGGAATCAACAGGATTTTTGAGTGTAAAATGGGCACAGCGATGAGGATTTCGATAGAGGCAGCAGGCCTTTCAAGAGTCTTCAAGAGCCAACACCTTTTGCAATAGAATTTTTTCCTTGAAGGCTCCAAAAATGATTTAGCCACCTTTTGGTATAACAAATTTCATAGGTGGCTAACACCCCGCAGATTTTATCCTATCGCAAATGGCACTTCACTAAACTTACCACATCATAGATTGCAGCTTACAACCTTCACTGCATCACAAATCACACTTCACACATTTTAGTTCATTCCATTAAGCCCTTGCCGATATCTATTTAAACTTGTGATATTGCAATTTGGAACCCACCACATCACTCATCGCATTTGGCCCTTCACATAATGTAGTTTATTCTGTTAAGTCCTTACTGTTATCGATTTAAACTTTAAAATTTGTGATTTTGACATCGCACATTGTGGATTTTGTCCTCCATCGCACTCTCGCATCGCACTTTTGATTTCTTTCCACTCCAAAGTCATTTTTCACGTTATAATGAATTTTTCTAAGGGTTTAACCCCCTCTCTCCCCTTCCAAACCTTGTTTCATGTGTTAAACCCCACATTAGACTCTTTTAGCCCTTTTTCTTCCTCGAAGGTGTAAATTAAATCTTTTTAATTAGAATTAATTCATGGATAGCCTAGTTGCATGGATAGAAGCATGGTAAATAGCTCACAAGGTATCTAGAGTGCATTTAGCCGTTTGGCCAAGTTAAGTGTGGGTTAGAATTAGCTTCCTTTGTGATATTTGTTTTCTGCGAATTAAATTAGTTTCATTCTTGTCATTTCCTTTCAAAATTTTAGTTTAGTTCCCTTTCTTGTCATTTCCTTTCAGAAATTAAGTTTAGTTTCCTTTCTGTCATTTCCTTCCAGCAATTTACTTGCGAATTGTTCTCATAGTTTAAGAAATAGCACCCTTTTGTGAAGCAAAAGAGGATGAAATGAACATAATGCATTTGTTTTTGTATATAGCATTGTCACCTCAAAGTTTGTACGAACCCCTGGCTGATAAAGTAAATTAGGGAAGCCCCTGGGAGTTGCAGCACTCTTGGTGAAATACCAGGGCTCACTAGGCTCCTCCGTGCGACAACAACAAATGGACAAGGTCATGGATGAGTAAGGGGACATCTCCACTTGCAAGGGTCCCTCAGCACTATCATGTCAAGCACCCCATCGATCTGACCCTTATTTTGTCGTTGCCCAATGGACCAATCTATCAGTGCTTTGTTCTTGGGTCTAGTATACGAGGTTGAGAGAAGTGTCTTCCTTCTCACCTAGGATAATTTATTACAAGTCACATGTTGAGCCCTTAAGAAGTATATTTTTGTATTAGACATGAGCCCCAAATAATCCATTTTATCCTAGGTACAATATTTAGAATGAGGGGATTTTCCTAGTGGGTTTCCTTAGGATATATATATATATATATATATTTGATGGAAAAAAAGAGAATAACAATATCAATGACCAAAGTTCAACCTTCAACATATATACAATTTTAAATTTATATGAAATTTTGATTTAATTAAAACATTTCCCTTATTTTTTGTAAGAACTTTTGATATCCACAACAACTTTATTCTGGTTTGAAAAACCTCCGCTCTATATTTGCACTCCCCTGCCCATAATAATAAAGGCCAACATACTCAACCCCATTGTTGGGCACCATACTATCCTATTTCCCATAAAAAACACTCATGTATGGATGATGGAGCTAATCACACCTATGCTACAAGACCATAAAACCATGCAATGGAATTATAAACACCCCAATCTCAAACAACATGCAAAATAAACCTTGGATTAAGAAAGAAGTCGCAAGTGAACCTCCAATGTAGCTCTTGACCTTCAATATGCCCTTCCCATCACCAAACACCATTCTCTTTCTCTTCATCACTTAGTATTTTAACTTTAAGAAGGGCTTTGAGTCTCCTCACTCATTTTCTTCATTAACCATGAGAAAGGAGAGAGCACCTCGTTCACACCCAAAAGAGATCGGTATAGGAATGTATAATCAAATAGATCTCATTAAAGTACATTTTATGCCAAGAAACAAACATGGGGGTCCTCTCCACCCTCACGAGAGTTTGAGTATGATGAAAGGTGAAACTAAACTATCATCTAACCATTTCAATAAGGTGAGTGAATGATTCAAGAAGTAAGGAGGTGGGGAGGTCAATCTAGTCAAGTCTACATTCTTCTCATTTTCACAAGAATAAGGGTGTCGATGCTTTCTTATTTGGTCTAAAATTTAAAGTGTGGGGGGGAGGGGGGGGGGGGTGTGTGAAGAAATAAGGAGAACCTTACCTTCTAACTAAGGTAATGCCATTACTTGGTCAAAATACTTATAAAGACTTGTAAAAACAACCCGTTTACCTCAAGTTTTGTTAGTGAATTATATGATCTTTATATATGTAATCACGATTTTATGTAATCTCCTCGATAACGAATCTAAAATTTTCATAGCCATGTAGCACAAATCTGGGATCAACAACCATTGACCTTTATTACGATATTAGTTAAATTTGACCTCACGAACTCAACTTATGCTCGTGCATGTAGAGGTAAAGTATCTCTCTCAAATGCAACAAGAAGTAATGAACCGTTATTTTCAATTCCAAAGGCACGAGAAAAAATAACTAACCTTTGAAGAAAGAGATGGCTTACTTTATTGCATGCCTTTTATGCTTGGTTTTGATTCACATTCACAATAAAGCTACTTTTTACTCTTTTGATCATTCTCTTGTTTTATTTTTTGCATTATTGCGTTAGTGTGCTAATGAACAAGTCAAGTGTTATTGAAAAAATGAAAACATAAATATATTGAATGGTTTATTTCTTTTATTTATGATATTATGATACTATAACTATCCCAATGCACATAATTACTAGATAATGGCCATCATTGAGAAAGAAAGAAAAGTGCATGCCAATTTAAGAAGTCGAAACATAGATCCTACATGGTTCCTCCCCCTCTTGACATGGTCAGTCGAGAGAATAAAAGTGTGCCTTCTCTCTTTGGTCCACCAAATTTCTCTCTCACAATAAACAAAAATTCATTCATTCCTACCCATCAACTAAAGTTTCCATGCTTCATTCCTTTCATTTGACTTATTTATTTTTCAAGGGAAATTATTCCCTTTCTTATTCTGAGGGTGAGTGTGAGGGTCAATACAAAAATATTCATACGAACCTAGCCATTACAATAATATTTCTCATCATCATGTCACTTGCAAGGAATTGAATCTGGGTGTGGGAGATAGCAACCATTCTTTCCAACCACTTGAGATAAACCTAATTGAATTATTTTAATTTTTATGTTATGCTATAATGAGTGATAATTAAGGAGCATCAATGCACTTATTCACTTTAAAGTGGAAATAAAGAGATAGGGAGAGGACACTCACAATTCTTTTAAGGGCACATGAGATGAGACTTATTTAGAAGGTAAGGTGTTTAACATGCCTTTGGAGAGGCATTTTCCATGGATTGACCCACCTCATGAACACATGTGAAATAGACCCCTCCCAAATTGAATCCTTCTTCCTTAAAGAAAACAAGAAATTTAAATGAAACACTTAAAGAAAATATGAGTTTTCAAAACTAAGAAAGTACTCATGAATCTAAGCACAACGATTCTTTAAGACGATTTATGTGGGGTTCTAAGGGTCACAACATTTTTTGAATGGTGCAGAGATGGGAGTAATTGAGGACGAAAGCATGTCAGAAGTGATACAAGATGCCACATATTTTGTTGTAAATTTCCCCAGTTATTCTTCTTCCATTTCTTGAGCTATTGAAACCCTCATGGGTACTAAAGAAATTGCTAAGGTGAGACCGCCTCTTTCTTTATTCACTTGCTTAAAAACCCGACTACATTTACATGACATTTGACTCGTTTGAGATTTTATATTCAAGAAAAAAATGGATTTAATGGAAACTGGGTTGCAAATGGTTGTATATGTTGTGATAACATATTGGAATTCCTTGAGGCTTCCATGATAACCTTCTTTACTAATACTATTCACATTCCTTTCTTTTTACAAACCATGATCACATTGTTTTCATAATTGCAGTGTCGCCTTTTTTGTAAGTAACACTTTTGTAAATCATCAAACTCTAAAAGTATCACCCTTGTATTAACAAAGTAGGAAAAACCTAGGAATCAAAATGACAAAAAATAGCTCTCTTTTTCATCCCTTAAAAACTAGCTTGTGCTTTGATTTCAACCTTTTTCTGCTGAAATTTCCCTGGCAGAGCATCACCTTGGCCACCACGTACAAAAACTGTTCGAACATAATTTCTATCATCAATTGTAGAATGACCTAATGTAGTGTCTATTGGTTCATCTAAAAGAATATGTATATTCCTAGAATATCGTTCTTTAGCTCTAGGAAATTCCAGTATTTTGTTTTCTAATACATGATCCTTGATATAATGGAGATCAACTTGTACCTCATTCAACGTTGCCTACTTTTGCTACCTCAATCATTGCAAGAAGCCCAGGATTATCTCCATATTAATCCTCTTGTTCCATCTTCCGCGTATTCTCAACAAGAAGAGTCAAGAGACAATCCATCTCCTTTATTGAGACTTCCATCTAGCTTCTAATTTAAGATTGGGATAGTTAAGGGAGATTTCAAGCCAACTCTATTTGAGTTATATACAAGGTCATCGGCAATAACAGGTTTGAAACCCATACATATGTTGAATAATTTGACAACTAAACAACATTTGGTATAGATTTATAAAGGAATAGAAAGCGAGTAACTTCTAAAAGGGGATAGTTGAAGGAGCTTTCAAGCCAAATCTATTTGAGTTATATACAAGGTCATCGGTAATAACATGTTTGAAACCCATACCTATGTTGAATAATTTCAAAACTAAACAGTATTTGGTATAGAATTAGAAAGAAAAAAAAGCAAGTAAATTTCTAAAATAATTTAAACTATCAAAAATGGGTAGTTTCTCTCTGTTAATCTCCACAACTGACCTGCTAAACCACAACTTGAATCTCCTCTACGATTTTTTCAATATTCAGAAAAATGACTGCTGCCAACCTATTAGAGCTTGATAGAATTTGTTCAATTTTGGCTTGTTAGGGTACCCATTGTCACATCAATCATAATGTTGCGGATAGAGTAGGAAACTACGTGGTGCTTATAAATGTTGAGGAAATTCACTCGCCCTGAAATCCTCGTCCAAGTACTCAACGAAAAAATTCTAGCGAGCACATCAAAAATGACATTTCTGTTGGATAGCAGCCAGTCTGGTCCGATCACCAAAAGTAAAACTTAGGAATTCCCTTACAGTGGAAGGGATATTCATAGTCAGTCGTTTCAAATTTCAAATCACGCACTGGTACATAGAATAAATTTGACAGAAACAGAGTGAGGATGAAGAGGCGTGCGATGGTCCTCAGTCTTTTATGAATAACAAGAACCCTTGCATGCATCTGAGTAGTGGAGCAGAGCTACAATGTGTTTTTTAATTAAAGCAAATAAAACCTTCTGCAGCATTTGATGAGGACCCCTTTAACTCAATCAGCCATGAATTACTATTTGCAAAGTGTTAATGGAAATATCTTGAGAATCCGGTTGATGAAGTACACCATAGAGTTGAGTATCCACCACAATAAGTTATTCTGATCACAAAAGATCTAGTCTCTTCGTACATCATACTGGAGTATGAAAAAAAATTGTTTGAACCCTACTGCAAAGATTAAATCAAACTTCTAGAAGTGGAGCAAGCTGGCAACAACTCAATGGGCTCAATGTTTGCAGGAGAAACAATCTATGAAGGAGAAAACCTCATGATAGTTGTAGAGCAAGCTCTAAGAGTTGCAGTGGTTGCACTACAAAGGAGCAGGCCTCATGGTAGAGAGCGTCAATAAATTTTCAAAGACATTACAGTAAAGACCCTATTGTTGAACAAACAGGGAAAGTAGCTAATAAATTTAAAATACATTACAGTAAAGGCCCTATTGTTGAACAGGTAGGGAAAGCAGCTAAACAAGTCAATTATAAAAATTTAACATCACCATTAAGCAACTTTATCAATGTATAAGGTCAATTCTGTGTATTATAAGTTGAATACATTTGTATATGACACGAGTACTGACAATTATAAATTTTACCTACATAGAAATTATACTAGCTTTCTTCAAATACGTTTTAGAAGAGTATTAAGGGTCCTCCAATAAACATGTTGATTAAAAGGATGCACTGGAAAATTGAGGGTGAATTAAATATCCCTTAGCCTCCAGAGCCCAAAAGAAGAGAAACGTTTTTGGTTTTCTTTGGCTGCTTTCCAAAAGAAGTAGATTTAGCAAACCAAAAAATTTATCTAACACATCAATTTAGATAATCAAGTGTCATATCATAATGAAATAAATTCATGCACATAGAAGAAATAAATGATCAAACACAATTCCATTTGATTCACCTCCATGTGTCTATATTGTCTAATTATAGAAGACAAAATTGTGACCAACGACACAGTAACACACATAATAAATTAAGGATTATTTAACAATTTCCAAACCAAATACACAAAAAAACCCTAAATCATCATGCACAAATTGTACATATGATGGATCTTCATCTTCTTGAAATGCCATTTCTCTACATGAAAGTGCCTGTTAGGTCCCTATATTACTAGTATAGTCCCTTATTGTTGTTATTGTAACCCTCTTATTGTTATTATTATACCCTTGTAACCCGCATATTGTTATTATTGTGCCCTTAAATTATTATTGTTAGTTTGGATAGGATTACATTGTGGCCCCACTAGGATTACATTCTAGCCCCATGGACTCCTATATATAGAAAGGAGGTTTTGTAATTTGATTCATCCAAGAATTGTTCATTCATGTAATTTATTGGAGGTTTCCCCCTCGAAGTGGCTTATTTCTAAGGTGTTGATATCTCTTTTCTTCCCTTTTTGGAGCTGGTTTCACAACATTTGGTATCAGAGCTTTGCGATTCTAGGGTTTCACTACTCCAAACGAGTCATTGTGGCATTTTCACTATAACGTTTTTTCTATGAAGGTTCAGAATCTGAAATTTTTAAAGTGTGAAGCCAAAATCCTAAGGAACATTGTTGCCAAAATTTCAGAGTTTTGTTTCTCAATATTTTCGGAGATATGATTTATGCAAATTAGGTCATTTTTCAGGCTCCTAAATTTAACCTAAATAGGTCATCATGGTATTTTCGTAATAAGTTATTTTCTAAGAAGGTTCATAAGCTGAAATTTTTAGAGTGCAAAGAAGAAACCTTGAGGTACATCGTCACAAAATTTTAGATATTGGTTCACAATATTTTTGGAGATATGATCTATGGAAATTAGGGATTTTTGAGGCTTCTGAATTTCATCTCAAAGAGGTGATCATGGGAAAATATTCATAGCTCTCTCTCTGAGCATCGGATTGGAATAATGTAAAAGGTGGCCACAAGTACATGGACTATAGTTTTGGCTCTATCAATTTTAGAGCCAAAGGAGGAAACAGTGACATGTGGCAAGTCGTACAAGTTCTCTCTACTGAACGAGTCCAAAATTGGGTCATTGTGAGAGATTGGACATAACTTTGCCTTGAAGAATCCAAATCAGATCAGAACTATGGCATTTGAAAGAAGCTTTATAGGGCTACTGCAGGGCTGAATTTCAGATATTTAGGATCTGCAACTATAGAGATAATTCAATTTCAATATCGAGCTCCTCAAAAGCAAGTAAAACGTGTGTATTTTTTTTTTCAAATTGCATAAGTCTTCTTCGAAGAATCAAGTTGAATTGATTCCAAGGGCATATTGTAGAATAGATATAAGTATTGGATTCTAAAATGGCCCCTACAAATAATTCAGCACCCATTAAGCCTTTAGAAAGCTCTACTATGACTCATGAAGAAAAATAATGACAACATGACATATCAAAATTACAAGAGCAAGTGCAACAAATTTCTCTCTCTCAAAGAGCAATAAAAAATGACATGAAAGTTTTGAAGAAAGGCGTTGAAACTAAGATGGATGGTTTGAGGAATGGCATGGAAACTAATATAGATGGCATGGAAGCTGGCATGGAATCTAAGATGGATGACATGGAAGCTAAGATCGATGAGAAAATGGAAAACATGAATAATGATCTAAAAGTAGACATGGAAGGTTTGACAAAGTTGATACAAGAAATGTTTCCTAATGGTGAAAATATAGTAGAGGACACTCATGATGAGAACAAAATAAATTTTGATCGTGATTTCATAAAATCTAATGTTGGCAGGAAGAACCACCATATTCCAAAAATGGATATGAGGAAGTTTGATGGAAAGTATGTTGTAACATGGATACTACAGATGGAGCAATATTTTGATCTACATAATGTGCAAAACACACAAAAGGTACGCATTGCAACTTTAAATTTAGAACAAAATACATTTGTATGGTATCGATCGCTTTGTTCCCGTAAAAAATTTTTCACTTGGTCAATTTTTACAGAGGAAATGATAGCACATTATGAGGATACAAAGAGCAACACCTTCTTTAGAAAATTGATAAATCTCAAACAAAAGGGTTTAATGGGGGAGCACATTGAGGAATTCCAAAAATTGAATATAAGGGCAACTGATATTCCAGAGGAACATAGGATTGATCTCTTCATAGGTACTTTAAACGATAATATCCAACATGAATTCGTGTTTTGGAACCTGATTCATTGGAGAAGGCATTCAGGTTGGTAAGAAAAATTGAATGTAAAATTATGGCGACAAGGAAGCCTACCACTCACTTCTATAAAGAGGGAAGTGTTGCTACTCCTAGATTTCCACAACCTACAAAGTTGACACCACACAAATTGGAAGAAAAAAGAGCAAAAGGGCTTTGCTATAGTTGTGATAGCAAATACACTAAAGGTCATAAGTGTGTTGAGAAGAAATTATTTTAGATATATTGTGAAGATGAAGAAGAAAATGAACAAGAAGATGATATACACCAGGAACCAACCCAAGAAGCGGAAGAAATGAGTCCGGCCATATTGTGTAATGGATTAGCAAGAATTACCACTCCTCAAACTCTCAAGATAGAAGGACATATCAATAAGAAAAAGGTAATAGTGTTGATTGATTCAGGTAGTACCCATAATTTTATTCATTGTAAGGTAGCCAAGGAATTGAATTGTTTCCTATACCTGAAACTAGAATGTCAAGTGATGGTTTCAAATGGAAGAACTATAAATTGATCTGGGAAATTCCATAATATGAAGCTAACCATGGGGGAATATGTATTGAATAGTCCAATGCTTTCCATTCCTATGGGAGGTGCTGATGTTGTACTAGGAGTACAATGGTTACAGTCTTTGGGGACGGTAGCTTTTAATTTTCAAGAAAGTTTCTTCAAAAATTTTCAGAAGGAAAGGAAGTCGAATTATGGGGTATTGGAGGGAAGCTAGGAAAGATAATAATCTCTAATTTCATGACAAAGCTTCTAAAGAAAGAACAATGAGGCATAATTGCACAATTATGCTCACTAGAAGTTCCAACATCAAAATCATCTATTTCTGCAGATCTCCAAAAATTCTTGGACAATCATTCCAAGGTTTTTCAAGCTCTAAAAGGACTCCCACCTATTCATGATCATGATCATACTATTCATTTGATTCTAGGAAGTGTTCCTCCAAACATCAGGCCTTATAGATATCCTTATGTCCAAAAGAGCGAAATTGAACGTATGATTGTAGAAATGTGAGAGGCAGGTATAATTCAACCTATTCAAAGTTCTTTCTCTGCTCTTGTAGTATTGGTACACAAGAAGGATGGATCATGGTGCATGTGTCTAGATTATAGGGAGCTCAATAAGCTCACCATTAAAGATAAATTTCCCTTTCATGTGATTGATGAATTATTGGATGAATTACATGGAGAAAATTATTTTACCAAATTGGATCTTCGTTCATGGTATCATCAAATTAGAATGAAGACTGAAGATATTCCAAAAGAAACATTTCAAACTCATGAGGGTTGATAAGTTTTTTGGTCATGTATTTTTGGTGCATGTGTCTAGATTATAGGGAGCTCAATAAGCTCACCATTAAAGATAAATTTCCCATTCATGTGATTGATGAATTATTGGATGAATTACATGGAGAAATTTATTTTACCAAATTGGAAATTCGTTCATGGTATCATCAAATTAGAATGAAGACTGAAGATATTCCGAAAGCAACATTTTAAACTCATGAGGGTTGATGAATTTTTGGTCATGTCTTTTGGCCTTACCAATGCACCTTCTACATTTCAAGGGTTGATGAATTCCATTTTCAAACACCTACTTAGAAAATTTGTGCTAGTATTTTTTGATGATATACTAATCTACAACAGGTCTTGGAAGGATCATGTTCAACATGTTGACAGGGTGCTCAAACTATTATAGGATAAAAAATTATATGCAAAAAAATCCAAATGTTTCTTTGGAGTACAAGAACTGGAATATTTGGGTCATATTGTATCTCACGAGGGTGTTAAGGTAGACCCTAACAAAATTAAAGCCATTAAGGAATGCAAAGTCCCCACAACCATAAAGCAGTTGTGAGGATTTCTCGAGCTAATAGGGTATTATCGAAATTTTGTTAAGAATTATGGGAGAACAGCAACACCTCTAACAACATTATTGAAGAAATATGCATTTTCATGGACTCCTGAAGCAACTAAGGCCTTTGAACATCTTAAAGAGGTAATGTGCCTAACACCAGTCTTAGCTATGCCAGACTTCACAAAAAAAATTATTGTGGAATGTGATGCCTCAAGAAATGGAATTGGTGTTGTTTTAATACAAGAAGGAAGACCCATTTCTTTTGAAAGTCGTCCAATCAAAGGAAAGTATTTACAAAAACCTATTTATGAGAAGGAAATGTTAGCAATACTGGATGCACTAAAGAAATAGAGAACTTACCTAATGGGAAGACACTTCAAGGTAAAAACTGATCATGATAGTCTTAAACACTTTTTGGATCAAAGAATATTTTCAGAAGTGCAGCAAAAATGGGTCACAAAGATGTTGGGTTATGAATTTGAAATAATATACAAAAAAGGGAAGCTAAATGCTGTTGCAGATGCACTCTCAAGAAAGAATGAAGACGTAGAAGCATTGCTTTGTGCCATTTCTATTATCCAACCAGATTGGATAACTGAAGCAAGATATGAATGGAAGAAGGATGAAGACGCGTGGACACTCATTCAAAAGTTGCAGCAAGATCCTAGTGCATCTGATACATTTAGTTGGAGAAATGATTCGTTATGGTAGAAATATCGCTTATATCTTTGTAATAATTCCCACCTAAAACAAAATATTCTTTTGGAATTGCACACTTCTCCTTTAGGAGGACACTAAGGATTTTTAAAAACTTACCACAGGGTAAAGAAAGAATTTTTTTTCAATGGCCTTAAATCTAATATTCAAAAGTTTGTGGTGGAATGTTTGGTTTGCCAGCAGAATAAATTTGAGACAATTAAGACCTCGAGTCTTCTACAAAATTTATCCATTCCAAGTCAACATTGGGAGGATATTTCAATGGATTTTATCACAGGTTTACCTAAGTCCAAAGGAAAGAGTGTAATCATAGTGGTAGTTGATATACTTACCAAGTATGCACACTTTTGTGCATTATCTCATCCATTTAAAGCAAGTATAGTTGCTACTACATTTATGGACACAATTCAAAAGCTACATTGAAACCCAAGGGTTATTGTGAGCGACATAGATCCCATTTTTACTGGAAATTTTTGGACAAAGTTATTTTCTTGTTTGCGTACTCAATTAGCTCATAGCTCATCTTATCATCCTGAATTTGGCACAAAATCGAATGAAACAACAGACAGATCAACATCGAAGCGAGAGAATTTTTGATGTAGCAGACTGGGTATTTTTACGGCTACAACCATACAAACAAATGTTCTCAAGAAATTTAAGAAGGATAATAAATTATTGTGAAAGTACTATGGTCCTTACAAGGTGTTGCAAAATATTGGTACTATTGCATACAAATTGGAGCTCCCTTCTTCTTCACGAGTGCATCCAATTTTTCATGTTTCATGCTTAAAGAAGGTTAAAGGTGAAAATCTTCTAGTTCAAACAATATTTCCAGAACTTGATGAGGAAGGAAAAATCATATTGGAACCTGAAGCAGTCACGGAAATAAGAACTCAACAGCTACAGAGTTGATCAATTTCAGAGTATCTCATCAAGTGGAAGAACATACCCACTAAAGATTCTACATGGGAGGATGATAATTCTATACAAAAGCACCCAGAGCTACTCAAGCATTGAGGACAACACTTTTTTGAAGGAGAGGGGCATGTTAGGTCCCTATATTACTAGTATAGTTCCTTATTTTTGTTAGTGTAACCCCCTTATTGTTATTATTGTGCCCTTGTAACCCCAATATTGTTATTATTGTGCCCTTAAATTATTATTTTTAGGTCGGTTAGGATTACATTGTGGCCCCACTAGGATTACATTCTGGCCCCATGGACTCCTATATATAAAAAGGAGGTTTTGTAATTTGAATCATCCAAGAATTGTTCATTCATGTAATTTATTGGAGGTTACCCCCTTGAAGTGGCTTATTTCTAAGGCGTTGATATCTCTTTTCTTCTCTTTTTGGAGCTGGTTTCACTACAGTGCCCATAAAAATGACGATTTCCCTCTATAGGTTTCTATCTAATAAAAATGACTCCAGGTAGTTGTTTGTAAGAGTGGTCCTATAATGATATGATTTAGGAACTATAATAGAATTAGAAGTCCTTGTAGAACAGAGTTCTAGAAGTACCATGATGAGATATTCATAATAACTCTTTTCATGCTCCAAAATACCATATTGAATTATCATATTTAGAAACTGTCTCTAGAGTGCATAGTCAATTGGAATATTGCTATATGCAAAGACAAATTTCATGTCTCCATTCATTTCCTGGAAATGATGTATAAAAGGTTGATCGTAGACCCTGATTTGATGAAGGTTTCAGCCCTCTCTCATTACTAGTTGGATGTTTGAATCAAAATTGTAACCATTTTTTCTAGCAATGACTCCTTTCCTAAAGAAGTTATCATTAGGCGTAATTTTGAAAATTTCCCCACCCTATGAAACATGGTGTATTTTCACTTCAAGCCGGTTGTGATAATTTATCATCTTAAGGTTACCTATTGTTGATGTCGTATTCTAATACAGCCTATGATATAACCAAATAATTCATTAATAGGCTGTTGATTGCCAGTTGGAATTGCTGAACTTGTAGTGCCAAGAGGATTAAGATTCACATTACCATTGGATGTCGTCTATCCTTACTTATCAAATGGAAAAATACTCACCTTTCCTTGAACTTGTAGCTAGTTAGGCTACCCCGTAGATATACAAAATAAAGATTTACTCTCTTGAGTTTCTGGTCTCTGATATCCCATGCCTTGCAAATCTATTCTATATGCACAAGTAGACTGATGGGAATTTCTTAAATTGTGATTTGAAAATCCAATTTGGCGCTCATGATAGGGCACTTCTCATGTGGACATGTATAGACATTTTGATCTTCCAATGGAGATTCCTGTGGTAACTTTCTTTTTCTGATACAATATACATTATCTCCTACCTGAAGAGCTAAAAATCCCTCATTTGAAATACGTACATTAGAATGGTCAAAGTCTTGTGGTTTGCATTCCTTTACCTCAGAACTTAAGAGATCCAATTCCTGTCGTTTGCAATCCTTCACATTAGTATTTGTATAAATAGATTTCAGGTCATCTTCAAAGCCTTCATCATACTCGTTCCGTTGCTTAATGTCAGAGACCCAACATGTGTAGTCACTACAACATTAGTTCGTGGACAAGAATTAGATTTTTTCTGGCAAGCCAATGCTTCCTCTTGGTTAACAACTGCTAACCAAGTTGCACTTTATTTAGCTGTCATCTTATCCTGCAAGCACTTTGACTGCCTAACAAGTTTGGAAATTTTGGCTATATAAGGTGACATGTGATAACAGCAGTAAGAACCCCCACCTTCCAAGTCTTTCTTAGATCATGAGGATTTTTATAAGGAAGAGGCCCTTGTCCTTTTGGCAAGCCTAATTGTGGCCACCAAGGAGGATAAATACCCTTTTCTAAAGGATACCTTTGCTGAGGTGGATCATAGTGCTGCATAAGGGTAGAAAGAAGAAAACCCAAAGTGTTGCCCTAAAGTTCCTAAAGAGTATGAGGGGTAGGAGCCAAAACCATATTACTCTCATTTGTTGCAGATGTTGCATGTTCTGCTTGATATTTGGTGATTGCAGCAAGGTCATTTCTGTCAAATCTAACCTTCTCCTTCCACCATGCTCTAGGATTGTCAAAGGCTCCACATCCAGGCTTCCCCTTTTCAAGAATGATGCCATATACAAAACCTTGTGCTTTGCAAAATTCCATCATTTTCAACATGTACTTCAGTATACCATCCTCTGCCTGAAACATATTTTTCTTTTGGGATTGTTCTTGTGACTGTCTCTGTTTTTCTGTTTCACTGTGATATTTTCCCTTCCGTTGCTCCTTAATGCACCTAAGCCAGATTTGATCCTTCCACATCTAATTCTCAATCTCATCCACATCAATGTCATTCTCACTAAGTTGATCATCATGCATAACCTCACCCTGATTTTCACACATTGAATCTCATTCAAGGGGAATAGAAAGAATATCCAATTTCCTGGATAACCCATCTCATCATAAATTCCCATGAATTCTACCCTAGATTGGTTGTGCCAAATTTTTACAACTGATTGGAGGAAAACCAAGGAAAAAAAAAACTGTGAAAATATCCTTCCAGTATTGATCCTACTAATATTTATCTTCTAGCAGAGAAAGTCCCCGTTCTATCACAATTAGTGATGAAATAAACATTAGCTTCAGCCTTAGTTTCATGTAGGGAAGGCTACATAAATTAACACCGCCTTCGTAAATGGAGACATCCAAGTAAAAAGAAACAACACTTTGGCATATTCATGGCAGTGTGAAGCAAATATAGAAGTTACAAAATTTTGCATCTATTGGACAAGAGAAGAATTTCTCAAAAATTACAAGGTTTTTTCCACATCCAATTGTGCAATGGTGCAGCATCCAAATCTAACACTCTTAATTCACAAACATAAAAAAACATTCGAAATCACTACAACACTCCAGCTTATTCTCTAACAAAATTTAGACAATATCTTCAAATAATTAAAAAAAACATAACCCACTGAAATTGTTGTTAATGTTACTTTGTAAGGATTCAGTACAACTGAAGAAATCAACCATTAGTATGAGACAAAAATTGATAGTCTGGAAGGATTGTGTTAGAAAATAAAGAATCACCCCAAGAAAATTTTTAGGAATCACTGAAATAGAGAACCAACAATACATAACAGAAATATAAATATCTCACAACAAATCCCCAAATATTTGGTCACATCGATGAATGCAGACCCGTAAATACAATGTAAGTAGTCTCTTCCATCATGCATGTCTTAATTTATGTTGTTCAACATGCTCATGCTGACATCTTGAATTTTAATATGTTGCAAAATAGAAACAGAACTCTACAAGTCACAAACATTAGTAAACTTGCAAATTGTTAAATATATTTATTCTAAAACCACTTTGGGAAACTAGTGATTCCATTGAACACCAAATTGATCGAAACATTGCTTAAATCATAAATAAAGTTTGGAAAAAGAAAATGAAAGCAAGACATCAATGTTAAATATAAATCAACCTTGTTAAGGGATGTAATAAGAACTTAAAAGTGAGCATTGACCATTGAAATGTTGTGTTGTATTATCATTAATATTCATGATCCAGGGAGTCTAAAAAAACATGCTATAGAATGGTGGATTGAAGTTGAAACTTCAGGGAAGTTTCATCCAAATTATATGATACCGATTTGGTATTTAAGTTTTCTTGTCAAGTTTAAACTCAAAGTTTGGTGTCTGTCATAATCTATGTTCACTCTGTCGCAAGATCTCATGCAATTACTAATTCAAAGATCCATCTTATATCCTTGGAGGCATTTCATTTCACAAAATCACAAAGCTAATGAATGACTTGATGAATTTGCAACCATCAGCTGCTGCACCCAAGGAGCATGTTCATATTAATCTACAACCCAGGGAAGTAGGTGAAAATCCCTATTCTTCTAGTAGACCTGCTCATATTCATTTAAGTAACATGAATTTACAACCAAAGAGATTCCATACATTCCTTGCATTGACTATCACTGGCATTATCCCATGAAACTCTAGTAATGCAAATTCTTTGCTTGTAGGCCTTGTAGCACACAGCCTGCCAATCTTTGTAGGCTAGCAAGCCCTCCTCTTCTCCCACAACTGCTTTATATTTTCCTTGTTGCTTGTATAATGAAGGAAATGAAATTTCAGAAGTCAAGTTTGAAATTGTGAGTAACCTCCATAGATTAGTTCTTATGAATTCTATGTACGATATTCATTTCTCTTGAACTTTGCACCATAGACTAGACACAGAAAACATTGATTCCTCACTTTGTAAAAATTTTCAATGTGCAACCCTATGCAAGAAATTTATTTAAACATTGTGAAGATCTGATGCACATGATGCAGTTTTCCTGTAGGAGTAGAGATCAAATCTGATGAAGTGCAGGATGATGATGCACAAAATTCATTGCAATGCAAGGTATCCTATTTTATCTTTTACCTCGTCCACCCTCACCTGTCTATATTTACTTTTGTTTCCAGGATGTTGGCATCCATTAATCTGTGCAAACCTCTCTTTAAAAATATGGAGAAAATCATTGCCGACAGTAAGTCCAAGCTCTCCGTGCATACTCTACATCACACAAAATCCTTCCAAGACAAGGGGTTATAAAAAACAGGTTTAGCAGTTGGAGTCTTATTACATGTTCAACTCTATCAGTATTATCAAACATAAAAGTTAATTGTGGAATTTGGTCCGCCCATAAACTACCATGCATGTGGATCATTGCCTCAGTGTTGTTGAAGTTCCATTGAATGGTGCTTGACATGATGGTGTTACGTAGTAAACTGATTCTTCTCAACATATGCTTCAGTTAACGATATTATTTACCATACGTTAGCTAGCTAAGATAGATTTATACTATATAAAAAAACCCGATTAATACAAATTAATATCACCCTAATACTTGCAACGGGATGTGGTTTAGTGTGAGGGATGGGAGGGCAACATGAAAACAACCCAGGTTCAAAACTCGAAATGTGTAGAGCCATTGTGTGCATGTGTGGGGGAAGTTATTTGACCTCCCAGAGTTGGCTTCGCTTCATCAACAAAGGGCCTTAAAAAAAGTTAGACTTGTGTTAAGTGGATATTAATGGGATACTTTATCTCTATTATTATATAGCTTAGATGTTTAATTTAAAAAAATATAAATACATATATTGCATATAATAAAAGTCTATATTATTCTGATTTTATATATTAGTTGACATACAGAGCGCGCACACACATAATTTTGTATGAAACTGAACTATATATATATATATATATAGTTTAGTTTCACATAATTTAGCCATAGAGGTCAATTAAATTTCTTATAGAGTTCAATTAAATTCTTATATTAACAGATTTTTTTATATGCACTCAATAACTCATTTTTGTTATTTTTATACATGGTTTAACATTATCTTGTGTTGGTTTTCACCAATATTATAGATGCTTTATGAGGAGTGGGGGCTCTTCCTTGAAATATCTGACATCATTCGAGGCTTGGGGCTTGTGATTTTAAAGGAATTCATGCAAGCTCACAGTGACAAGATTTTGGCTCGCTTTGTTGTTAAGGTAGTGCCATGGTTTCAAATAAGATAATTAATTCTCGGACCTTTGATTCCATGTAAAGTTGCCTCTTTTATTTGTGTTTAGTTGCTTGAGCAGACCATAGAGTTCAAGAATTGGCATTTGGATTTATAATGAGAACATGGTATGAAATTTATTTTAAGCCTGCATGTGTTTCTAGAGTTGGAGAAAAGTGCTAGACCAAACAAATTGCTATGGCTGATGCTTAACAACTAACAATTGGAGATTTTTCTTGGGAATTTGATTGTGTAGGGTTGAATGCCATGGAATACTCTATATATCAACCTCTATATTTCACCATATGTGCTCATGTATCTTTTGGCATATAAAATTCTAAAGGCACCCTAGTCTGATTTGTCATGTTGTGTAATTTGGCAGTTTCATGGTATTTTTGCATAGTAGTGCCTTCTTGGATTGGAAGTGAAACTCTAGTGATGTAAAAAAATCAATAAATTTTAAAGAACCACTCAAAAATTTGAAAATCGTAATTTTGATCTCTAGTGAGCCCTGGACATGCATGTTACTAAGGACAACTTGCACTTAGCAAAAGACAGTGAAATCATTTTGGTAGAATTAGTACCCTCACTTGAAGGTGTAAATTAGAAATATGGAATTTTCAGAAGATGCACAAGGAGAAATAATATAGCACTATATTTTATGGCTTCTCCCTATGTACATCTGCAGGAGGTTGTGTGCAATTAGGTCAGGTTGTAACAAAAATTTTAACGTGAGAAATGAAAATTTTCAACTTGGCATGAAATTTTGACACTTTGGGTGCACCCCTTTTCCTTATCATCCATCAGTTTTGTAATTTATGTACATGGCATTCATTTTTTCATGCAAGTGGACATTTTGGCACTATGAAAATAATAGTACAGAAAGCATATTTTGGTCCATGGGAGAATAAATCAAGGTAGGAGATGGTGTTGGTGAGAAATATCAGTAGGTGTCCCCTCAAACATGGCATGAAAATAAATGATCATAGAGGCTAACCTAGAAAATTTCCCATTCCAAAGACCTACAAGCATGGCATTGGTGATCAAGTTTGACTTTGCCAAACTCAAAGCTGACATATTGCACGGTAGGATACTTAATGGTTTAGGAACTTGTATTTTAATGATTAATGCCCATGAGGAGGATTTTCACCTTTGAAATTGTAAAATAGATTAATGTTGAGGGTTGCAAATTACTTACTTGATTACCAATGGATGAGAGGACATTGCCCTAGTAAGGACATTTCCTTAAACAATATGGCCATGGCTTTGCATTCCAGAAGCTCATTCTTCATAAGGACATTGCCTTAAACAACATGGCTACAAATAATTTGATCCAAGCTAAACTTAAAGAATATGATAAAGTCCATAAGGGGGAGGATCAATGGAAATTAAGGATCAAAACTATCATTATATAGAAAACAATCAAGGTGTGCACCCATGTATATGGTTAATTTCTCCATTTTTCTATGTTATTACACTTTTGTGGGAAACTTTTAATGAATTTCCAGCAATAGATAAACAACAATATGGATTCAATGATGAACCTCATATTACAAATAAATCCTTGAAATTTCTTTCTCTAGTAGATCTTCAACTAGGCTCACAGGGGAATTTCCCATTAATCCATCCATGCCTTTAAAATTGAGAGAGCTTATGCGTGATGCCTTTTTTCATCCTACTAGCTAGAATGTTCCCATGAGATGTGCTCATTTGACCAAATTATAGGGTTTGTTGTGCCACGTGTATGTCTTCTCATTGAAATTATTTTCAAGGTTTTTTCTTCACATCCACTCCCATTAGAATAACATTATCTGACAAATCAATGGGGAGCTCTTTAAGATGTTGACTCTCTTGATTAGAGTAGAACATGAAGGATTCTGCACTTGCCTAGGTTTATACATGGTATGATGTGCATTCTATTCTAGTGCTTTATTTGGTACACCATTATATGCATGGATTGCATGATTTTAGGCCTAACAAATATACTTTGAAATATGTGCCAAATTTGAACCTTATTCGCATGTTATTATCCTTGCTCTATTCATTTATTCATTGAAAAATTCATCCCCTTTTATTCTAGTTAGTAGATAAGCCTTTCTTAAGAAAGTGGGCCTACCTTTAGGCTAAATGCCATGACCAAGGTGTGTGTGATGCAATCCTCGACTGCGCAATCCTCATTGTTAACTCCAATGTGTGTGTGATGCAATCAATGCATCACTATAGTCACAACAGATAGTCTATCTTTCCCTTTAACCTATCTCTCCACTGGTCTCCACTGAAACTGCCATGCACTATAGTTAAATGATGTATTGTTTAGTTTATTAATGAGTTATTATTTATGAATTAATTAACTAATTAATTCACTCCACTCCCACTAGTGTATCAATCAGTTAGACTGGATATAACTAGCTCAACTGAGTTTAACTGAGTTAAACTGAATACAAATCCATAACTACTTCTTCCAACTGTGTCATAACTCTGCCACTTGAGTTCTAACTGAGTCCTCCATGCATTAGCTCCAGTAAACCCTTATGAATTGTGTAATTCCTTCTGTTAGCTGATGTGCTGCATCTATGCACTGAACTGAAGTGCTCCAAGAGAATAAGTTTTTGTTTAGAGTCTGATTATTATTAAGAGCTAATAATAATCGACATGCAACTATTTTTAGATTGACAATCTATAAATAGACTTCGCCCAATATTATAAAAATAGAATTTCATCTATTTTTCCAACTTGTCCAACAATCCAAAAATAGCATCCTACAACTTTTGAAATATGATCATCATGTCTAAAAATAGACATAGTCTAAAAATAGACTTGCGCCAAAAATAGCCTGCGGGCCCACTTAGTGAAGGTGACTCTTTTCACTAAGCTCATAATCTTGTTGAATCTCAACACTCACTCTCAACAACATAGGGATTATCCTTCACCTCGATCTTGCCTCTATGGTATTCGAATTTGCTCCTGGTGAGCACCTTCATCAGAATATCTGCATCCTGATCCTCCGTAGGAATGTAATGAAGCAACATGGTCTTTCACTACACACAATATCTGATATGATGATACTGGATAGCAATATGTTTAGATATATCATGTAACACAAGATTAACCGAGATTTTAATGCAACTCTGATTATCACAATGAATCACCATGGGATCTAAATGCGAACCAAACAAACCAACCAAGATCTTCCTCATCCAAATAGCCTCACATGTAGCTTGACTTGTTGCCATGTATTCCGCTTCTGTTGAAATGAGTGCCACAGATATTTGTTTCCTATTGTACTAAGAAATTGTCATAGATCTGATACTAAAAATCCCTCCTGATGTGCTCTTTCTGTCTATTGGGCTTCTTGCCCAATCTGCATCCGTGAAGCCATGCAACTTCACCTCATCCGTCTGTCTCTACCATAAACCATACTCAGATGTTCCCCTGAGATATCTCAGGACATGCTTGCCTGCCTTCAAAAAGAGCTTGGTAAGCTTAACCATCGCTTGTGAAAGTTGGTTTACCGCATAGCATATGTCCAATCTTGTATTGACTAAATACATGAGCGAACCCACCAACTGTCGATAAACAGTGGCATCCACTAACTCTGCCGATGTAGCATCCTCTTTCTTCCAATTTCCTGAAAGAGGAGTGTCGATAGGCTTGGAGCCTTGCATGTGAAACTTCTCTAGTATCTCTCGAGAATACTTTCCTTGAGACACAAACAGTTCACCTTTCCGCTTCCATATTTCCATCCAAGGAAATAATGAAGGAGGCCCAAATCCTTCATCTCAAAATCCTTTGCAAGATCTGCCTTGCATGAGTGTATCAACTGCTCATCACCTGTTACTATTAAATCATCAAGATAAATTACAATGATTAAAAGCTTACCCTCCACCACAAACTGGTACAGGTTTGCATCTGCCTCACTCTTGGTGAAGCCAAGTCTAGTGAAATAGTTGTCGATCCGACTGTACCACGCACGTGATGCTTGTTTCAGCCCATACAACTCTCTTTTGAGCCTGCACACATGCGACTCGGTGCTAAAGATCTCAAATCCTTCAGGCTGTTCAATCTACACCTCTTCCTCAATGATCCCATTAAGGAATGCAGACTTCACATCCATTTGATGAATGTGCCAACCCATCTGCGCTAAGAGAGCAAGGATCGTCCATATGGAAGAATATCATGCGACAAGTGCAAAGGTTTCTTCATAGTCAATCCCCTCAATCTGTGAGAAGCCCCAGGCAACAAATCTTGCCTTATAATTCTCTATGCTCCCATCAGTAGCTTGCTTTACCTTGTAGATCCATCTTGATCCTACAATTGATTTTTCCACCAGCCTTGGAACAATCTCCCAAGCACTGTTTCTGACAATGGAGTCATACTCCTCCACCATGAAATCTACCCATGTGGGCTCCTACCCTGCTTCATCGAAAGAAGATGGCTCTATCATGATACAATTGCTCATAAGAGCCATGTATCCAGTAAATCAGTCAGGTGACTATCTCGATCTGTGCTATGATGTAGGGACTCCTACATTCTGTGCCGCATCAAGCTTCAGTCTCTCAGCTTTTGTGGTACGCTTTCTACCTTGTCTGATGTTTGGTTCTGCATGAGTGGACTCCTCCACTCCATGAATCTCCTCCTATGGTTGTTCCACATCCAGAGGCTCATCTTTGGGAACAATAAGTTCCTCTTCTGCATGCAAGTGTAGCTCCCTCTCAAGCGACAACTTCATGGCTTTCACCTTATTGAATTTTATATCCCGTCGCACAATAGTCATCTGACTCTCTGGAAAATACACATGATAATTATGGGGTGTTTCTATGTACCCCACAAATATCCCAACTTCTGCAGTCGACTCAAGCTTCTTCCTGGCACCCTTCGTCACATGAATGTAAACAGGTGAGCCAAAAATATTCAAATGAGAAATATCAGGCTTCTTACCAGTGAAATTGTCTTCGGGTGTACTCATGCTAAGTACTCTATGAGGACAAAGGTTTTGCACATGGACCAAAGTGTTGCATGCTTTCGCCCACAAGTGCATTGGTAGGCCCTGGTCATGCAGCATCGCTCATACAACACCCACGATCATTCTATTCTTTCTCTCCGCAACCTAATTCTACTATGGGTTATGAGGCGCTATGAGTTCTCTTCAAATTCCTTCTTTGCTACAGAAGTCTTTGAATTCTCTAGAGATGTATTCACCACCATTATTGCTCCGTATATCTTTCACTTGCTTCCCTGACTCCTTCTCCACCAATGCCTTGAACTCACAAAACATTGAGAACGTTTCACTCTTCTTCTGCATGAAGAAGATCCAGCATCTACGAGAATAATCATCAACAAATATCGCATAATGCCTATGCTTTGCTGTTGAAGCAACCGAGAATGGTACACACACGTCTATGTGAATTCTCTCCAGGATCACCGAAGCATGGTTCTCGTTGTCATGAAAGGTGGTCTTCACAAACTTACCCATAGTACATCCCTTGCATTGATCTGAATGTGCAAGAGTACCATTAGGAATTCTAGTAAAAATTTGCTGCAAAATATTCAAAGTGCCATGGTGAAGATGGCCCAATCTCCTGTGCCATAATTCACCGTCATCTTGGCTCACCACTTCTTCTGCTTTGCCCACCATTGCAGTGAAACCATTTACCTCCAGCTTGTAGAGATTCTTAACTCGAACCCCTGTCTCCTTGGTTTGACTTGTTGTTTTATGTCGAAGGAAGGCTTTTCCCTCACTAAAAACAACATCATAACCCTTGTCTTCTAACATTGCGACTGAGACCAAGTTCTTCTTCAGACCTGGAACATGCATGACATTCTTCAACAATAATGGATTACTGGAATCCCTCTCAAAGGTAATGGTCCCAATGTCAGTCGCACTGTATCGACCATCGTAGCCCATATCTATATGCATATGGAGGTCCTTCTCCTCCAAGCCACTAAACAACTCTTCATCTCCTGTCATATGGAAAGACGCACCACTGTCAAGATACCACACTAATACCATGCAGCTTGAAACCAAGCATGCAATCAAAGAAACAACTCAAATTGTGAGGCTAAGGCCTCTCCAGCTACAGATCCAGTAGCCTACTTATTCTTCTTCTTCCATGGACAGTTAGTGGTGAAATGTCCATGTTCATGACAGTGAAAACACTTCACTTTGGAGAAATCCTTCTTCTTGCCTTTAGCACCGAATTTTGAAGGATTTTTCTTCCCCTTCCCTTTCCTTGCTTTGGCAGCCAAAGAATTATTCTCTTCATCTTCATTCTTCGATGAAGATCCATCCCTGGTACCTCGCCTTATCTCCTCCTACACAAGATCCGACCAAAGACACTCCCATCCCGGCAGTTTCTCCTGTCCATTGATAGATTCTTTGTAGCTATGCCAACTCTTTGGAAGCCTAAGGAGAGCCAAGCTCACCAAGTCTTCTTCATCAAAATTAACCCCCACACTTCCCACTTCATCCTTGCAATGGACAAACTTCGTGAGGTATTTTGGAATACTTTCGCCTTTCTCCATTTTTATTTTTCTGAGCTTGTCTTTAAGCGCCAACTTCCTCTGGTCACTTCTACTTTTGAACAAGTCTGGAAAAGCCTTTCACATTAAGAATGGAGTGGATTTCCCATGAAGGCTGGACACAATATGGTCCTTCACACCTTCCAATAGAATTCTCCTCATCTTTGCTGTCTCCTTTTGCCATGCATCAAGTAATGCATCATCGATAGATCCCAGCTTAGGAACATCGCTATCGATGAACTCCTTCAGCCCATTATCCTCCAACACCACCTCCATCCTATTCTTCCAGGCTATGTAAATCAAGCTCCCATCAAGGGCATACTCCAATGTCAACCAGTTGAAATAAATTTCAATGTATACTCGATTTCTACACCAAGAATCTTCTGTAGCAAATTCGAATTGTCCACCAGCGCAAACTCACTTCACAATTGCAATATTCAATCAACAATGCTCTGATACCATGTAGAAATTATATGTGATAAGCATGCATATTTCCAAGATCCACCTGATCTCACACTATTTAACTTTATGCAAGATACTGAATCTATTCCACTTGTTAATCTTTTGCAGAAAAATTAATTGCACACACATGTGAAGCATAAACAAAAATAATCAATCGCACATAACACAGTTTTTAACTGGGAAAGCCTGAAGCCGAAAACCAAAACTATATATTATGCAACATGGAGATCATATGAGAATCTCATGCAACCATACAAAGCTTATCACAAACCCTCAATACAGTACAATCATCATACACTAATCAAGACCAATCTTGCAAATCCGTTCACCGATCTTTGACACCTGCTAGCCTGCCTCCACTACGCAATATCTGCTGAATAATAGCTATGAATGAATTTGAATTACTCCATCCTTGACTACGCAATCCTCATTGGAAACTCCAATGTGTGTGTGATGCAATCAATGCATCACTATAGTCACAACAGATAGTCTATCTTTCCCTTTCACCTATCTCTCCACTGGTCTCCACTGAAACTGCCATGCACTGTAGTTAACTAATGTATTATTCATTTGATTAATGAGTTATTATTTATGAATTAATTAACTAATTAGCTCACTCCACTCCCACTATTGTATCAATCAGTTAGAATAGATGCAACTAGCTCAACTGAGTCTAACTGAGTTAAATTGAATACAACTCCATAACTACTTCTTCCAACTGTGTCATAACTCTGCCACTTAAGTTCTAACTGAGTCCTCCATGCATTAGCTCCAGTAAACCCTTAGGAATTGTGTAATTCCTTCTTTTAGCTGATGTGCCACATCTTTTCACTGAACTGAAGTGCTCCAAGAGAATTAGTTGTTGTTTAGAGTATGATTATTATTAAGAGCTAATAATAATCGACATGCATCTATTTTTAGATTGACGATCTATAAATAGACTTCGCCCAATATTCTAAAAATATAATTTCATCTATTTTTCCAACTTGACCAACCATCCAAAAATAGCATCCTGCACCTTTTGAAATATGATCATCATGTCTAAAAATAGACATAGTCTAAAAATAGACTTGCGCCAAAAATAGCCTGTGGGCCCACTTAGTGAAGGCGACTCTTTTGAATAAGCTCATAATATTCTTGAATCTCAGCACTCCCTCTCAATAAGATAGGGATTATCCTTCACCCCGATCCTGCCTCTATGGTATTTGAATTTGCTCCTGGTGAGTGCCTTTGTAAAAATATCTGCATCCTGATCCTCCTTAGGAATGTACTAAAGCAGCATGATCTTGTGCTACACACAATCTCTGATATGATGATACCGGATATCAATATGTTTGGATCTATCATGAAACATAGGATTAATCGAGATTTTAATGCAACTCTGATTATCACAATGAATCACTGTGGGATCTAAATGTGAACCGAAAAAACCAACCAGGATCTTCCTCATCCAGATAGCCTCATATGTAGCTTGACTTGCTGCAATGTATTTCGCTTCTGCTGAACTGAGTGCCACAAATCTTTGTTTCTTGTTGTACTAAGAAACTGTCGTAGATCCGATACTGAAAAATCCCTCCTGATGTGCTCTTTCTGTCTATTGGGCTTCCTGCCCAATCTGCATCCGTGAAGCCATGCAACTTCACCTCATCCATCTGTCTCTACCATAAACCATACTCAGATGTGCCCCTGAGATATCTCATGACATGCTTGCTTGCCTTCCAAAACAACTTGGTAAGCTTAACCATCTCTTGTGAAAGCTAGCTCACCACATAGCATATGTCTGGTCTTGTATTGACTAAATACATGAGTGAACCCACCAACTGTTGATAAACAGTGGCATCCACTACCTCTGCCGATGTAGCATCCTCTTTCTTCCAATTTACTAGAAGAGGAGTATCGATAGGCTTGCAGCCTTGCATATGAAACTTCTCCAGTATCTCCTGGGCATACTTTCCTTTAGACACAAATATTTCACCTTCCTGCTACAATATTTCCAATCCAAGGAAATAATGAAGGAGGCCCAAATCCTTCATGTCAAAGTCGTTTGCAAGATCTGCCTTGCATGAGTGTATCAACTGCTCATCACTTGTTAGTATTAAATCATCAAGATAAAGTACAATGATTAAAAGCTTACCCTCCACCACAATTTGGTACAGGTTTGCATCTGCCTCACTCTTGGTGAAGCCAAGTCCAGTGAAATAGTTTTCAATCCGAGTGTACCAAGAACGTGGTGCTTTTTTTAGCCCATACAATGCTCTTTTGAGCCTGCACAAATGTGACTCGCTGTTGAAGATCTCAAATCCTTTAGGCTGCTCAATGTACACCTCTTCCTCAATGATCCCATTAAGGAATGCAGTCTTCACATCCATCTGATGAATGTGGCAACCCATCTGTGCTGAGAGAGCAAGGATGGTCCGTATGGAAGAATACCCCGTGACAGGTGCAAAGGTTTCTTCATAGTCAATCCCCTCAATCTGTGAGAAGCCCTAGGCAACAAATATTTCCTTATACTTCTCGACGCTCCCATCAGTAGCTTGCTTTACCTTGTAGATCCATCTTGATCCTACAACTGATTTTCCCACTAGCCTTGGAACAATCTCCCAAGCACTGTTTCTGACAATGGAGTCATACTCCTCCACCATGGCATCTACCCATGTGGGCTCCTACACTGCTTCATCGAAAGAATATGGCTCTGTCATGATAAAATTGCTCATAAGAGCCATGTACCCAGTAAACCAGTCAGGTGATTGTCTCCATCTGCGCTGTGATGTAGGGACTCCTACCTTCTGTGCCGCATCAAGCTTCAGTCTCTCAGCTTATATGGTACGCTTTCTGCCTTGTCTGATGTTTGGTTCTACATGAGTGGACTCCTCCTCTCCATGAATATCCTCCTATGGTTGTTCCACATGCAGAGGCTTATCTTTGGGAACAAGAATTTCTTCTTCCGCATGCAAGTGTAGCTCCCTCTCAAGCGACAACTTCATCGCTTTCACCTCATTGAATTTTATATCCCGTCACACAACAGTCATCCGACTATCTAGAAAATACACACGATAATTATGGGGTGTTTCTATGTACCCCACAAATATCCCAACTTGTGCAGTCAGCTCTAGCTTCTTCCTAGAATCCTTCATCACATGAATGTAAACAGGTGAGCCAAAAATCTTCAAATGAGAAATATCAGGGTTCTTACTAGTAAAATATTCTTCGGGTGTACTCATGCTAATTACTCTATGAGGACAATGGTTTTACACATAAACCGTAGTGTTGCATGCTTCCACCCACAAGTGCATCGATAGGCCCTAGTCATGTAGCATCGCTCGTGCAACACCCACAATCGTTCTTTTATTTCTCTCCACGACCCCATTCTACTGTGGGTTATGAGGCGCTATGAGTTTTCTTAAAATTCCTTCTTTTCTACAGAATTATTTGAATTCGCTAGAGATGTATTCACCACCATTATCGCTCCATAGAGCTTTCACTTGCTTCCCTGACTCCTTCTCCACCAATGCCTTGAGCTCACAAAACTTTGAGAACGTTTCACTCTTCTTCTGCATGAAGAAGATCCAGCATATACGAGAATAATCGTCAAAAAATATCACATAATACCTATTCTTTGATGTTGAAGCAACCGAGAATGGTCCACACACGTCTGTGTGAATTCTCTCCAGGATCACCGAAGCACGGTTCTCCTTGTCATGAAAGGTGGTCTTCACAAACTTACCCATAGTACATCCCTTGCACTGATTTGACTGCGCAAGAGTACCCTTGGGAAGTCTAGTATAAATTTGCTGCAAAATCTTCAAAGTGCCATGGTGAAGATGGCCCAATCTCTTGTTCCATAATTCACCCTCATCCCAGCTCACCACTTCTTCTACTTTTCCCACCATTACAGCATAGCCATCTACCTCCAGCTTGTAGAGATTCTTAATTCAAACCCCTATCTTCTTGGTTTTACCCATTTTTTTATGTCGAAGGAAGGATTTTCCCTCACTGAAAACAACATCATAACCCTTGTCTTCCAGCATCGCGACTGAGACCAAGTTCTTCTTCAGACTTCGAACATGCATGAAATTCCTCAACAAGAATGGATTACCAGAATCCCTCTCAAAGCCAATAGTCCCAATGCCATTCGCACTGTACCAACCATCATCGCCCATCTCTATATGCATATGGAGGTCCTTCTCCTCCAAGCCACTAAACAACTCTTTGTCTCCCGTCATATGGAAAGACGCACCACTGTCAAGATACCACATAGATCCCATGCAGCTTGAAACCAAGCGTGTAATCAAGGAAAAATCCAGCTCAAATTGTGAGGCTAAAGCCTCTCCAGCTACAGATCCAATAGTCTGCTTATTCTTCTTCTTCTATGGACAGTTAGTGGCAAAATTTCCATGTTCATGACAGTGAAAACACTTCACTTTGGAGAAATCCTGCTACTTTCCTTTAGCACCAGATTTTGAAGGATTTTTCTTCCCATTCCCTTTCCTTGCTTTGGCAGCCAAAGCACAATTCTCTTCATCGTCATTCTTCAATGAAGATCCATCCCTGGTACCCTGCCTTATCTCCTCCTACACAAGATCCGACCAAAGTCGCTCCCATCCCGGCAGTTTCTCCTGTCCATTGACAGAGTATTTGTAGCTATGCCAACTATTTGGAAGCCTAAGGAGAGCCAATCTCACCAAGTATTCTTCATCAAAATTAACCCCCACACTTCCTAGTTCATCCTTGTAATGGAAAAACTTCATGAGGTATTTTGGAATACTTTCGCCTTTCTCCATTTTTATTTTTCTGAGCTTGTCTTTAAGCGCCAACTTCCTCTGGTCACTTCTTCTTTGGAACAATTCTGTCAAAGCATTCCACATTAAGAATGGAGTGGCTTTCCCATGAAGGATAGACACAATATGGTCCTTCACAGCTTCCAATAGAATTCTTTTCATCTTTGGTGGCTTCTTTTGCCATGCATCAAGTAATGCAGCATTGCTAGATCCCAGCTTAGGAACATCACTATCGATGAACTCCTTCAGCCCATTATCCTCTAGCACCACCTCAATCCTATCCTTCCAGGCTATGTAATTCGAGCTCTCATCAAGGAAATACTCCAACCTCAACCCGTTGAAAGACATTTCAATGTATACTCGATTTCTGCACCAAGAATCTTCTGTAGAAAATTCGAATTGTCCACCAACACAAACTCACTTCACAATTGCAATATTCAATAAAAAATGCTCTGATACCATGTAGAAATTATATGTACTAAGCATGCATATGTCCAAGATCCACCTGATCTCACACTATTTAACTTTATGCAAGATATTGAATCTATTCCACTTGTTAATCTTTTGCAAAAAAATTAATTGCAAACACATGTGAAGCATAAACAAAAATAATCAATCACACATAACACATTTTTTAACCGTGAAAGCCTGAAGCTGAAAACCCAAAATATATATTATGTAACATGGAGATCATATGAAAATCTCATGCAAGCATACAAATCTTATCACAAGCCCTCAATACAGTACAATCATCATACACTAATCAGGCCCAATCTTGCAAATCCATGCACCGATCTTTGACACCTGCTAGCTTGCCTCCATTGCACAATATCTACTGAATAATAGCTCTTAATGAATTCAAATTACTCCATCTTTGATTGTGCAATCCTCATTGGAAACTCCAATGTGTGTGTGATGCAATCAATGCATCATTATAGTCACAACAGATAGTCTATCTTTCCCTTTCACCTATCTCTCCACTATTCTCCACTGAAATGGCCATGCGCTGTAGTTAACTGATTTATTGTTCAGTTGATTAATGAGTTATTATTTATGAATTAATTAAATAATTAATTCACTCCACTCTCACTAGTGTATCAATCAGTTAGACTAGATACAACTAGCTCAACTGAGTGTAATTGAGTTAAACTGAATACAACTCCATAACTACTTCTTCCAACTGTGTCATAACTCTGCCACTTGAGTTCTAACTGAGTCCTCCATGCATTAGCTCCACTAAACCCTTAGGAATTCTGTAATTCCTTCTGTCAGCTGATGTGCCACATCTTTGCACTAAACTGAAGTGCTCCAAGAGAATAAATTGTTGTTTACAGTGTGATTATTATTAAGAGCTAATAATAATCGACATGCATCTATTTTTAGATTGATGATCTATAAATAGACTTCGCTCAATATTCTAAAAATAGAATTTCATCTATTTTTCCAACTTGACCAACCATCCACAAATAGCATCCTGCAACTTTTGAAATATGATCATCATATCTAAAAATAGACATAGTTTAAAAATAGACTTACGCCAAAAATAGCCACAGGCCCACTCAGTGAAGGAGACTCTTTTCACTAAGCTCATCTTCTTGTTGAATCTTAACAAAAATGTGGAAAATTCAACCTATAAAGGTGGTGTAATGGGCGCAGCTACAGTGGTTGTAAAGCCTCAGGAGTTGTTTGTGGGTTGCCATGACTCATGAGGGATGAATTCACATTTTGTACCCATTTATTTCCAGATGTCCCTCATTAAGTATTGGTTTAAGACTGAATACTATGTTCTCTAGTGATACACCTCGACTCATAAATTTGTATATGATATCTCCTTGTCCTTGATGCAAAAATTTTAACTTTGAACCTTGTACTTGTAAATTGACTCAAAATTTGTCTAATACAATATAAAATGTTAAGTCATGATGAAGATGGATTTTATTACTATAATTTCTAAAATTTAGAACAATATCTTCATAGTTGCAATCTGATTTTCTGCAAGATTTTTGTAATAATAGCTTCATAGTTGCAATCTGATTTTCCGCAATATTTTGTAATAATATCTTCATAGTTGCAATCGGATTTTCTGCAAGATTTTTGCAATAATATCTTCATAGTTGCAATCTATTTTCTGCAAGATTTTTTTTGAAATATGACCTTGGTAATTTTAGTGTCTTTTAATATGTTTGAGAGAATAAGTAAAATGCTTTAAATTTTGAAACAACCAATAAAAATCTGCCATATCTATAAATATAATAGCGAGTTAAAGAGAACATTATCATTTTCTTTCTTGGATTCATGTTTTTCGTCTTTTCAAGGATTAAATTAGTAAGGCATTAATAATTTACAAGTGTACTAGTCGCGATGATAAATCTGTGGTTTACTTGAGAGGGTTCTCAGTTATTTCTAGACAAGCTTTTTGTGATTTTCTTTGAATACTTCTCTAGTGCTTTACCTTCATATTTTATCCCCTGCACAATTGTTCCTGAGGTCCATGTTGTTATTTTTATTGGTTGTTTCTGTGGAAAATTTTTCCACAGGTTCTGCAAGGTAAATCCAAATGCAAAAAATACTATTTTAGATATTGATATTTGTTCAAGACACTGTTGTGTGATACTTGAATTTCATAAATCTAGATTTCTATTTCATGATATATATCAATATATAAGAACATGCCCATGGATTGTTCGTATTTCTAAAATTGTGGAGTTGTTCCTTTCCTATTGCATGTTCTTTTATATTGTTATGTTGTGATTCGAATTTCTAGTTGTGCTTTCCAGTTATTCTCCTACATAGTACATGCTTTATTTTATTATATCAAAATTATTACCAATAGGATAACATTGATTGTTGTATGTGGAAATTTTTGTTTAGGATGGTCCATTACAGAATCAAGATGAGGAGCTGGATCATGCAATTGAACTTTCTCTTTTTGAAGAACTAACTAGACCAGATGGTATATGATGGCATTTCCAATTTTTATAGTTACTTTTAGTTTAATTATGTCATTTAGCTCAATGATTTTCATATATTCAAATAAAATTTTATTTCTTAATAATAATTTTTCATTTCCATGTTTAAGTGAAACTGTTTATGGTTTGATACTCTCATACGGCCTTTATCAAGTTACATGCACCGTCATTAGAAAAAACAAGAGAATTTTTCTTTTCATGACTATCTTTGTTAGGTCCCTATATTACTAGTATAGTCCCCTATGGTTGTTAGCGTAACCCCCTTATTGTTATTATTGTACCCCTGTAACCCCCATATTGTTATTATTGTGCCCTTAAATTATTATTATTAGGTTGGCTAGGATTACATTGTGGCCCCACTAGGATTACGTTATGGCCCGATGGACTCCTATATATAAAAAGGAGGTTTTGTAATTTTTATAATCCAAGAATTGTTCATTCATGTAATGTATTGGAGGTTTCCCCCTAGAAGTGGCTTATTTATAAGGCGTTGATATCTCTTTTCTTCTATTTTTGGAGCTGGTTTCACAACATTTGGTATCAAAGCTTTTGATTCTAGGGTTTCTTTGTTCCAGATAGGTCATCGTGGAATTTTCGCTATAACTTTTTTTTACGAAGTTTCAGAAGCTGAAATTGTTAGGGTGCGAAGCCGAAATCCTGAGGAACATCGTCAAAAAATTTCAGATCTTGGTTCACAATATTTTCGGAGATATGATCTGTGGAAGTTAGGTTTTTTTGCAAGCTCCTCAATTTAATCTAAACAGGTCATCGTGGAATTTGTGCTATAATTGTTTTTATACGAAGGTTAAGAATCTGAAATTTTTAGGGTGCAAAGCTGAAATCCTGAGAAAACTCCCCAAAAAATTTCAGAGCTTGGTTCACAAAATTTTCAGAGATATGATCTGTGGAAGGTAGTGCTTTTTCAAGCTCTTGAATTTCATCTCAAAAAGGTGATCGTGGGAAAATCTTCATAACTCTCTCTCTGAGCATCAGATTGGAGTTCTGTAAAAGGTGGTTGCAAGTAAATGAACTGTATTTTATTTTCTATCAATTTTAGACTAAAATATGAAACAGTGACATGTGGAAAGTTGTACAATTTCGCTCTACTGAACCAGTACATAATTAGGTAATTGTGGGAGATTGGACATAACTTTGCCTTGGAGAATCCAAATCAAGTAAGACCTATGGCATTTGAAAGATAATTCAGAAGGCTACCTTAGTACAAAATTTCAGATATTGAAGAGCCAAAATCACAAATATAATCTAATTTCAATATTGATCTCGTCAAAGGCAAGAAAAAGGTGTGTATTTTTTTACGAATTGCATAAGTCTTGTTTGAAGAATCAATTTGAATTGATTCCAAGGGCATATTATAGTATATATATCAGTATTGGGTTAAAAGAAAATGCCCCATAAAAATAATTCAACACCCACTAAGCCTTAAGAAGGCTCTACTATGACTCATGAAGATGAAGAATTGCAATGTGATCTATCAAAATTACAAGAGAAAGTGCACCAAATTTTGCTCTCGCAAAGAGAAACAAAAAATGAAATGGATGTTCTAAAGAAAGGCGTGGAAGCGAAGATGGATGGTTTGAAGAAAGTTGTGGAATCTAAGATAGATAGAATGGAATCTAAGATGGATGACATGGAAGCTAATATCGATGAAAAAATTAAAGACAACATGGAAAACATGAAGAATTATCTAAAAGCAGACATGGAAAGTTTGAAAAAGTTGATACGAGAAATTTTTCCTAATAGTGAAAAGATAGTTGAGTAAACTCATGATGAGAACAAAATAAATGTTAATCGTGACTTCATAAACTCTAATGTTAGTGGGAGGAACCACTGTATTCCAAAAATGAATATGAGTAAGTTTGATGGAAAGGATCTTGTAACATGGATACTCCAAATGGAGCAATATTTTGATCTCCATAATGTGAAAAACACATAAAAGGTACGCATTGCAACTTTAAATTTAGAACAAAATATGTTTGTATGGTATCGATGGCTTTGCTCCCGTAAAAAAATTGTCACTTGGTCAGTTTTTATAGAGGAAATGATAGCACATTATGAGGATACAAAGAGCAAAACCTTCTTTAGCCAATTTATAAACATCAAACAAAAGGGTTTACTGGGGGAGCACATTGAGGACTTCCAAAAATTGAATATAAGGGTAACTGATATTCCAAAGGAACACAGGATTGATCTCTTCATGTAGAAATTTGAATAACTTTTAAATTATTCACCGAGAATATCCTGATCACACACTATTTGAGATTCATGCACAATACATAACCTCTTCTACTATTGATCATCAATTTGCGGAAATTAAACAATCGCATGCGCACATTAAAACCATAAACAATCACACATATAAAAACAGTATTTATGGGAATGCTTAAAGCTGAAAACCCCCAACTATCTGTATATTATAATGATAGAGATCATGTAACAATCATAGTACAAACTCCTGACAAGCTCTCAGCACTATCTCCAACTGTTACACACTACACAAGCTCAGATCTAGCAAAACACATGCTCCAATCTGCTCCACCTGTTAGCCTGCCCCTACTGCGCAATCCAATATGGACAATACTTAGATCCAGGTTCAAATCCCACTAGTATGTACTACGCAATCCTCATTGGCATCTCCATCAATGTGTGTGCAAATATCATGCACCAGTATAGTCACAACTGATAGTCACACTGCTCTTTCACCTACCTCTCCACTGGTCTCCACTAAAACTGTCCATGCACTGCAGTTAACTGATGCATTATTTAGTTTATTTATGAGTTTATAATTAGTGAATTAATTAATAATTAATTCACACCACTCTCACTAATTGTATCAATTAGTTAAACTGAATACAAATAGCTCAACTATGTTTAGATTAGTTAAACTGAATACAACTCCACTAACTTCCTCAATCAACTCCACCAAACTCGGTCACATGAGTCAAAATTTAGTTCTAACCGAATTCAACCATGCAATAGCTCCACTAAACTCCTAGGAATAGCGTAATTCCTTCACGTCTACATGTGCCACATCCGAGCATCAAACCGAAGTGCCCCAAGAGGATAAGATAATGTTTAGAGTCCAAATATTATTAAGAGCTAATAATATTCAACATATCTATTTTTAGACCTGAAATTCTAAAATACATTCGGCCAGTAATGCATAAAAATAGAAGTCCATATATTTTCCGACTTGACCAACCATCCACAAATAGCATCCCGCAACTCATAGAACATGATCGACATGTCTAAAAATAGACATAGTCTAAAAATAGACTTGCGCCAAAAATAGCCTGCGAGCCCACTTAGTGAAGGCGACTTCTTTCCACTAAGCTCATCATCTTGTTGCAATCTCATCACTCCCTCTCAACAAGATAATGATTATCTGCCACCCCTATCTTTCCCCTGTGGTATTCGAATTTGCTCCTGGTGAGCGCCTTTGTCAAGATATCAGCATCCTGATCCTCCGTAGGAATGCATGAAAGTAACATGATCTTCCGCTGCACACAATCTCTGATATGATGATACCGGATGTCAATGTGTTTATATATATCATGAAATACTGGATTAACCGAGAGTTTGATGCAACTCTGATTATCATAATATATCACAGTAGGATCTAAGTGTGAACCGAACAACCCGACCAGGATCTTCCCCATCCATATAGCCTCGCATGCAGCCAAACTCGCTGCCATATACTACTCTCTACCTAACTTACGGTGCCATGGACTGCTTCCTCTGCATCAAGAACCGTAGTCGACCCGATACTAAAAATCCCTCCAGATGTCCTCTTCGTCCATTGCCCCTACCCACCGCATCCATGAAGCCAGCTACAATCTCCCTCATCCGACCGTCTGTACCACAATCCATATCCCGATGTGCCTCTAAGATAATGCAATACATGCTTGCCTACCTTCCAGAAGAGCTTGGTAGGCTTAACCATAGCTTGTGAAAGCTGGTTAACAGCATAGCATATATCGGGTCGTGTATTGACCAGATACATAAGAGACCCCACCAACTGTCGATAGAAAGTGGCATCCACTACCTCTACCAAAGTAGCATCCTCCTTCCTCCAACCACCAGAAGAGGCAACATCAACAGTTTGAAGTCATGCGGGCGTTGAACTTCCCGCATCTCCCAAAAACTTACCATGAGAAACAAAATTACCCACCATCACACAATAAATTTCCAATCCTAGGAAATAATGAAGGAGGCCCAAGTCCTTCATCTCAAACTCTTTTGCAAGATCAGCCTTGCATGAGAGTATCCACTGTTCATCACCGGTCAGTATCAAATCATCTACATAAATTACAATGATTAGCAACTTACCCTCCACCACTATCTGGTATAGGTTCGAATCCGCCTCACTCTTGGAGAATCCAAGTCCGATGAAATAACTGTCTATTTGTGTGTACCAAGCACGAGGCTCTTGTTTCAACCCATACAACGCTCTTTTGAGCCTGCATAGACGCGACTCGCTGCTGAAGATATCGAAACCTTCGGGCTGCTCTATGTAAACCTCCTCCTCAATGACTCCATTGAGGAACGTAGTCTTCACGTCCATCTGATGAATGTGCCACCCCATCTGCGCTGAGAGAGCAAGAATTGTCCGTATGGAAGAATACCTTGCGACAGGTGCAAAGGTTTCCTCATAATCGATCCCCTCAATCTGTGAAAAGCCTCGGGCAACAAATCTTGCCTTGTACTTCTCCACACTCCCGTCAGCTGCCTGCTTCGCTTTGTAGATCCATCTCGAACCCACCACTGATTTCCTCTTTTGAGCAGGACAATTTCCCCCCCTCCGACAATCGAATCATACTCTTCCACCATGGCATCTACCCATGCGGGGTCTTGCATAGCTTCCTCGAAAGAGGATGGCTCTGTCACGATAAACTTGCTCATAAGAGCCTTGTATCTAGTATACCGGTCAGGTGACTGTCTCTATCTACGTTGTGATGTAGGTGCTCCTACAACCTTCTCTGCATCTTGATCCAGTCGCTTAGCTTCTGTAGTGCACTTCCGCCCTCTGATGGTTAGCACTGCATGAGTGGTCTCTTCCACTCTATGAACCTCATCTTGTGGCTGATCCGCATCCTGAGGCTCATCCTTAGGAAATAATAGCTCCTCCTCTACATGCAAGTGTGGCTCCCTCTCAAGTGAACACTTCATGGCTTTCTCCTCCTGAAATTTGATATCCCGTCGCACAACAGTCTTGCGACTGTCTGGAAAATACACATGATAGTTGTGGGGTGTATCAATGTACCCAAAAAATATCCCAACCTCTGCGGTTAGCTCCAGCTTCTTCCTGGCATCCTTCGTCACATGAATGTAAACAGGTGAGCCAAAAATCCTCAAATGGGAAATATCAGGCCTCTTACCAGAAAACGCCTCCTCGAGTGTACTCATGCCAAGTATCTTGTGAGGACAACGGTTCTACACATATACTGCAGTATTGCATGCCTCCGCCCACAAGTAAATGGGTAGGCCCTGATCATGCAATATCGCTTGTGCAGCACCCATGATCGTTCTATTCTTCCGCTCAGCAACCCCGTTATGCTGTGGGTTATGAGGTGCTATGAGCTCTCTTCAAATTCCTTCTGCACTGCAAAAGTCCCTGAATTCACCACCATTTTTGCTCCTAAGAGCCTTCACCTGCTTCCCCAATTCTTTCTCCACTAGTGCCTTGAACTCACAGAACTTTGAGTATGTCTCGCTCTTCTTCTGCATGAAGAAGATCCAGCACTTCCGAGAAAAATCATCAACAAAGATCACATAATACTTGTGATTTTCTATCGAAGCTACTGAGAAAGGTCCACACATGTCTGTGTGAATTCTCTCAAGGATCGTCGTAGCGCAACTATCCTTCTCGTGAAAGGTGGCTTTCACAAATTTTCCCAAGGTACACCCCTTGCACTGATCTGACTGTGCAAGAGTGCCTTTAGGAAGCCTAGTAGAAATCTGTTGCAGTATCTTCAAAGCTCCATGGTGAAGGTGGCCCAATCTCCGGTGCCACAACTCGCTATCATCCTGGCTCACCACTCCTTATGCCTTGCCTTCCATTGATATGCAGCCACCTACCTGCAATTGATAAAGGTTCTTAACTCGAACCCCTATCCTCCAGGTCTCACCAGTTGCCTTACTGTGCATGAAATCCTTTCCTTCGCTAAAGACAACATCATATCCCTTGTCTTCTAACATCGCCACAGAGATAAGATTCTTCTTCAATCTTGGAACATGCATCACTTCCTTCAATACGAAGGGTTTACCAGAATCCCTCTCAAAGGAAATGGTACCGATACCAGTCGCACTGTATCTACCATCATCGCCCATCTCGATGTTCACTCCAAGATATTTCTCATCTAGATCAATAAACAAATCTCGATCTCCTGTCATGTGAAAAGACACACCACTATCCAGAAACCACACTGATCCCACCACACTTGAGACCAAGAATGCGATCAGCAAAAAATCCAACTCAAATTGCGAGGCTAAGGCCTCTCCATCTGCAAATCTAGCAGCCTACTTATTTTTCTTCTTCTGCGGACAATTTGTGGCATAATGTCTATGTTGGTGACAATGAAAGCACTTCACCTTGGACATGTCCTGCTTCTTGCCTTACGCATTGGAATGACAAGCTTTCTTGCTCTTCCCCTTCTTTTCTTTGGCAACCAAAGAAAAATTCTCTTCATCATATTTCTTTGATGATGATCCATCCCTGGTACTCCGCCTTATCTCCTCTTGCACAATATCCGACCAAAGTCGCTCCCATCCTGGCAATTTCTCCTGACCATTGACAGAGTCCTGATAGGAGTGCCAACTCTTCAGAAGCCCAAGGAGAGCCAAGCTCACCAAGTCCTCATCATCTACATTCACCCCCACACTTCCCAGTTCATCCCTGCATTGGGTGAACTTCGTGAGGTACTTGGGCATACTGTCGCCTTTCTCCATCTTTCTGTTTCTGAGTTTATCCTTGAGCGCCAAATTCCTTTGGTCGCTCTTGCTTTGGAATCAATATTTCAAGGCTTTCCACATCAATAATGGAGAAGCCTTACCATGTAGGCTGGACACTATGTGATCCTTCATGCCCTCCAAAAAAATCCTTCGACACTTTGCTGTCTTCTTTTTCCAAGACTCAATTACGGTAGCATCGCTAGAAGTAGGCTTTGGGACTTTAGCATCTATGAAATCCTTCAACCCATTGTCATCTAACACCACCTCCATCCTGTCCTTCCATGCAATATTATTCGAGCTGCCCTCAACGGCATACTCCAATCGTAATCCGTTGAAAGACATCTCAACTTCGACACCAAGAAAACACTACTGCAAATTTGAATTCCACCAGCACAAAACTCAACCGCTTTAATGTTTTGCAATTGCTCCAATGATCAATATCGCTCCGATACCATGTAGAAATTTGAATAATTTAACAGTTATTCAAATTTCTACACTTCATAGGTACTTTACAAGATAGCATCCAACATGAATTTCACATTTTGGAACCTGATTCATTGGAGAAGGCATTCAGGTTGGCAAGAAAAATTGAATGTAAAATTATGGTGACAAGGAAGCCTACCACTCACTTCTATAAACAAGGAAGTGTTGCTACACCTAGATTTCCACAACCTACAAGGTTGACACCACAAAAATTGGAAGAAAAAAGAGAAAAAGGGCTTTGCGATAGTTGTGATAGCAAATACACTAAAGGTCATAAGTGTGTTGAGAAGAAATTATATTACATAGATTGTGAAGATGAAGAAGAAAATGAACAAGAAGAGGATATACACTAGGAACCAACCCTAGAAGAGGAAGAAATGAGTCCGACCATATCATGTAATGCATTGGCAGGAATTACCATTTCTCAAACTCTCAATATAGAAGAACATATCAAGAAGAAAAAGATAATAGTGTTTATTGATTCGGGTAGCACCCATAAGTTTATTCATTGTAAGGTAGCCAAGGAATTGAATTGTTTCCTATACCCAATACCAAAATGTCAAGTGATGGTTGCAAATGGAGGAACTATAAATTTCTCTACAAAATGCCATAATATCAAGCTAACCATGGGGGAATATATATTGAATAGTCCAACGCTTTCCATTCCTATGGGAGGTGCTGATGTTGTACTAGGAGTATAATGGTTACAGTCTTTGGGGACGGTAGCTTTTAATTTTCAAAAACTTTTCTCGAAATTTTTTTCAAAAGGAAAGGAAGTCAAATTACGGGGTATTGCAGGGAATCCATGAAAGACAATAAACTCTAATGTCATGACAAATCTTCTAAAGAAATAAAAACGAGGCATAATTGCACAATTATGCTTACTAGAAGTTCAAACATCAAAATATTGAACTCCTGAAGCAACTAAGGCCTCCTGAAGAATTTTCATGGACTCCTGAAGCAACTAAGGCCTTTGAACATATTAAAGAGTCAATGTGCCTAGCACCATTTTTAGCTATGCCAGACTTCACAAAAACATTTATTGTGGAATGTGATCCCTCAGGAAATGGAATTGGTGTTGTTTTAATGCAGGAAGGAAGACCCATTACTTTTGAAAGTCATCTAATCAAAGGAAAGTATTTACAGAAACCTATTTATGAGAAGGAAATGTTAGCAATATTGCATGCACTAAATAAATGGAGAACTTACCTAATGGGAAGACACTTCAAGGTAAAAACTGATCATGATAGTCTTAAAAACTTTTTGGAACAAAGAATATTTTCTGAAGAGCAGCAAAAATGGGTCACAAAGATGTTGGGTTATGACTTTGAAATAATATAAAAAAAAGGGAAGCTTAATTTTGTTGTAGATGCACTCTCAAGAAAGAATGAAGAGGTGGAAGCTTTGCTTTGTGCCATTTATATTATCCAACCAAATTGGATAACCGAAGCAAAAGATGAATGGAAGAAGGACAAAGAAGTATGGGCACTCATTCAAAAGTTGCAACAAGATCCTAGTACATTTGATACATTTAGTTGGAAAAATGATTCTTTATGGTACAAAGATCGCTTATATCTTTGTAAGAATTCCCAACTAAAACAAAATATTCTATTGGAATTGCACACTTCTCCTTTAGGAGGACATTTAGGATTTTTAAAAACTTACCAAAGGGTGAAGAAAGAATTTTTTTGGGATGGCCTTAAATCTGATATTCAAAAGTTTGTGGTGGAATGTTTGGTTTTCCAACAAAGTAAAGTTGAGACAATTAAGACCGCGGGACTTCTACAACCTTATCCATTCCAAGTCAAAGTTGGGAGGAGATTTCAATGGATTTTATCATGGTTTACCTAAGTCCAAAGGAAAGAGTGTCATCATGGTGGTAGTTGATAGACTTACCAAGTATGCACACTTTTGTGCATTATCTCATCCATTTAAAGAAAGTACAGTTGCTACTATATTTATGGACACAATTCAAAAGCTACTGGGAACCCAAGGGTTATTGTGAGTGACAGAGATCCCATTTTTACAGGAAATTTTTGGACGAAGTTATTTTCTTGTTTGGGTACTAAATTAGCTCATAGCTCATCTTATCATCCTCAATCTGATGGTCAAACTAAGATAGTAAATAAATGTTTGGAAGGATATCTTCGTTGTTTTGTATCTGATAAACAAACACAATGGGTCAAGTGGTTACCTCTCGCTGAATGGTGGCATAACACTTCCTTCCATACTATAGCAAAAATGACCCCATTTATGGCACTTTATGGATATCATCCACCATCCATCACATCATATTTAAGAGAAAATTCGAAGGTTCAAGCAGTGGAAGATCACATCGAGCATCAACAAGAAGTTATCCAACTCTTAAAGGATAACCTGACTTTGGCACAAAATCGAATGAAACAACAGGCAGATCAACATCGCAGCGAGAGAAGTTTTGATGTAGGAGATTGGGTATTTTTACGGCTACAACCATATAAACAAATGTCCCTCAAGCAAGCTAAGAAGGATAATAAATTATCGCGAAAGTACTATGGTCCTTACAAGGTGTTGCAAAAGATTGGTACTATGGCATACAAATTGGAGCTTCCTGCTTCTTCACGAGTGCATCCAGTTTTCCATGTTTCATGCTTAAAGAAGGTTATAGGTGAAAATATTCCAGTTCAAACATTATTTCCATAACTTGATGAGGAAGGAAAAATCATATTGGAATGTGAATTGGTCATGGAAACAAGAACATGATAGCTACATAATCGATCAATTTCCGAGTATCTCATCAACTGGAAGAACTTACCCACTGAAGATTCTACATGGGAGGATGAGAATTTTATACAGAAGCACCCAGAGCTACTCAAGTGTTGAGGACAACACTTTTTGGAGGAGAGGGGCATGTTAGGTCCCTATATTACTAGTATAGTCCCTTATTGTTGTTAGTGTAACCCCCTTATTGTTATTATTGTACCCCTGTATCCCCCATATTGTTATTATTGTGCCCTTAAATTATTACTGTTAGGTCGGCTAGGATTACATTGTGGCCCCACCAGGATTACATTATGGTCCCATGGACTCCTATATATAGAAAGGAGGTTTTTTAATTTGTAAAATCCAAGAATTGTTCATTCATGTAATGTATTGGTGGTTTCCCCCTCGAAGTGGCTTATTTATAAGGCATTGATATCTCTTTTCTTCTATTTTTGGAGCTAGTTTCACAACAATCTTTCTTTGACATTGTTGACTTAACAAAGTCTTTTAACTAGGAAACTAGTTTCAAGGTTATGGCATAACTTGTCATATAAGTTGAACAAAAATTATCTCCAAAATGTTAACTTGTAAACTACTTAGCTGGTTCTCGGCTTTCCATTCAAAATCGAGTCTAGTTTTAACTTTGAACGAGTTGTTCCATAGACTTTAATATTAAGAGATTTTGGTGTAATGATTAAAAATTAGCCCATAAGACCTATCAATTATTCATTTATTTTATCTGAATATAAAATTTAATATTAACATAGAACCACTTGACACAAATACATCATAGATCAAGATCATACTTTGTAGAGTGTTGTAGAAGAAAAATAGGAGCAAGGACATTGAATTCTTTCAGTTTTCCAGGTTCTTACTGCCACCCCTTGCAATACCTCCAAAAGTTTCAAATGGAACTTCCAAAATATTTGGTATCTATTATCATCATGGAATTTATGGTATCCTATCTCCATGTTTATGGGAAATTCCTTAGTTGTTGGGAATCATGATGTATTTTGGTATGGTTTTATTATTGAGTTCCATTTTGGTCTTAAATATTATGCTCCATATTTATAAGATCAAAGTGAAATTTGTGAATTAACCATCTCTTATCATGATCACTTGAATCTAGAAACTTATAGTAGGTTTTGGTACAAAATATCATGCATAGGAATGGTGTTAAATCTTACAAAACACATGGCTTATCCCTCCTGTGCATATTCATAATTACATATTTAGTGAAAGAAGAAAGCATACTTAATTGTGGAAAATAGGAAAGTCTTGTGAGTCATTCAACACCTTGGTTTTCCAGTGCATATAAGTACAAAATGGGCTAAATCCTAAGACTAACTAAATACTTAAAAAACATCCTTATATTGTAATAGGTACTGTGAACAAGATTTGAAGTACGGGGTGGTATCTGCAAAGCTATGCATGTCAATGAGGAGACCGGTAGTGTATCTGATTATGTCATCTGGCAACCAACAATCAATAAGTTGTCTATGGCATGCCTGGTGGTGTTTTCTATAGATACATTGCTATGGAGTTCTAGAAATTTTTTGTGAAATTATGCACTTTATATATATTTGGGTGGGATAATAAGAAATTTTTTTTTAATATCCAAAGGTGATAAAAAACAAGTACATTCTATTGACAAGTAATCTAAAGATGAGTGCTTGTTATGAATGAATTCTGGTAAAGTGCACTCTTAGAAATTAGAATAAACAATATACTTGTTAGCACTAGAAAGATGAACCATGCAAGTTTATTTTAGAAATTAGAGCTTTTCCATATGTTCTATTATTTCCATGAGATAATGATTAGTTGGGATGTGGCAAGGTTGCTGTTATAGGCTACATACGCGAATCTGTGCACATTATGGACTTCAAATTTCAATATAGTGTGGCCAACCTTAACACAGGTTCATACCCTATTTCACTATAAATATCACTCCAAATTTTATTTCTCATCTTATATTATTATCTAATTTCCTTAGTGATGTAAACTAACTTCATCGAAGTCAATAGATGTTAGGAGCTTCATCAGTTAGATCCTATACATTTCAACTGTTCATAATTTGTGGTTGGCATTAATTGTATTCCTTCCATTCCTAGATTACCATTATCATCATGGTGGATTTTTTTAGTGTTTGTTTTTTGAGTGAAATTGAAGGAAACACTACACAAAAAGTCCCCAATGCAAGGATTTCAGGAAGACATAAATTCTACAGAGCAACGATTGAAATAAGTGACACCTATAGTTTTGGAGTGGCGATATTGGAGCTCGTGATGGGAGGACAACCAATATATCTAGCAATTGGAGAGGATGAAGATCTTGTGAAGTGGGTGTGTAATAAAATAGAGAAAAATAATGGATTACTTGAAGTGTTGTATCTTGAGTTTGTGGACTGCTTCAAGGAGGAAATGACCATGGTTATGAAAGTAGGACTCCCTTGCATAAGCACCTTTCCCATCAACTAGCCAACAATGAAGAGAGTCGTACATTTTCTATAAGAATCCAATACCGAGCACAACGCCAAGGCAACTACCAAGGATGGAAAATAGTCTCTTCACTAGTACGTCGAACCCAGAATTTGAATTTTATAAGCATGATGGTAATTGTATTTGGCCTAGAATTTTCTTCTTTATATGGTCTCCATATTTACTTCCACTTTGTAGCTTCCAAGTTTGTTTAGGTTTGTTCATGTATAACCCTTTGAATGTAACCTAATACTAATACCCAAAATAGAAGCTTGCCTCTATAACCCTTTAAGAATCATTCCCCACGACAATAAAATGGTTAGAGGGTACAACTATCTACACAGTCGTGGGCCATTATGTTGGTTTTTTGATAAATCTACCCTCTGAGTTAATAATTGTGGTGGGATGGCTAAGACATTGAATTTTCTCCCTAGTAAACCCCATGAGGAAAGCACAAATCGATACCATTGTCATAATCATCTATGTTAGCATATTATTATTGATCGCCTCTTGATCTACTCTCCTTGGGCACAAGCATTTAATTGTAAACCAGAAGACTAAAGCTTTCAATGTAATATAGGTGGAAATGAAGATGATTTTAGTGGTTGTTTCTTGCGATTATCATTATCCTGTTGTCATAAATGGTTATTTCATAGAATTTTAATTATGGCCTTTGACCATTTTAAAATCGTATTTTAACATGAAAATGTTCATTTCTAAAATTTACATGTTTTTAAACACATCAGATCAAATCGAAATCAAAATTTATCTAACCATTCTCTGTATTAAATCATGACATGACATGAGAGGACAACAAAATTGTAACTAGAAAATAATGTTCCTTCCTGAAATTATAAACATATTTAATCATTAGTAGTTATGGTGAATATTAAGTATTTGATCATTAATAATTTTGGTAAATATTAGGTATCATAGAGAAAATTAATCAATTTATTTATTGTATTTTTATTATGTATATTGAATATCATATTTATTCTTATTGTTTTTTATTATGTATATTGAACATATTATTTCTAGCAACTTTTGATCTTCCTATATCTTCTATTCCTTTGGTGTATTTTTACACCTTTAGGGGAAATTACTAGTTTAAAGTCTAATACTTTAAAGGGCACTAGCTCCATGGAAGAGCACCTGCTTTACAAGCAGGAAGTTGGTGGTTTGATAATATCGTGCCCTGATATTCATAGAGAATGGTGACGATTCATTCTTTGTGACAGATATTGTTTTGACCATCACCAATGAGCTTATGGTGACATTTTTCGACCCTTACCAAAATATGAAATGGTGACGGTCAACGAATGCCACCATATATATGCATCAATAGTGACGACCATGAAAGGTCCATCACCATAAACCATTTTTGATATGAAATGGTGAGGGCCATTTTTTGTCATTATAATCATTATTCATGATAGACCTTGATGTCACCAATGAGCTTATCATGACATTTTTTGACCCTCACCAAATATGAAATGGTGACGGTCAATGAACGTCGCCATACATATGCACCAATATTAACAACCATGAAAGGTGTTTGGTCAATTTAGTGTGTCCTAAATTACTGCATTTAATTTGTCAATCCGGGAATCGTAAGCTGATGAAGTGCGGCGCACTATATGTGCAAGATAACCTATTTCTTAACTTTTTGTCGTTTTTGGTTTTTCTAAGGTGGAATGGAAATTCTAAAATGAAAACAAGTTTGGTTATAATTGTTCAAGGAAGTGATATCCCCTATAATGATTTACCAACTTGAAACTTTAAAAGCAATTTGAAATTTACGATGATAAGACTTAAAAGAAAATGAAAATGTACTGCTGAAATGAAAAGGTGCGGCTAATCTAATAAATCAAAATAGTAAACTAGTGAACATGAAAATCAAACTATTCTTGCTGCCGACTAGACACAAAAGAAACTATGTTTAAGGAAATTCAAAATTGCAACAAAATAAATCTAAATCAGATTACATCAATTTATCTTCTGACCCTTCATCATTAGTCCAGCTATGATTTTCGGAAGTAATCATAAACAACTTGAGTAACTGATATTTAATTTGCAGAAATTAAACTAACACTAAACCATACACTCATGATTCAATCCCTCACCATCAGTCCAGCTGTGGCTTTCGGAGGCAACTAAAGATGTCATGTATGATTTAATATATCTAAATTTGCGGAAAAGAAACTAATATTAAACTACACATTTCATAATGCAATCCCTCACCATCAGTCCAGCTGTGGCTTTCGGAGGCAACTGAAGATGCTATGAGCAGCTTAATATATCTAAATTTGCATAAAAGAAACTAATACTAAACTACACATTTCATAATGCAATCCCTCACCATCAGTCCAGCTGTGGCTTTCGGAGGCAACTGAAGATGCTATGAGCAGCTTAATATATCTAAATTTAACTACTAAAGCAGATAAGCAAAACTGAAATGTACAAAGCAAGACTGAAGTTAAACAAAAGCTATGAAAAGCAAACTACCAGCAGAACAATGTTAGTTTCATGTCATTAGTCAAAATGCTATGAAAATGCCCGGGCTGTCTATCTAAAACCTGCAATCAAGAAAACTGATCAGTGATTAACAATCATAAAACATGAAAGACAGAAATGAAATGGAAATTATGGAAATGTATAAATAGAAATGAAACAACTGCAAAGTATGAACATATGGATGGATTATGATACAATGATTTTTAAAGAAATGAAATGAGAAATATACACTAATACACAAAACCTTAGCTCAGCAGGGGCCCTCTACACAGCCTTGGTAACGGTCCTCAATCACGAATTAAGTTGTAAAATAGAGTCTTCTCATATTAACAAGCAGTTCATTACAGAATAGTAATGTTACGGCACAAGTGCAGCGTAATCACTACAAAGCAGACTAAAAGAGAACAAAGATTACATTCACTAACATCAACTATCAACTAACTCATATGCGTATGCAAACGCAATATATATAACAACAAACTATAACTGTTTCCTAAAGTTCATGCTGGAAGAGAGCACGTAGACCACTACGTCCACGGATATAGGAGCATGGCCGTGTTGGAATGTGAATCTACGGAAGGTGGATGCTTGAATTCGACTCCAGAGCTCTCCACAGATGTCGATTTAACCTCCGCAGGCTTAGAAACGGCCCTATGGATCTTTATGTGCCACGAAACAGAGTCCGGCCGACATGAAACTCCATGGTTGACTTCCATGTGGACGCCTTTGACCGCGGCTTCTTTGGACGAGTTTGCTTGAACCAATAGGACACGAACCATGTCCACGTCATTCCTAGCCTACCCATGTGGCTCGTTTCCCTTGTAGACACCTGTAGCATAGAGTTTCACAAAATAGCTGCGGAAAGTTGTAGCAGCTGTGGAAAGTGGCAAGATTCCGCAGCTGAATGAACAAAATCTAGATCAAATAGCAAACACAAAAATATAATTAAAAAACATGTTAGATGCCCTTTTGCACATGATATTGACAATTTGGGAGGTTTAGGTGAGTGAAAAAGGTATGGAAAAATGTATGGAAAAGATGCAAATTTGGGACTCAACAAAAGGTCAATCACAAAAAATCATCCTTGTTCATATGAAATGGTGAAAATCACTATATGTCATTATAATCAATATTCTTGACGGACCTTGAATGTCACCACAACACATAATTTTGGTGACGCCACCTTTGGTGATGTTCAGTTTTTTGGTGACAGAAGCTATTGTCTGTTACCATTGCTCATATGAAATGGTGACAGTCACTATCTGTCATTATAAATCATTATTGGTGATGGACCTTGAATTTCACCACAACACCTATGCTTTCAGCGATGCCACCTTTGGTGACATTCATTTTTTGGTAATGAAGACTCTTTTGACCCTCACCAGTGAGCTTATGGTGACATTTTTCGCCCCTCACCAATGTCCTTTTTTCTTGTAGTGGATGTTGCAATTGATGGGCATAGTGATATTGACAAGGCTTGAAATTTCAATGAGAAAATTCATATTATTCGTCAACAAGTTCAAGAACAACTTGAGAAGAGTCAAAGAAAATACAAGGAGAGGCATGACAAACATAGAGTTGATCACAAGTTTCAAGAAGGTTATGAGGTATGGCTGCACGTAAGCAAAGAAAGGATGCAAGGAGAAGTTAAAATACTCAAGCCCATCCACTATTGTCCATTCAATATCATTAAGAAAGTTGGTAACAGTGCATTTCAACTTGACTTTCGTTCATATATGCAAATGTATTCAGTTGTCAATGTTAAAAATTTATGTTTGTATGAGCCTCCTTTGGTTGATGATCAAGGGAGTGATGTTCAACTGCCGTATAAAGAAGATTTCTCGCAAAATTTTTTTGATGAGCTCAAGGAGGATACCATCCTTGACAAGAGGACACACACTTCTAAAAGAGGAAGTGTCGATTACCTTCTAGTTGGGCTCAAGGGTAGTAAACCAAGTAAGGAAAGGTGGATGGAAGTTGAAAAGGTGAGGGAGTTGTACCCTCATCTTCTAAATAGGTAATTAAAGTCTTTTAAGTTCCAAAATCTTCCCAATGTGGAGGTGTGATTAGCAGATCATGTATTTTACTCAAAATTGAAAGTTCTCAAAACTATACCGAACCTAAGTGATCAGGTAAATCTCGTCGTTGCAATTCTGGCACCATGAACGGTTCGAAAAACCGATGTCCTATGAGGAAGATATCGTGTTCTGATCGTTTTCCTAAACAACTAAAATTTTGTGACAGGAGTGACGGGGATGCCTGTTACACAAAAAATTTTCACCGTCCCTACAATCCCCATCCCGCACATTGGAGGGCTCATTCCATGACCTGTGAGCAAAGACAAGACTTGAAAATACTTTCATTGCATCCCTCTGAAGATGAGCTTTCATTGCCCTGAAGACATCTCCCTACAAAAAACCCTAAAAATATCTCTTTTTCCATTGGCGCGGTTCCACAGTTCATTCCTCGCGCCAAGGGGGAAAATCCTCCAAAGAGGGCACGCCAATTAGCGCTCTGTCATAGAGCCACACCTGTGCCAACCATATTAAGAGGTGTTTTTTAAAAATAAAAGGCGGAAGTTTCGTCCTAACAAATTCCTGGACTGATATCTATCTTGAGTTGGGAGGTTTGGCTACGGATTTCCATAGAGAGAAAGTGGTTTGCCACCTCTCATGGAAGCTTCCTTGATGATAGGGCCAATTCCATAATTATAGGGATCCCAACTCCCCTTCCTCCTTCTATAAAAGCTTGCTCATCTCCATGGCAAGCTAATCTCCAAGTTCCCAAAAGCTTTCACATCCTTATGCTGCAAGAGCCTTCTTGATTCCCTTAAGGCCAAATCCAAGCAAGGAGACTATTGCCAAGTATCCGAAGAGAGATGCTTGTCCCATCCTTGACGGGCTTTATCGAGACATGTTCTGCTGACGACCTGCCAAAGGAGAATTCGGCGTCGAAGCTTTGGTTGTATTCTTATTTTGACTCATTAATGATAAGTGACTATTGGTTATGGTTCCACTCTTGTTTTTTATTATGTTCATGAATTATGTCCTCTTCGACTGACATATAATTGTATATACTAGATTTTATGCTTGCGTTTGTGTTGTTTCTTGCATGTGTAGGTGTCCAATCACGAAGATCGTGAGGATTGTGATCTACCAGGGCAAAGGGACGGGAGCACCACCTCTTCTACAAACGATAGCGTTGGATTCTAGGTAAGCCTTCATCGCAAGTCGGTTTATTTGCAATTAGGAACCTGCACTGTAGCATATTTTATTGTTGCTAGACCCGATCTAGGCTAGTAGGGATTGCCTCTGTCTGCAGAGGGGATTTACCTCCTCAAAAATTTGGCGACCATACTGGGGAATCAGCTTTTTGTTTGATTTCTAAGCTATATACGGAGCTTGAAGTTGGCTAGAAAGCCTTTGAAACGCTATTTATCTGCATTAGCAAAGTAGATCAAAGCTGCTTCAGTCAATCTCCGGTTTAGTTTGTAAACTGAACACTTGGAGCTTTGTCTTGTCTTTTCGGTTGATTCTTGATTCTGCTTGCTTGATCAGCTCTTTGGGCTGGCTCTTTCTGTGAATTTGGATTTTGGATAGCTTGATCATCATTGGTCTACTTGTTGGATTGCTCTTTTTTATTTTTGACTGGTAAACTCAACTGGCGCACTTTTCAGCTTGATCGTCGCGCCCATTGGCGAAGGTTGCTAGTGTATTACCCACGCCAATTCTATTATGGCGCTAGTTTTAGCCTTACAGTCACGCCAATCCTGTAAGGTACTAGGCTTTACTCTGTTTTGAGCTTTCTGAGCTTGATCTGTGTCTATATCGCTTTGAGCCTAGATCACATGGTTCATTTGAGTCTTGGAGATTCTGCTTGAAGTGGTGAAGTCTGGTCTTGGTTGGGAGAAATTATTTGTTTTTTCATTTTCAAGCATTGGTGCTTGTTGTCAGTTAGCAACCCGTGCCAATTGGCCATTGGCGCTAGTTGTCAATGTGCAAGTCGTGCCAGTTGGCGCCAGTTGTCAATGTACAAGTAGAGCCAATTTCAGGGTGTATGAAAATTGAGAATTTTTTCCCTAAATCCTTCACCAGTGTGTCTTTCCCTTCCTGTCTTTTCCTCACATGAGCATAGATTACATTGCTCATTGTTTGGGATGTCTTCTTTCTATGATTGTTTGATGTAAAAGGGAATGAATGCCTTGTTTTGATCTCATGTTTTGAAAGTCCTCTTTGTGATTGATATTATATGTCTTGTCGCCTTTTGAGGGATTTCGTTACAGAGTGTTTGAAACAACGATTGCATTCTTAGTGTTTGTTTACATCTCTTTTGCATTCATACTTCATTAAGAAGATTTGCATTCTGTTAGTTTTCATCTCATAGTTTGCTTTTCATTAGAATGCATTAGATCACATTGCATTGAAGAGTATTTTGAGATTTATCATTGAACTTAGATCACATTGTTTAATGATTGAAAGCAAAAAATCGCTTTGAGTGCATTCTCTTTCATTGAAAGCATGCATTAAGTAGATTCTCATTTCATCGAAAAATGCATTGAGTGCATTCTTATTATTTGAAAAGAAAAAGGAAATTGTGCATAGATTACAATTGCATAGTTTTCGAAAAAAATAGGATCTTGCATAGATCACATTGCATTATTCGCATCGTTCAGTGTTTGAAATTACTTTCGGATAGTGAAAGTCATCTAGTTTAGAAATATTTCATTTGCAGTATTGTTGTTTGTTGCATCATTATTTGAAACTCTTCCCTTAACTAGATAGCATTCATCGAATTGAAAAGTTTTCTTTTCTCATGTAGCTGCATACAAGAGATTGTCATATGACATATGGTAGGGCCTTGAAACCGAAACATAATTGAAGATCAACCATAAAATTTCCTCAATTTACCTAAGGAGGCATTGAAACATTAATGAACATTTAGAGGTCTAGGTTAGTGATGTGTTCCGGCGTCGTTAAACCTAGTAGTTGTTGTTTGCCTCTTGGCTTTAGACAACACTAGTACGGACTTGTGCTCCCCATACCGTTGCGTATATAAAGGGAGACCCCACTAGGTTTCTATCCTTTATCCATAGGAAGCTGAGTCTGCCGCCCTATACCTGTGATACACCGGACACAACATTCGGGGAGATTTCCTACACGTACATTAAGTCCTTGGTTGATTTTTATTTCATTTTGAAACCAAGGTGTATATTGCAGTTCACGGTTATTTGGTACACACTTTGCCTAGCATTCCTGAGCAGTCATTTTGATCTTATCTGACTCCTTAAATTTGAAAATATCATCAAGTTCTTGTCCTTTCATGCTTGTTTCCAATCTGAAAGTGATAGAGTCACCTTTTTCCTATTTCTTGACTCTTAAAAGATGAAACGATAGAGTTTTGTTTCAATGTTTTAAAAATTAACTGCCCACGAAATATTCTTGGTTAAAGTTATTTTCCTTAGGGTGTTGTTCTGAAGATCGTTTCTGATGGAAACTTTTCTGGAGTTCACCAACCAAGGAATCCCCTCCGATGGGAATCCTGGTCCTTTTCCTCCTTTTGGAAATGTTGGCGGTCCTTATATGGCAACGTTTTCCCTTCCCGGGTTAACTGTTGGGTTGCCTGTTTGGTTGTTTTCAACCTCTGTGGTCCCAAATGTCTCGGCTACTGTTCAATCAGTTCCTCCACCTGAACAACATCATGTTGATCCCAAGGTGGACCTCTCCCCTTCTTCGCCTATTTCTACGTCCTCCTCTTCTACTTTTCCTGGTGAAAGTCTGGATTCGAGTAACCAGGTGGCTAAGAAGAAGGAGAAGAAGAAAAAGAAGAAGAAGTCCGATAAAGGAGAGGCTAGCTCTGCGGCTATTGCACCTAAGAAGTCTCCTCTTGATAAAACTTCCAACCCTCCACAGAAAGTCAAGTTCCCTTGCATGTTGTGCACGGGAGACCATCTTCTTCGAGACTGCCCTGGCATTCCCAAGGTACTCGAAGTATGGTCCAACGGTCGCCCGCCATTTCCTTTAGCTTCCAGGAGTCAGGTTGGGGGCACGTCTTCAACTAGTGATGGTAAGACTCCTAAGAAGTAGGATAAGATTACCAATCCCTATAAGTTGTGTGAAGGGCACCATGCCATTCACCTTTGTCCGTATATGGATGAAGCCAAACGACTTTTGGAAAACTTAACTAGTTCTACACCATGCCTCCCGACTGGTTATAAACGGCTTTCTTTGAGTCCTCCACCAGCTGATCCTACAGTTGGTCAAGAGTCATCCTTAGTCGACCCCGCTCCCCTGAAATTCAAATTCAAGAATCCATCCCCGACCAACCATTGGTCATGGGATCAGTTGAGTTGGCCCCGTCTATGGTGCACCAGGTATTTTCCGTCGAGAGTGGATCTCACACCCCTCATATTCTTCTGGTTTCTTCAGATTCTTCAGACTTGGAGAAAGATTCTCCTGTCCCCGTATCCCAAGAAGTTGCTCCTCCAGCTCCTGTGATGGAATTTTAGGGCGATACCCCTCCCACCTTCGAGATGGAGGTCGTGGAGGATGCTCCTTCTTCCATAACACCAGAGGAAGAAAATCTTGGTTCGATGGTAGCCCCTCCGAGTAGTTTGGTCGCTTCCTTTGATTGGAATCAATTTGCAGGATATCACCTTTCGTCTTATGTGCCTTTCGAGATTACAGTACAGGCTTTTGGTCTGGTCATATCCATCACCATTATAGATGAAGGTGCGTCTGTTAGTATTTTATCCTCCACTGCCTGGCAAGCTTTTGGTTCGCCACCGCTTGCTCCTATTATGCAGATTTTGTTGGCATTTAACAGAAGAAAAATTCAATCGTTAGGGATCCTTCCAAGGTTACCTATTACTTTGGGAGGTAAAACCATCCATATGGATGTGATGGTTGTTCCAGGCCCCTTATATTTCAATATTCTCTTGCGGCGCGATTACACCTATGCCATGGGAGCACTTGTCTCCTCCCTTTTTCGTGTGGTATGTTTTCCGCATGAAGGACGGATTGTGACCATTGATTAGCTTTCGTTCTTTGGTCCTGATGTGGAAACTGGCCTGCCATCATCCCTTCATGGTTTTTATCCACCCGTTGTATCTGCCCCACCGCAGGTCAACTATGTGTCTACCTACCCCGTGCATGTACTTAGTGATAGTTCCCTCGTGCATCGTGTGTTGGGGGCATTAGGTCCTGACTTCCAGGATGTTTTCCTTCCATCGGGAGTGGAACTCTTGGAAGCATCGACATCTTATTCATTATTATGAAGTCCTTCGGAGCATGGTTCCTTGTCTTGTGTCAAGCTCCTTAAAAAATGAAACAAGGGTGTCTGAGGATAGTTCTTTTAATGTGTCAACCTCGTTAAAACAATGAAACATGTTCCCGTTCAATTTGAGTCTTTGATAAGTTCTCGTAAAATCCTAGTCGAGCCTTTCTTAGATCTCGTAACTTGAACCTTCACTCCATCTTCCTTTCATATGGACTGAAGCTTGGGGGGCATGCACCTCGAATTGAGTCACCATGCTGGGGGCATGCTCACTTTTTCAAGCATAGTTTGTTTCCGTTTCAAGCTTGTGTAAAAATGAAACCAGTTTCAAGCATAGTTTATCTTTGTTTCAAGCTTCTGTAAAAATGAAACAAACTTCAAGCAAAGTTTTCTAATTTCAAGATTGTGTAAAAATGAAACCTTTCCCATTTTACCCCTTGTGATTGCCATTTTATCAACCTGTTTTAGCTAGATGAGCCTTGGTTTTCTCATTCCATCGTCACTATCTGCTTGGTCGATCATATGCCTTCACTTGGTTGTTTTACCCGTTCCTGAGGAACCGTTACGATGAGTGGACTTGTCAGCCAACCTCTTAACCTTTACTTGTTCTGAGCAATTCCACCATTACCGGAACCAGTTGCTACCCTTTATACCACTCGTTCCTCCAGGAGGAGTCATCTTTCAGCTCTTTTCTGACTCTCTAAACATGAAAATATTGTTGAGGCCCTTGTCGTTTCGATCTCGTTAAAGTGGACACGAAACGACATCTACCCAGTATACGTTTACCCCTTTTTCGGGTTGGGACAGATTATTTATGAAAAAGGAATACCCTAGACTATCGTGACTAGGAGGTTTTCTCAGACATAGTTTTCTACCTTTTCGGATCTGAGGAACTATCTATGAAAAGGGACCGTTGGAGTTTACTTTTCAACTGTCTTTTCAAACTCTCTAAACATGAAAAGACACTGAGTTCTTCCTTTGTCAGACTCGTTAAACTTGATGACATCGGATTCAGTCGTAACAACAGTATTCAAGTTTCTCCTTCCTAGGGCTCGTTAAATGTACTAGGATGGATTCGTATGAAGGACAGACTTATATGAAAAGAATATGGTATCCTCTTCAAGCTTGTGTAAAAATAAAGAGGTACTCGCCAAGATGGTGGGGAAAAATAGAACCAGCATCATTGTCGTGTCAGCAGTATGTCGCTCTTGAACATGGAACTTGTCTACATTCGTGTCAGGTTGGGGACATCTCATCTCATTTTTCACTTGCCTCTGTGGGTTTGGGTGATCCATTTTGACCTCTCATCTGCTCTTTGCCTCGTCACCATGACCTCTGATATTTTGATGTCAAATACTGCCAAATCCACTGTCGTGCCATCAATATGTTCAAGAGAAGCTGACCTCTGCAAGTATCAACCTTCCTCTGATTCTCATATGATTCACAAAAAAAAACATCATGTTCCTCTATCTCGTGTCGATGATGTGGGAAACATTATGGCCCACCTTCGATCAAGGTCACTTCATGTCGACTTCAACTCATTATCCAGGAAGCTGATCTAGAGACTCCCTTATCGTACCTTGGAGCCTGCAGGCCTCAATGGCAGGTTCGTCGCATTCGACGTGAGGTTTTCATCATTGGCCTCCGATCGAGTGATTCTACGGGTGTTTGATGCCACCTCATTGATTCACACGCCGTAGATTGTACCTATAGTACCTTGAGAGCCATTGTCATTATTGGTGGTTCCTTTCGCATCTATTAACAGCTTTCATCATTGGCTGGTAATCAGGCGATGTTCTTGCATGTTCGACTTCAGCTCACATATTTGCATGCTTGAACTTGTACTTTGTTCGGGTCGAGATGGAGGGCAAGACCCTGGATTGTGTCTGTTGTAATCCAGGCTACGATATTGTGGATTATTATGATTATTTGCATGACTCACTGATTGGATGGCTGCGACCATACCTGAGTCTATTTATCAATCCTCACTGGATGGCTACGTCCATGCCTTAGATCTAGATTATTGCACATTCTGTTATGGATGGCTGCACCCATGCCACACATATATATCATGTGTCTGAGACATCATTTGTACTTCACTCTGCAGGTTTTCCGATGGTGGTGTTTTCAGTCGGCATGTTCTCGTAAAGCATTTCACCCCTCTCTCTCTCTCTGGCCTCATGCTTTAGGGGGAATCTGTTACACAGCAATTTGTCACCATCCCTGCAATCCTCGTCACGCACATTGGAGGGCTCATTCCGTGACCTGTGAGTAGAGACAAGACTTGAAAATACTTTCATTACATCCCTCTGAAGACGAGCTTTCATTGCCCTGAAGACATCTCCTTGCAAAAAACCCTAAAAATAGCTCATTTTCCATTGGCGCGATTCCATAGTTCAATCCTCGCACCAAGGGGGAAAATCCTCCAAAGAGGGTGCGCCAATTGGTGCTCTGTCATAGAGCCGCACCCATGCCAACCATATTAAGAGGTGTTTTTTAAAAATAAAAGGTGGAAGTTTCATCCTAACAAATTCTTGGACTGATATCTATCTTGAGTTGGGAGGTTTGGCTACAGATTTCCATAGAGAGGAAGTGGTTTTCCACCTCTCATGGAAGCTTCCTTGATGATAGGGCCAATACCATAATTATAGGGATCCCAACTCCCCTTCCTCCTTCTATAAAAGCTTGCTCATCTCCATGGCAAGCTAATCTCCAAGTTCCCAAGAGCTTTCACATCCTTATGCTGCAAGAGCCTTCTTGATTCCCTTAAGGCCAAATCCAAGCAAGGAGACTATTGCCAAGTATCCGGAGAGAGATGCTTGTCCCATCCTTGACGGGCTTTATCGAGACATGTTCTGCTGACGAACCGCTAAAGGAGAATTTGGCGTCGAAGCTTTGGTTTTATTATTATTTTGACTCATTAATGATAAGAAACTATTGGTTATGGTTCCACTCTTGTTTTTTATTATGTTCATGATTTATGTCCTCTTCGACTGATATATAGTTGTATATACTGGATTTTATGCTTACGTTTGTGTTGTTTCTTGCATGTGCAGGTGTCCTATCACAGAGATCATGAGGATTGTGATCTGCCAGGGCAAAGGGACAGGAGCACCACCTCTTCTACAAACGACAGTGTTGGATTCTAGGTAAGCCTTCATCGCAAGATGGTTTATTTGCAATTAGGAACCTACACTGTAGCGTGTTTTATTGTTTCTAGACCCGATCTGGGCTAGTAGGGATCGCCTCTATCTGCAGAGGGGATTTACCTCCTCAACAATGCCGATTCAGCATGCATGTATAGTCAGCAAGGGTGGCATATTCTCATAATATTTTTTTTGTCAAATCCAATCAGATTTCTCCAAATTTCTGTTTGATGGAGGGGCATTAGACACTGGACAGCAATGTAGGAGGGTTGTCCACATGTTGTGGCTAGGAGGGTTCGAGAACAGTTAACTTGTAACAGCTAGGTGTCAATACCTCAGCTAACTGTTTCATTTAGAGTAGTTAGAATTGTAGAAGTCGAATGGTTAGTCCATCTGTCATAATTTTAGTTTTCGAATAATTGTAATTGGGTTGTTGATTTTCCATAACGGTCCTCATAAGGGAACTAGAAGGACACATATTGATGTATATAGATGTAATACCTTAGATGTGTAAAGAGAGAGAAAGAGGAGAGAGGGGAGGAGTTCTGCGATAAAAAATCTGTGTATTGAGCAATTGCTTCCGGTTGAATAAAACTTCAAGTCCTGTTGATTTCCAAACTACCTATATTTATAATTGTGAAGAATTTCTTAACTGAGAGGTGATTGTGTAATGGTAACTCCATTCTCCACCCTTGAATTCCGTAATTGTTGGATAGACTATTGAATTCGCCATAGCCGCAGGTGAGGCCTGTGTAGAGAACCCTGGTCGTTAACTCTGTTATAGTAATAGAACCCCACGTGACAAGGAAGCTCACATTTGTTCGTAGTCAATGGGGATTCTTAACCGTGTTCAGAACTTTAGTTAACAAACGGAGGATAAACGAAGAAGAACGAAACCCCGACGCGAAACCTTGGTTAGTCACTGTAGCAAAACCACGAGAGGTTTCCGGACTTCATCACACCGCTTTTGTGGTTAGGCGGTATTTCCCTGAATGCGGGCGATTCCATAGATTGTTCGACACGTGGCTGGGCCACTATTCCAATACCATCGCTTAAAGTATGCCATCGCATGTTAAAAACCCGACGCGAGATGCCGAGCGAAATGCACATGGGCCATTGATTTGGGGAAGGGAAATCAGACGGTGGTCGCACGCGGGATTTGACAGAAGTTTAATGAAAGAGCCCGAACCATATCGACAACGATCTGACGGTGTAGATTCACTACGGAAGGGACAAACCGAGATTTGTCACCGTACTTCGGGAACCTCTGCATTGATGTCAGGGGGCGTTCGAGCGTAGAGGTGGGGAAAGTGCGGGAGGTACGAGCCGAGATTTGTTGCCGTACCCCTTGAACCCCTGCAGTGACGTCAGGGGGCGTTCGATCGTAGAGGCGGGGCCTAGAGCCAATGGCTTATTATAAGTCATTTGTTAAAAATGATGGAGTATTAATATAAGGGTTCGGATATATATATATCTATATAGGTATACAAGTCAGGGGCATAAATTGATAAATATAATTTTTAAGAAAATAAAGAGCCACATGGGGTGCCTTTCGGTTTTGTTGCGTTATTTGTGGTATCAGAGTGGGTCTGACGTTGTTTTGCTGACATGGCAATCCGAGTTGGTAGAGGTGCTGGCAGAAGAAGACCTGTTGCCAACGCTGAGGTGTTGGGGATGTTGTAGAGGGTCGAGGCCAGAATAGATGCCATGGAACAAAGACAACCCAGAGATCCTGAAGACATTAGTGAACCTGAGACAGAAGAAGCAGAAGAAAATGTTGAAATTCCTCCTGACATGAGGCTCCTTAGAACTTTTCTAGGGTCTACAGTTAATCCCAGGATTGAAGTGTCAAGCTATGCAGGGGGAATGAATCCAGAGGAGATGGTGGACTGGATAAACAAATTAAACAAGTGCTTTGATTATGAAGAAATAAGTGAAGATAAGAAGGTCAAGTTTGTAGTGACAAAGCTGAAGGGACATGCTGCACTTTGGTGGGATGGAGTGCCGACAGAGAGGAGGAGAGTTGGCAAGCAACCTATCGAGAGCTGGACCAGAATGATGGCTAAAATAAAAGGTAAATTCTTACATAGTGATTATTAGCCGACATTGTATAGACAAATGCAGAACCTGAAACAGAGGTTGCTGATAGTAAGATAATACATAGAGGAATTCTACAGAGTGAGCATAAGAGCTGGGAAATTCCAAGACACACCTGAGAAGACTTCCAGATATGTAAATGGTCTCAGACTGGAAATCCAAGATGAGATTAGTCTCCTATCTCCCAAGACAGTGGAAGAGGCATACCAGATGGCCTTGAAAGCAGAAGAGAAACTATTGAGGAAACAATCTAACAAGAAAAGAGGTACTTTCCATGGGAAGGGAAGTCAGGGTGGTATAGGAAATCCTGCTACACCCAAGGATGGAGCTAACAGTAGCTCACCTCGGAATGCATCTACAGAGGAGGATGCAAGGGGCAGAAGGGGTTCTTATAGAGGAAAAGGTAGAGGAGGCAGAGAGAGAGGCAGAGGTAGAGAGTTAAGGTGTTATAGATGCCAACAAGCGGGACACAAGCACTATGAATGTCCAGAGAATGTGGGTGCTGGTCCAAGGAATGTTGTTGTTTCCCAGGCTGAAAAGGAGGCAAAAATTGAAGAAGACATTCTTCCAGAAAGGGGAGAATCCTTAGTGGTATATAAGGTCCTATTAAAGCAAGCTAAAGAGGTCACTGAGCCTGCACAAAGGAAAACTTTGTTTAAGAGCATATGCAAAGTCCAAGGGAAATGCTTCCAGCTAGTTATTGACAGTGGTAGCACAGACAATCTAGTTTCCACTGAGGTAATAGAAAATTTCAAGCTGAAGAAAAGGGAGCATCCAACTCCCTACAGGGTGTCCTGGCTACATAAGGGGCACCAGCTGGTTTTAAAAGAACAATGTGAGATAGAGCTGCAAATGGGCAAATACAAAGATAAGGTCTTGTGTGATGTAATGCCCATGGATGTGTTTCATATACTGCTGGGTAGACCTTGGCAGTTTGATAGAGCAGTAGTGCATGATGGAAAGAATAACACTTACAAGTTCTTCAAAGATGGGGTAGACCATACATTGATTCCCATGGAAGAAGGAGAGCCATCTAGCAGAGTGATTGATCCAAAGACCTTGTTGCTGATCAGGAAGGAATATCTGCAGCAAATGGAGGAAGAAGAGGTAAGCTTTGCTTTAGTTTGCAAGCCTAAAGTAGTTCTTACTTCTACAAAGATTTCTGATTTTCCAATAGAAATTTGAGAGATGTTAGATGATTACTGTGACATTGTTGTGGATGATTTACCTGATAAGCTGCCACCTATGAGAAAGATCAGCCATCAGATAGATTTTATCCCTGGTTCAAATCTGCCAAATAAGGCAGCCTACAGAATGAATCCCAAGGAAAACGAAGAAATCAGGAGACAAGTACAGGAATTAGTGGACAAAGGACTGATTAGAGAAAGCTTGAGTCCATGTGCAGTACCAACAGTATTGAGCCCAAAGAAAGATGGAGGCTGGAGGATGTGTACTGATTCCAGAGCAATTAATAAGATCACAATCTGGTACAGATTTCCTTTGCCCAGATTTGAGGATTTAATGGACTGTTTGAGTGGTGCTAAATATTTCTCAACGATAGATTTGAAGAGTGGATACCATCAGATTAGGATAAGAGAGGGTGATGAATGGAAGACTGCCTTTAAGACAAATGAAGGACTGTATGAATGGATGGTAATGCCTTTTGGGTTGTCAAATGCACCTAGTACTTTTATGAGACTTATGAATGAAGTGCTGAGAGAATTCATTGGTAAATTTGTGATAGTGTATTTGGATGATATATTAGTTTTCAGCAGAACTAGAGAAGAACATTTAAGGCATCTTAATCATGTCTTGAAGAAGCTGCACCAAGAGAAACTGCTGATAAATCTGAAGAAATTCTCATTCATGAAGGAACATTTAGTGTATTTGGGGTTTGTTGTTTCTGCGGAAGGATTGAAGATGGACCTGGAGAAAGTCAAGGCAATTATAGAGTGGCCTTCACCCAAGAATATTTTTGATGTAAGAAGTTTCCATGGACTTGCTAGCTTTTACAGAAAGTTTATAAGAAACTTCAACAAGATCAATGCACCCATAATTGAGACAATAAATAAGAGCAAACAACAATTTAAGTGGACTGCTGAGGCATAAAGGAACTTTAAAGTTTTGAAGCAAAAGATAACAGAGAAGCCTGTTTTGATTCTGCCTGATTTTACTAAACCATTTCAAGTAAAATTTGATGCCAGTGGAGAGGCCATTGGAGCTATGTTGAGTCAAGATGATAGGCCTGTGGCATATTTTAGTGAAAAACTGAATGACACCAGAAAAAATCATTCCTCTTATGAGAAGGAATTCTATGCAATTTTTCAGGCACTGAAGAAGTGGAGACATTGCTTGATGTCCAGGGAGTTTGTATTATATTCCGACAATCATGCTTTGTAGTATATTTTACAGTAGCCCAAGTTGAAACATAATCATGCTAAATGGGTTGAGTATCTGCAAAGTTTTAATTTTGTTTTGAAACATATAAGTGGCCAAGCCAATAAAGTAGCTGATGCTTTAAGTAGGAGACACTTGCTTGTTCAAGAAACTAAATTTGAAGCTGTAGGATTTGATTTTCTCAAAGAGTTGTATAAAATAGATCTAGATTTTAAAGATGCATTTGAGGCATGTAATAACCATGTTTTAACAGATAGAAGCCAGTGGCTGGATTATTTCCTGCAGGAGGACTTGTTATTCAGAGGGAGCCAACTGTGTGTACCAAGATGCTCCATGAGGGAAAATTTGATCAAAGAAAAGCATAGCGGTGGACTTGCTGGACACTTTGGTACTGATAAGACTTATGAGTAGCTGAGTCACTTTTATTACTGGCCTAAGATGATGACAGAAGTGGATAAGTTTGTGAAGAGTTGCAAAATCTATCAATATGCTAAAGGAAGGAGCCAGAATGCAGGGTTGTACACTCCCTTGCCTCTTCCAAACAGGCCTTGGGACATGGTAAGTATGGATTTTGTTCTAGGGTTGCCAAAGACTCAGAGGGGGAATGATGCAGTCTTTATTGTAGTAGACAGATTCTCCAAAATGGCACATTTTATTCTGTGCCATAAAACCAGTGATGCCACCCATGTTGCTAACTTGTTTTTCAAGGAAGTTGTTATATTGCATGGGTTGCCCAAGAGTATTGTTTCAGACAGAGATACCAAATTTTTAGGTCACTTTTGGAGGAAACTGTGGAAGAAACTTGGTACCAAACTAAGTTTCAACTTAGCTTATCATCCCCAGACTGATGGACAAACTGAGGTAGTAAATAGAAGTCTGGGAAATTTATTGAGAAGTCTTGCAGGAGAGCATCCCAAGCAGTGGGATCATATATTGTCCCAAGAAGAATATGCATACAATGACTCACCAAATAGGAGCACAAGGCATAGTCCATTTCATATTGTTTATGGAATGCACCCTAGAGGGATATCAGAGTTGAGAAATCTGGGAAGGGCAGAGATGAGAAGTGCTGATGGTGAAGAATTTTCTTCAGAGATCCAAGCCATACATGAACAAGTGAAACAACAACTACAAGGCAACAACATCAGATACAAGAGCAGAGAAGACCTGAGAAGAAGAGAAGTTCATTTTGAAGTAGGAGATCTAGTTTTGGCACACTTGAGAAAGGGGAGATTCCCAAAGAGGCAGTATAATAAACTGAAGTTCAAAAAGATTGGACCATGCAAGATAATTAGGAAGTTTTCTGCAAATGCTTATGAGATTAAATTGCCACCTGATGTTGGAATATCTCTCATTTTTAATGTTGCAGATTTGTACAAGTATGAAGATGATGGTGCAGAAGAAGGAGAAGTAGACAAGGAGTAGATTGAATGGAGGGAACAACTACCTCCAGCGCAACCATTGCAACCAGAGAGGATACTGGATAAAAGGCCATTAATAAGGACCAAAGGACGAGAGTACTTTCAGTATTTAATCAAATGGAAAGATAAACCAGAAGAAGATGCCACTTGGATGACTGAAGAAATGTTACTGAAGATAGGCAGATTAGTGGAAGAGCTCATGGGCAGGAGCCCATGAAGAAGATTTCCCTTAGGAGTCTGATGCAGGGGCATTAGACACTGGCCAGAAATGTAGGAGGGTTGTCCACATGTTGTGGCTAGGAGGGTTAGAGAACAGTTAACTTGTAACAGCTAGGTGTCAATACCTCAGCTGACTGTTTCATTTAGAGTAGTTAGAATTGTAGAAGTCGAATGGTTAGTCCATCTGTCATAATTTTAGTTTTCGAATAATTGTAATTAGGCTGTTGATTTTCCATAACGGTCCTCACAAGGGAACCGGAAGGATACATATTGATGTATATAGATGTAATCCCTCAGATGTGTAAAGAGAGAGCAAGAGGAGAGAAGGGAGGAGTTCCGCAATAAAAACTCTGTGTATTGAGAAATTGCTTCCAGTTGAATAAAATTTCAAGTCCTGTTGATTTCCAAACTGCCTGTATTTATAATTGTGAAGAATTGCTTAACTGAGAGGTGATTATGTAATGGTAACTCCATTCTCTGCCCTTGAATTCCGTAATTGTTGGATAGACTGTTGAATTCACCATAGCCGCAGGTGAGGCCTGTGTAGAGAACCCTGGTCGTGAACTCTGTTATAGTAATAGAACCCCGCGTGACAAGGAAGCTCACGTTTTTTTGTATTCAATGGGGATTCTTAACCGTGTTCAGAAATTTAGTTAACAAACGGAGGATAAATGAAGAAGTGTTAGCCCCCCTATGAAATTTTTGACAAGCAAATAGGGGGCTAAATCTTTGTTGAGCCTTCAAGGAATGCATTTCCTCTGAAAACACAGTCTCCTTGAAGCCTCCATGTGTCTTTTCCCTTTGACAGTATCCCCTCTGCTGATTTCCTTTATGAAGCCTCTCTGTTGGTGAAGAAATGCCCAAAGGCCCCCTTTTCCCTCTTATTTCATCCCCCAAAGCCTTTGTTTTCTATCCCCCTTGTCTTCCCCTTTTATTCCCCTTTTACCCCTCAAATCCCCCCAAGATGCCACTTAACTTCTTCCCCTACCCTTGGTTTTCCCTTTTTCCCCTTTTCTTCCTCTATCATTCCCCTTCCCTAGCCCTAAAATCCATTAAAATGGGCTTTAAAACCCACTTCCCAACCTTATTATAGGCCTAGCCCCTTTCTGCCAGCCCCTTCTAACCACTTCCCCACATATGACCCTGCACTGGGACCAAGCACTTAAGTCCCAGGCGCTAATCGCAATCGGAAGACCGGGCAGGTGCATTTCCTTTGTTAAAGCCGAAAACTCCCGATGCGATTGACTATTAAACAAAGTCTCGCGACGTGTTGTGAACCGTCGATCTGTCACAAGATCTGACGGCCAGCGATCAATCGCATTACTCCCCCACGATCGCAATCGCAAGTCACATTGGCACCACCCCGATTGAAACCTTCCGATTTGATCCCAGCCATTCATCCCTCCCAATGATCTGACGGTCCTCCGCCAATCGCATGTTTTATGTTGTGCCCCCTGATTCCACTCTCCCTCCGATTGAGCGCGCACCGTTGATCTGTCGGTTGGATCGGACAGTCAGTGCTCAATCGCAAGTCTCCTTCCGATCGCAATCGCAAACCGTTTCGTCCGACCCCCGATTGAGATCTCTTGATTCAATCTGGGCTGTCCACTCCCCTGCTGATCTAACGGCCATCGCTCTTCCCTTTTCCTCCGATCGCAAGTCTTTCTGCCTTCCCCCCGATTGGATCTCGTCCGTCCATTTGTTGCATGATCCAACAGCCATCACAAGCCTTCCCCGCTGTCTCCCGATTCAATCACAGCCGTCCGTTCCTCCCACGATCGAACGGCCAGCGCTCAATCGCACCCGTCTCTCCGATCGCAATCGCAAGTCACATTGGCGCCGCCCCGATTGAAATCTTCCGATTTGATCTGGACCGTCCATCTCCCTTCTAATCCGATGGCCAGCACACAATCGCATTTCCCCTCCGATCGCAATCACAACCCCTTCCCTCCATCCTCCGATTTGATCTCGTCCATTTGTTTGTTTCAAGATCCAACGGTCATCGCTCGTCTTCCCTGATCGCAATCGGAAAATTTTATGTGTGTCACCCTTGGTTACCCTCGATTGTGATGGTCCCGATTCAATCTCGGCCGTTGATCCTCCCCTGGATCCGACGGTCCAGATCTAGTCGCCCTCCTCCTCCGTTGGGTCCCACCTCGTATGATCCTTCTACCGCATTTCATTGCATTTCGTGCAATTTCTTTGTATTTCCTCCATTGTTCAAACCTTTGTGTTTTACATCAAGGTTTAGTAAATCGCCCTCCGCCATGGCCGGGTCCCGCTTCCACGGCTCCGCACCATTGTGTCTGTTGTTTCCACAGTCGTCACCAACTTTCCTCCACCGCTCCACCACCACTTCTCCAGCCTCTGCAACATTTCTCTGCCACCACTGTCTAGGTTTTAACAGATTCATCTTACGGTGCAGATGGCACAGAGAAGTTTTTTAACAGTTTCCAGCGGACCAGCAGAGAGTTTTCAAAGGGGGCTAATGATTCCTAATGATATAATTAATGTTAATCCTGCGGTCAAAGGCTTAAGGCACTGTTTGAAGACCAATGAGCGCACCAGTAAGCCATTACTGTGCTACCTAATAGCAGGACTTTTTCCTCCAAAGGTACACCTTCCCACAGCATCCTCCATGCCTTCTCGAGCCCTGAGACAATTAAATACACTGACTGAGGCTCATTTCAGATAGTCAGGCAGCATTAAAGAAGCATGGAGGGACTTGCAGTTTTCCATCCAGTTCATTTATTCCAGAATGGCAGCACAGAGCTCCAGACAGTCGAAGGACCCCAAAGAAATATCAGAGGTCAATTTCCGGCCTGACAGAGCCTCCAAACAGTCTACAGAGTACATACAGCGCTGCATTTCAGCCATTAAGCAGCATGGGCATGGACATTTCCACTGATCCTGTCTTAATGGGATTCATTTATTGTATATCCTACCACTGCTTCTTCCTCTTCTCCTATAAGAAATCCTCGAGAACATAATGAAAAGGTTGTTGTTGCCTTGCTGGGCATTTGCTGTTAGAGGGATTCATTCCGACTGTTAGAACAGTCTTGGGAGGGAGTAGCAGAGTAGTTGTATGTCATAGGCTGGGAGGAGAAGTCTGGACTGTAACAGCCATTGAGCTTATTGTACATGACTGGTTTTGCATAAATTAATCAAAGCACTTTTCACAGGATGCTGGTCTATTACTATAGGTGATGTTTTCTTACTCTGTTTATTATATTTCCATATTGTTTCATGTTCTTCTAGTAGGCATCAGAATAATGGTATAGGATTCACCCTTGTTAGGTGCCCTATGCTGTCTGCTCCCCCTACCTTCATGTTTTCCGCCCTATGTGTCAGTTTCCAAGAGGTCGCATGGGGTTTAACTAAAGGTATGGATGTTATTGCCTGTTGGCTGATGTATGAACTTGGGGGTTTGCTTCTTAGATGTTTCTTTGTAATCTTATCTCTGTTTTTCCCTTGGAGTTGCTAAAGCAGACCTGGAGTTAAATGACCTCTGGTCTGATCTATAAGCTGCCCCTTTGTCTCTTTGAGAGTAGCCTTTGAGTATGTCCAAGCAGGTCTGGAGTTAAATGACCTCTGACCTGATCTATAGACAGAAAATTGGTTGCTTTCCTTCTTTCACTTTCCTCCTTAATGTTCCATCCCATCATCTATCTAAAAATATCCTTTAGTATAGATGATTTGCCCTTTGAAAGCCTTGGCTAGTTTTTGCATGTAATTTCCTTTCATGACTCCATAGCCCAATGGATGGCACTGTCTTGGCCTATCCTCTTTGCTGAAATAGCCTACTGTTTTGTTCCTTTCTTTCCATTGCTTTCCCAGTCCATGATCTCTTAACCAACCCAAAAACCCTTCAACCAAATCATTTAAAACCCCCCTCTGTGCTTCATAACTAGCCTAACATCTCATTCTGAGCTTCAAAGATAAATCATTCTTTGTTTATTGGAGAGATCCCTCTCCGGGTCCAGGAGGGCTAGATCCTAGGGCCCCAAAGTGGTTCTGATGTTGTCTCATCTTTTGGTCTTGCCAATCTGGCCAAAACATGGGAACACCAACAAGAAGAACGAAACCGTGATGTGGAACCTTGGTTAGTCACTGTAGCAAAACCATGAGCGGTTTCTGGACTTCATCGCACCGCTTTTGCGGTTAGGCGGTATTTCCCTGAACGCGGGTGATTCCATAGATTGGTCAACACGTGGCTGGGCCACTGTTCCAATACCATCGCTTAAAGTACGCTATTGCGCATTAAAAACCCGACGCGAGATGCCGAGCGAAATGCACATGGGTCGTTGATCTGGGGAAGGGCAATCAGACGGTGGTCACATGCGGGATTTGCCCGAAGTTTAATGAAAGAGCCCGAACCATATCGACAACGATCCGACGGTGTAGATTCACTGTGGGAGGGACGAACCGAGATTTGTCACCATACTCCAGGAACCTCCGCAGTGACGTCAAGGGGCGTTCGAGCATATAGGTGGGGCCAGTGCGGGAGGTATGAGCCGAGATTTGTCTTCGTACCACTCGAACCCCCACAGTGACATCAGGGGGCGTTCGATCGTAGAGGCGGGGCCCAGAGCCAATGGCTTATTATAATTCATTTGTTAAAAATGATGGAGTATTAATATAAGGGTTCAGATATATATATATATCTATATAGGTATACAAGTCAGGGGCATAAATTGATAAATATAATTGTTAAGAAAATAAATAGACATGTGGGGTGCCTTTCGGTTTTGTTGCATCACTGTTTCTGGGTCAAGGGTTGTTGGATGGGTGACACGTGGCCAACCCGAAGGTTGCCATGTGTGCCTTGGACCGTTGTGCAAAATTTTTGTGGAGTCAAGGAGGTTTGACCCCGTGACCTCTGGCGCGCCAACACAAACCTCAACCAACTCTTCTATATGATGATCCTTACCCCTATAAGGCACCAGTTATATTTAAACATTAATAATTTTTCATATGGGGGGGGGGGGGGACCGCTGGTGGTCCCAACCCACCAGCAGCCCCATGGAAAATGGTCACATGTTAAAGTTTCTTAAACTACAAAATATGTTACGGCTCGACAGTTCCTTAACTGTGACACTTCGACAGAAGTAAAAAACTGTGTCACATGCAAAAAATTTAAACACAACATTTAAAATAATGGTTCCACACCACAATTTCTGGTGGTAAGCATTGTCACATGGGCAGTTAAAATGGTATTTTATGCGGAGGTTTCGGAACTATGTTGTTTATATTTCCCCTCCAATTTTTCTGAGTTTTAAATTTTAGAATGCGAGGTAAGGGGGTCATCTTGTTACCACCCCACCCCTAACCACAAATGTTTAATGCGGCAGCTATTTGTTTAGCAAAGTCAATAGTAAACCACCAAAAAAGCTAGATATTTACTATTTTAGCTATAGTTAACTGCATTTCTCCACTTTTAGTGGATCAATTCTAGCTATTATTGGTAAAAAGCTTTGGGACGTCAATATTTGACCAATTTGGGTGAAACAAGAGTCTATATAGACTAATTTGATCATTTTTTAGCCACTAGTGTAGAGAAAACATCCATTAGAGGCATGTAAACACATGTATAATACATTTTGAGCATAATGACAAAGAGGGGCATGCCATTGGGAGTTGGACTAGCAGATGTAGCCGAGAAGGGGTGAATAGCTACATCATGCCTGCTGTGTAAAATTCATATGTGATGTTATTTAGGCTTATTTTCATGCTTAAAACTCAAAAAATTCATGTATGTTTCATCATTAAAATAGTCATTTCTTAAGAAAACAAATGGAGACAAATTGTATATGTTTTTATTACTCAAAGGACACTTAGCACAACAAACTAATACAATCATTTTAGATCATAATTCCTTTGAATGAACTACAAGATATAGTCAGATTCATTTCGTATTTCTCTAGGGTTGGTTCTTGGTGTATATCCTCTTATTTTGAAGTTTCTCATTCCTTTTCTTCCTCCTCTTCAAAATTTATGTAAAATATTTTTTTCTCAACACACTTATGACCTTTATTGTATTTTCTTTCACAACTATAACAAATCCCCTTTTCTATTTTTCCTTCAAACTTAAAAACTATCCTCTTTGAGGGGAAAACCTCCTTTACATTACATAAATGAACAATTCTCGGATGATTAAAATGAAAAAAACTACTTTCTATATATCTGAGTCTAAGGTTTAACCATATAATCAGAGCTAACATAACAATAATACTAAGGGAAGAACAATAACAATAATGGGCTTCAATGGGGCATAATAATAGAAATATGGGGGCTACAATATGGGAAAAATAATAATAATAAGGGGGACACACTAACACTACAAGGGAAAGACCCTCTAGTGGATGCTTTTTAGGAACCCCTTATAAAAATAGATTAGATATCCGTTTTATAGAGGAGATATCTAGAGGAGGTTGACGGGTGGAGGTTTTTGTAGATGCTTTTTTGTCCGATGTGTTTCTCATCTTACACCACACCGGTGCGTTCAACTAGAAAAACATCGGTATGTACTACAAATTGGCAAGCCGGGACAATGTGATCTTCATACAAACCCGTCGGGTGCATCTAATTACTATAGCGCACCACTGTGATACATAAATTTGGGCATGATGTGTCATAAAAACCTGTGCTAAACTGAAGCAGCCCCGGTGCACTTGAAAAAAACCACCTGGTGTGCCTTAAAAACCCACTCACCAGAATAGGGTTATATAAAAAAAGTTACGGCGAAAAATCTGAATTTTCACTTCTTCAGTGCTCCAGAGCTCTCAAGCACCGGTGAGAATATGCTTCCTCGATGCCGAAATGTACGGTTATTTTACTTGTTTCTCCATAATAAAACTTTTTAGCATATAAGATTTCTAAAAAAACATCAAAGTTACCATTTAAAAAAAAAAAAAAATTCCCGCGTAGTGCACTCGAGCCATTCGGATCGCACCAGTTCATGGTGTTTGCTATAAATTTACAGGTTGCATCATGACCAGTGTTAATGGTAACCACACCGGTTCTAGTGCAGCACTGAAGTGACGTAGCATGTATTTTTTTAAATACATAAATGGTGGTGCGGTTGGTTAACTAACCGCACCGTTGGCTATGTCTAAGTTCAGAAGGGTGTTGCGCTGACCAAAATATGTGCCTTGAGTAGGTAGTGAATTCAAATGAAGGAAAACATTGTAAAGAGGCCATGGTTAATGAAATGGAATCTTTGGAAAAAATTGAGGCTTGGGATTTGGTGGAGTTGTCGGTTGGAAGGAAACCCATGGACAACAAATGGGTGTTTAAGAAGAAGATGAACAAAAAAGGAAACATGGAGAAATACAAGGCTTGGTTGGTAGCAAATGATTATTCCCGTGTGCCAAGAATTGATATCAGTGATATTTTTTCATATTTTCCCAAGTTATATAATACTGGAGTACTTTTATCTATTATTGTTTCTTTTGATTTTAAAGTAGAATAGATGGATGTGAAGACACCATTTCTTCATGGGGATTTGGAAGAAGAGATCTAAATGAAGCAACTAGAAGGATTTTTGGTGAAGGGTAATAAATAATTGGTCTGAATGTTAAATTTTTTTATGTATGGGTAAAAATAGTCACCAAGGATGTGGTATAAAAACTTTGATACATATATACTGGGACTTGGCTTCACAAGAAGCAAAGAAGATCAATGTGTGTATTTTAAATTAGTTGGTAAATTCGTTATTTATTTGTTCTTGTATGTGGATGATATGTTGTTGATTGGAAATGAGAAAGAAATTGTCTAGGATTTGAAGGCCCAATTGTCCTCAAAGTTCGGCATGAATGATCTTGGTGCTGCAAAATATATTTCGGGTTTGGAAATTAAATGAGATCAGGAAAACAGGAAGCTCTAGTTAAACCGAAGGAAGTATGTCAAGAAAATATTACAGAGGTTTAATATGCAAGATAGTAAACTAGTTGATGAGGCTCATCATTAGGTATATATTAAGTGGTTGCAATATCACCTTTTATCTTATTTACTCTCTCTCTCTCTCTCTCTAATTTGATTAAAGTTTTTCATGTTTTTATTAGTGAGAAAGGTGTAATAGGTTTGTCATGACTTGAAGCCAAAAAGAGTCTAATTCTAGGAAATGAAGGAAATAAATCTATTTTTGAGTCAAATCCCATGTCATGGCTTGGAGTAGACATCAAGGAGAAATTATAGGAAGGATGCCCGCCTTCTTAAATTCTCAAATGAGCCCAATATCACCTAAGATCTTGCTCCAATAGTTCGAAATCAAGGGAAGTCGAGCAGGTGAATAATAAAAGGGAAGATCAGGGAGATAAACTCATAATTTTGAGGGAGTTGTTGGTAGCTTCCCATTAGTATTAATAAACATGAGCAAGAACTAATTAGGATTGGATTTTTATAGGAAGCTAGCGAGCTCTCTCAAATTCATAGATATTTTTTACTATCATTTTGATGTAAAATACTTGGTATGAAATAAGAATGAGAAGTTTGTTTAGTTTTGGCTCATTTGATTTCAGAGAAGTGAATCTTATGGTTTAGGGACCAATCCATGGTCTTTATATTCTCTTTTGTAACTTTATGTTTCCTTTATGCTTCAGTATATTAGTTGATTTCATTTCATTTTGTTAGCATATGAAAATCATCAAAAATTATGTTGGAAGTCCCTCTCTCTCTCCTCTTCCATTGGAACTTGAGGAGCAAGTCCTCTAACTACAGAGAAAACTAATTATTTTATGATTTCTTGGAAAATATAGAGTAGTGTTAATTTTATTTATCATGGATTTTTTGTAGGTTATAGGTTGGACTTATGCTTTGGGTGACTTTTTTTAGGATTAAATAGAATTTGATTCAAGTCATCTATCCACTATTTAAAATTATGGTCTGTTAATGGTAAATTCTTGAGTGTATGTACTGGTTGCAATACTTGCTACAAATTCATATAAGAACCCCTTTCAGCACTGTCATCTTGAACCCCAAATCGCCTTTATTTTAGCTTCCATTTTTCCATCAACAACCCTATTTTGAAACCCATCTTCATGGCCTCCATGGATAGCCTTGTTGGTGCAAGAGAGGCCCTTAAAGGGTTCTGAACTTGGCAAAGGGAGTGGGTAATACCTCATCCACTTGGATACACCTTTCCCTTACTTTTCCTCACAACCATTCCACCATTTGCAACCTTGAAACCCTCTCGACCTATTTCCTATAGCAATACAAGAATTCCTGTAGAAAAATAGCACTACAAGAAAAAAATACATTGGTGAGGGGAAAAAATGGTCACCATAAGCTCATCGGTGAGGGTCAAAAGAGCTTTCATCACCAAAAATTGAATGTCACCAAAGGTGGCATCACCGAAAGTATAGGTGTTGTGTTGAAATTTAAGGTTTGTCACCAATGATTTATATGACGGATAGTGATCGTCACCATTTCATATGAGAAATAGTGATGGACAATAGCCTCTGTCACCAAAAAAATGAACACCACCAAAGGTGTTGTTAGGAATCTGTAATTAGAAATATTGGAAAAGTCCAATCACATAAAAAACATCATTTCAACCACTTTGGGATTCTAGGATCTAGCCCTCCTGAATCCGGAGAGGGATCTCTCCAATAAGTGCAAAGATGGATTTGTATTTGAAGTTTTGGGTAATGATATTAGGCTAGTTATGAAGGCCGAGGGTTTCGTTTGTTTTTGGATGGTTGATCATGACTATTATTTGAGGTGGAAATTTCTAAATGCAAAGAGTTTAAAAGGTGTGAATTTGCAAGCAAATAGAACAAGCTTTGGCCAAGAAGATAGATAATTGCAGGTTTTAGTCCATTGAGCTATGGAGTCATAATAGGGTTTAATTGAAACAGCGAGAGGCAAGAGTGGTCCATGGGGCAAGTCATCTATGTCTAAGGATCTCTTAATGTTTGATTTATGGAATGAAATGATACAATAAGAAGGGGAATGAAACAGATGAAGAACAAAGAGCAGCCTAGGATCTGGTAAGTACTTTGAAACTAGCTAGCCTTTGACAAACACTTAAGAAAAACATAAAAGCAATCAAGGATCTAGTAAGTACTTCGAAACTAGCCAACCTTTGATATACTTTCAATAGAAACATATAAAAATAGAGGGAAACTTGAAGGCAACTGTTGGAGTAGAAATCAACAGGCTGGGCTCACCACAAATCCTCTCCTAGCTCTGCTTAACTTGGTTACTTTCAAGACAAACACAAAGATAACATAGAATGGCCTAAGATCTGGTAAGTACTTCGAAACTAGCCATCTTTTGACACATTCCAAGGGAAACTTTCAGACAGTCTTTAGGGATAAAAATAGGACCAGGGCACACCATATCTTCCTTAGTTCATCTCTACTTAACATATACTGAAAATAACATCCAAGAAAAATATTTAGCCAAGACAGTAGGACAAGGGAACGCCAACATTCCTATGCTTAGAATGAATTAAATCATTCCTAAATAACACGAATCCGAAGAAAACACATAGATAAATATTTTCAGTCAGAGAAGGGTACTGATATACAGTAGATCCTACCTCTATGCATGCTTTTATTTATAAGAGAAGATGAACACAGTGAAAACAAAAACAAAATAATGAGTTACAATGATAAAAAAATCACCATCAACATAGACCAGGATCCCATAAATCAGCTTGTATTGATGCTCCAAACCAGTTACAACTTTAAGTCCAATGCTTTAGTTTAGCTATCATCTACACTTCCCAGACTAACTTATCTGTCACAAGCAAAGCTTCAAGAGCCAGTGAAAACTATTTACAGGTAGAAGTCTCAAGCTCAATTACATTTCAAAGTTCAGCAACCAAACCCTCTCTCATATTCTCTAGTAGTATTTATAGAAGAATGAGGAGGTGAGATCTGATAAAAGATATCCAAAGATAATTAATATAGATTAAGGACTTCTCGGCCTTTGTGGGGCTCAATGGAAGAGTTTATAGGTGTTCTGTCTGTATTAATGTTTTGCATTTAAGATTAAGCTCAGTGGTAGCTCTTATTGACTTTTGAGGCTCCCTGTTATGTTAAAGTAACTCTGCTGATATTTTTTCATTAATTTTATTTGCAGAATTAACTCTTTGGCTGCGCTGAGGCAAATATCTGATCTTAATCAATAACTTCGGCCTCTGTTTGAATGCTTTGAGGCATAGGTTGCACTGTGGTAGCTGGGAGGAATCAATTTTCCTCAGATGTGGCGGTGGAGGCCTTCTGTCTGATAAACATTTAGGGTTTTCTTTTAACTATGTCTTAATTGGGAGGATTAGGCTTTTGATAATCAATCTTAGCCATAATCCCCACATATCTGTCTTCAATCTCTTGTTCTGGTGCGTTTCTGTCTTCGACACTGATACTCTTCCTTTGTGATTTATTCACTGTGTTTTTATTGATGTGTAGGCCGCGCAGGGCTCATATGGCATCAATGCCTCATGAAACATTGACGAGACGTGGAATTTGAGCCCTGAGAATGGTTTCCTTTGGCGAATCAAAGGCATGGGAATCGTCATTTCCAGCCTTCGGCTTTCTCTTTAACATGATGGAAAAACATTCAAACACCTGCACAATACAAAACTATATTATAAAATCCTGCGTTTTTGGGTTTTATTGAGGCAGAGGTTGTAGGGAGGGAGCATCGCCATTGGATGGCATCATCTAATGGAGAAGATTTATTAAAGGAGGTCAAAAGGAGAGTGGAGGGAGAAAATAAATCAGATCCGTCGATTGTGCAAAGATCGACGGTTGGGAATAATCGAGATAAATCCCAATGTAAATGGTCACATTACGGGGATGTGGCAAAAATGCAAAGAAATAAGGTTTTAAACCTTTGGCGGAAGAAGAAATGAAATGAAAAATCAAAGTGGCCTTTGGGAGGAATATAGCCAGATTTCAAAACTTTTGATAAAACCAAGTTGTATAACCATTTCGGGTCACAAAAGGAGCTCGCTGATGTTAGGGTGTTTGTGACCCGAAAGTTTTATGAAATTTGCCATATAAAGTTCCCCGGGTCCGTATTTCACGACCATGCGAGAAACCAAACAAGACCCGCTCCAATCCACTGCTGCCGCGTGGATGCTGACTAGGCGTTGGGACCACCAGTTCTATGGGACCATTGACTACTATCGTGGTCATCGGGACCAGGGTGACTGATTTTGGGTCGTCGATCTGCAAATCAAATCAACGGCAGAGATGTTTTGATAAATGCGTCGTACCTTAGCTCATCCCCCGAGCTTCTTTTGAGTGTGATCACCATCCGATGAGTCGGCCTCAGATTGGATGGCGCACGTCAATATCGCAGTGAACCCACAGTTGACATTTAATGCACAGGGAAGGTGGGTTTTCAAAACTGCTTAAGGCCACGTGTTGGCCTGTGGCATTGATCCCGATCAAATGGGGAAAATAACTTATCCCACAAAGGCGGTGCGATCAAACTACTCCATTTTTTGAACAGTAAGTGACCGTGGGGACCAGAGGGGTGATTGATTTGTGGGTCGTCGATCTGCAGATCAGATCGACAGTGGGGAGAAAATTAAGCTTTGCACTGGCGAAAACCTTTATGATATACGAAAACCCAAAAAATTAATATAAACAAAGGTTTTAATGCTTCGGGGACGGGATGTATATTTATAATATGTCTTGGTGCCTGTCTACGGGGCCCATGGTCTTTATGTAATATAACATGCCCAGGGTGTATACAAAAAGGGACTAATCGCAATCAGGACTTCGGTCTTTTTGATCTAACCATTTTCAAAGTTTGCGATGGGATTAGCGCTGTGAGGGGTTAGCGCCTGGTTTGTAGGGCGCGGGCATGTGGGGGAAGTGGTTTATGATTTTGGCCCAAGGGGGCTTAAACCGTTATCATACAAAATATGTATTTTTTATTATTTTCTCTGGTTTTCAAAGGGTTTTGAGGGTTTCGATAAGGCAAAGAAAAAGTCTTAAACCTTATCAAAGGGGTTTTGATGAAGGGGAAAAGGGAAAAATATGAAAATAAAGGATTTTTATGGGGAATAAAGGGGTAAAAATGAGGTTAGTTTTGGAAGTGGAAGGAGGGGGGAAATGGCCTTTGGAGTAGTATTTCCTTCTCATGAAATCAACATAATTCCAGAGTGTCAAATGGGCACAGTAGGGAAGATTTGGACAGAGGCATGAGGCCTTCAAGAGTCTTCAAGAGATAACATTTTTTTCAATAAAATTTGTTCCTTGAAGGCTCCAAAAAATTATTTAGCCACCTTTTGGTATAAAAAATTTCATAGGTGGCTAACAGTAGCTCCACTTGGGGATGGTGCCTTCTTGAAGGCATCAAGAATTTCAGACTTGCATTCTCTGGGAGGCTGATCAGTGCCTCATCCATTGGGTTGCCTTTCTTTCCTTGAATTATCTTCTTTTGATTTGAAAACATATTAGCAGCCATAAAAACAATGGATCTTTCATCAACAAGCTTTCTACCTACCCAATCCTACAGATCTAACATATTTTCTTCTTTAGAGTGCACTTGGATTGACAAACTCTTTTACAACATTTTATTATTTTGAAAGCAGGAAATATAATCTATTTCTACTCATTATTTCTCCATGGACTCAGATTAAACAGTTGAGCCCATATGATTCTCTACCTAATCTACTATCTGTTGGGATTAAACTGTCCAACAGATTTTTATTCTCTAAATTCTACAACAGAAATTTAAAAGCATACAAGTCAGGATTGAACGGTCTAACTTGATGGTGACCTATGGCATAAAAAACAAATTGCACATAGATATTATTTTGCAGAAAATTAAAACAAAATAGAAGGCTTAGGATCTGAAATTTCACAGCACTTCCTTCATCTTTTTATATCTTTGTTTTGACTTTTGTTTGAGTTGTTCCTTCTTTGTATGACTGGTTCAGATTTTGAGCTGATTAGAACCAGATTTACACCTTTTTTGACTCAGAATTTGAAACAGATTTGAGTCATTCTTTTAACCTTTAATTTCTATCCTAAACTATCTACTGATAAGCCAAGATTAAACAGTTTGGAAAATCGAATTCACTATCCTATCAGCAGAAAATTTAAAACAAATTAGTCAATATTAGGCTGTATGAATAATTAGAAGTGTGTTTTTTTAGGAGTGGAATTTGAGCTTGCACACTTTCATATTTGTTTTTCTTTTTTGGTATGGGGCTATACCTTTCTTGTTTTTACAATTTGCCCTTTTTTCTTTCTTTCTTTGTTTTTGTATTTTTGATGTTTATAACTTTGAATGCAATGATGGATGAAGTATTTACAATGATAAAAAGGATAAAAATTCTTCCAGAACATAACATGGATCAAGAGAAGTAATGCTTAATCATCCTGCCTTTGACAGGACCCCCAAACAATTCTACTCCATTCAACTCTTGCAAGAAATAGGCATTATTACCAGCAGCTGAATGAATAGAGTAAGGGCCAAGCCATAAATTGTCAAATTTTCCATGCTTGCCCTTGTCTTCACTCCTTGAGTCCCACTTCAAAATTTTGTCCCCAATATTGAAATTGCTGACCTTTGTTCTTCTTTCAAAAATATTTTTAATGCTGTCCTGCGTTTGTAATGGTTTGTTATAAACTTCCTCTCTGGTTTGCTGAAGATTAATGGTCTGATTTATTGTTCTGATCATGTCATTATCTTCAGTTTGCAACTCTTGAATCAACTTCATCACTGTTACACCAAGGCTGGTTGGAAAATTTGCATCAGTACCATACACAAGCTGGAAAGGTGACATACCAATAAATTTCTTCAAAGTCAATCTGTCAACCCAAAGTGCATGAACTAGCTTTGTGTGGCAAGAATTTTTGTTTTTCTCCAACAATTTCTTGATTATGTTCACTAAAATCTTATTTTAGGATTCTGCAAGTCCATTACCTTGAGGGTAATAGGCCATGGAATGCCCCAATGTTATCTGATATCTGTGACAGAATTCAACCATCTTCTTTGATCCAAATGTTGTTGCATTATCAGTGATGATCTTGGTAGGACAACCAAATCTGGAGAGAATGTTAGTCTCCATGAATTTTATAATAACAGAATCATTGGCTTGCCTACAAGGTATGGCTTCTATCCACTTAGTGAAATAGTTTGTGGCAGTGAGAATCCATCTATGCTGAGTAGAAGATGGTGGATGGATTCCTCCTATGAAGTCAAGTCCCCACTATTGAAAAGGAGGTTCAACAGTGATTGGATGCAGAGGTAGGGTTAGTAGTTTTCTTTTGCCTTCAACAATTTGACATTTATGATAGGCAATGATCATCTTGTGTGTATCCAGAAAGAGAGTAGGCCAATAGAAACTAGCCCTCAAAAAAAATTTCGTTGTTGTCTTCCAGTACAAATGACCTCCACATTCTCCTTCATGGAACTCGTGCTTAACCTTCTCTGCATCATACTCAGGAAAATATTTAAGCAATACACCACTTTCATTTTTCCAATAAAGACATCTATCTATAATGCAATAGTTGACAACTTTTAATTTTAGGAATATTGCCTTTGTCTTTGTCAAACTAGGAGGTGTATTTAAATTAAGAAAAACATAAATAATATCAGCATATCAAAAGGAATTCATGAAATGGTCTTCAACAATGGGAGTTGATATTTCCTCTTGTTCGTCCAAAGCATTAATCATATTAATATCGAGAACCTCAAAATTGGATTCAACCATTAATCTAGCTAGACCTTGGCCTTTGATGAGTTTAGTGGGATTTATCTCTAAATCATATTTAAGAATAACAGCAATCCACTTACCTCTCTTACCATCTGGGTCCTGTGTTAGAATGTCTTTAACAACTAAGTTTGGGACAAAGGCAATGAAGTGTGAATGAAGGATGTATACTTTGAAGTCTTTCAAAGCTTTCACCAAGGCAAAAGCTTGCTTCTCCATAATGTTATATTTCAAAGGGGCATCCCTCAATGCCTTGCTAAAGAATGCAATAGGATGCTCTTGTCCTTGTGGATTTTTTTGTAAAAGGACAATAGCTATGGTATGTTTTGATGCAAATGAAAAAATATAATTTTTTTTTGAAAAATGAGGACTTATTAGAACCGGTGTTTTGGTTAATTCTTGTTTCACCAGCTCAAAGGACTTCTTTTCTTCCAAGGTCCATTTTACCCCTTGCTCCTTCTTCAACACGTTTGTGATATTTCTAAGAAGCTCAGCCAAGTTGGGGATGAACCTTCTCAAAAAGTTAATCTTTCCAATGAAATATTTCAACCCCTTGATGTTTCAAGGATGAGAGATTTACAATATGGCCTCAATCCTTTTGGGATCTATCTTAATACCCTCTCCTGAAATGATGTGCCCAAAAAGTTTAACTTCTTGGAGCCCAAATAGTGTTTTCTTAGGGTTTAAAGATATCCCAAACTTCCTGCATCTCCCGAAGACTGTTCTTAAATGTGCTAAGTGCTCTTCATCTGTCTTTGAAAACACTATAACATCATCAAGGTATACAATGATGAAGTAGCCTAACTCTTCAGAGAATTTTATGTCCATGGCTCTCTGAAAGGTTGCTCCAGCATTCATTAGACCAAAGGGCATTTTCACATACATGGAAGTGCCCCATGGTGTATTAAAGGCTGTCTTTAATTGATCAGCAGGGTGAACTAAGATCTGATTGTACCCTAAGTAGCCATCAAGAAAAGAAATTCTTCTAGACCCTATCATTATTTGTAAAATATGATCCATCTTAGGTAAAGGGTAGTTGTCTTTTAATGAAGCTTTGTTTAAGTTTCTAAAGTCTATACAAAGCTTGATCTCTCCAGTTTTCTTCCTAACTGACACCAGATTAGACACCCACTCAGAATATCTAATAGGGACAGTAATACCAGCTTCATACATTTTTTTGATTTCCCTCTCAACCAGAGGCAGCTGAACAAGGTTTATCCTACGCAGTTTCTATTTCAATGGTTTTTGGTTTTCTTTGAGAGGAATTTTGTGATGTATTATTTCAGTGTCATAGGATTTCAGATCTTCGTAACCCCACGCAAAAACATCAGAAAATTCTTTAAACATCTCTATGTATTTGAGTTTAGTGTGAGCTGGTAAAGTTTTAGACAATTTAATCATTTTAGGTTTAAGTTCACTGCCTATATTGCACCCTTCCACTTCAATCTCTATAGGTTCCATTTTTGGCTTCTTGGCCACATCGTTAAAATCAAACAACTCTTCTAAAGGGGCCAGACCCTTAGGCAAACTCTGATCTTTAGAGTGAAAAGTTTCTAACTCCTCTTTTTCTAACTCTACATTTAATTCTGTTTTGTTTTTAAGTTTTCTAGTCAGAAAATTAATATTGACAAGCTCAGGAGATGGCTCTTCTTCACCAAGAAAATTTTCTTCACTATAGTCTGTTTCATAATCTGAGTCTGAACTGTGTAGTTCGAATTCATTTCCGAATTGCATGAAGTATTCTATTTGTTTGTCTCCGTCGAACACCTGCCAATATTTTTCATTATCAGGAATGGCTAATCTAAATTTTATCTGAGTTGTGCAGTCTTTGGTTTCATATGGCATTAAGCATGTTCTAGCTGCAAAAGCTAAATTGTGGGTGGCAATATTTCTTTTTCTTGGGACAAAAATCAGTTTGGACTCCTCAAACATTTTTAAAAGGTCCATGACATCGTTTCGGTAGGCCCTAAGTCTGGGATGATTTACGTTATACTCCCCATTGACTTGCCTAATGACTAACTCTGAATCCCCATAAGCTTTAACTCTTTTGGCTCCTAAATTTTTCAATAGATGTAAGCCTAAAAGCAGGGATTCATATTCCGCTACATTGTTAGAACACTGAAAGTTTAATTTGTAGGAAATGCTTTTTGTGTGGTTGTTTTCAGTGTTGCAAATCCAGACACCTGCACCAGCGTTAGTTCTAGTGCATGACCCGTCAAAATACATACTCCACAGAGGACTGTTTTTGGTTTCATCCTAGTTACTGTCCTCTTCAACTAACGTTCTTTCTACTTTTTTTGAATATCAGCACTTAGTTGGATTTGTTTCAACTCCGCAGGTTTTTCACTGTGTTGAGGGTGGTTTTCTTGATTGTCAAGGTTTAAGAGCAATGGATGCATGACTTGTAGCTCAAGACCTATGTTTTGTTTGCTAGAGTTTACAGGTTCAGCAAAATATTCTGACACTCCTACGTTATCTTCTTCCTTCTCTCTAAATGTCATTAAATCAGAGAAGGTCACTTGTTCACTGAAAGTTTCATCATTGAAAAGGATAAATGAATCCAGGCTTGTGTTTACAGAATAAAGGGGAGAGTTCTATGGTCTGTCTTGGCTTGTAACTGTGTATTTCATATGAGACTCCTTGTAAAGTCTTCTTGTCTGATTGAAAATAGGGATGGTCGCATAGGTCATGTCCATCTGCATAGTTCCTTGTAACTTAGCTCCCCAAGACCTAGATAATAGCATTCCGTACTTTGGGGGCACATCAGCGACAAAAATATCCATTACTAAGCATTTGGTTGGAATCTGGGCTAAGTTAATGCAGAGGTCTTTGATTAATCCTAAACATTTTACTCTGCTGGAGTCAAAGGAGTAAAGGTCTTTATAAGGCCTAGTGATTTCTAGACCAAGGCTCTCCATTACAGCTTTAGGCATTAAATTATGAGAAGCCCCAAAATCATGCATAGCATTGTGTAAAATTTTGTCATGAACGTTTAAAATCACATAAAAGGGAGGAACAAGTCCCTCTTGATACATACCTTCAATCTTTGGACCAAAAATAAGCTCTCGCTAGTCATCATTAAGATTGACTGTGTCATTATTCTCTTCAATGTTTAAAGCCTTCAAAATTTGGGTCCTATATACATTTTGGGCAGCTAACTCAGTCAAGGGAACAGAGATTTTGATTTTGGAAATTTCCTACTCTAGGATGAAAGGAATTTGGTTCTTCAAAGAACTTGTCTCAGCCTTACTAGCTGCTAGCCTATTAGCAACATCATCTTGCTGATTAGTCCTATTTACATTTGACGAAATTTTTTTAACAGGAGTACTAGCTAAAGTGTTAGTACTGCTAAGGTCTGCACTCTGTTTTTCATTGTTTTGAGTGCCTTTCTCTTTACCATTATCAGAATTCACAGCTACTATTTTATCCTTTTGTTTGACAACTTTAGGCTTGGTTGCAGTGTTGTTTTGTGAAGATTTGTCAGAGGTTTTGTTGTTGGGGGTTTGTTGACTGGTTTTTCTTCTAAGCTCATATTCTCTTTGAGACTCTATGATAACATTTTCCATGTCTTGATAATAATTTTCATCATCATCTCTTTTGTCATCATAAGGTGTATATAGACCTTGTTTTATATCATAATGAATCTCAAAGTCATCATTATCTACCCCCAGCATGTCGATATCATCTTCCTCTGTTATTTCATCTATTTCCTCAACCTCACTTACATAGTTTTGATGAAAGGAGGGAGTGATCTGTTGATCATCTTCCCTAGGTCTGTTTGTAGGTTGGTTCCTTCTAAAATTCTGATTCTAGTTATGGTTTCTCTTTTCAGGAGCAGTTTGGTTTTGACTGGCTTGTGCTCTCTCAAGGATGCTCATTTTCTTCATCATCTCCTCCATCATTCTCTTCATCTTTGAGTTGGAAGTAGAGGGTTTATTTTCTTCTCTAAAGGACACTCTCTTCTCCTTTTTCATTCTTGCTCTCTTCTCCATCAAGTTGAATTTCACAGCAAGAGCACCTTTTTGCATCTCTTTAAGAGTTTCAAGATCTCTCTCTCTCAGCTGATAGGCCATTTCAAGGCCAAACCCTTCAAGAAACTTGTTTAAAGCTGAGCCTTGTGGAGGTCTTAGATCTGGGGAAAGGGCATTATACACACTGTTAAATCTGGTGCAATAAGCTTGCACACTTTTCCCAATGTTTCTATGGAGGTTCTTGTAATCAGAAAGGACTTGGAGAGGATTCTTTTTTACTTCCCATTTGTTCAAGAATGTCTGATGGAAGGCTTGGAGATCATTGATACTATGGGGGGTTAAGCCTTTAAACCATTTTATTACTTCTCCCCCCAGACTCTAAGAAAACAATCTAAGCTTGACAGAATCATCATCAATTTCATTTCTGTCAAAGTAGCCATTCATCTTATCCACATGTTGTGATGCAGTAGTAGCATTACTAGCACCATACAATGGAATTTTGGACTGATAGTCCTGTGGAAGATTGACTAATGGTACAGGAAGGACTAAGGGATCCTACCATGCAACCATGATATGTGGTGGGGGTGGATTTACAAGAGGTGGATTAACAAGAGGGAAATTGGGCTGGAATGGAGTGGTTTGAATAGTGGACATAGGGTGAGAAGAAGTCGATGGACCAAGAGTAGATTGCTGAGTTGATCTTGGATGAGAGACACCTAAGTTGTGAAGGAGATGTAGATCAAGAGGTATTGTTTCTCTGCTAACAGGATGTTCACTTGTTTCAGGGGATGAAAGTGAAGAATCAGAATCTAACTGATCTAAATCATCAAGATACAGAGTCCTAAAGGGATTTACTAAGTCAACTTGTGATTGTTATAGAGCTGAAAGATTTTCAGGAACTGAATTAGCTCTCAAGGGTGATCTGGAAACAGTTGATAATTTAATCCTATGAGACTTCCTAAGGATACTTTCTGGGTTACCAACTATCTTAGGTGGGTCAGGGTTAGGATAGGCTCTAGTGTGAATCTTTCTAGGAGCCACTATGTTGTGTTTATCAGACCTAAATAAACAAGAAAAGTTCAACCAGGTATGACAGTATTTAAAAGGTCAACTAATCTGTTTACACAAATTTTAATCCTACAGTCCTCTAACTGAGTTTGAGTGATATTACAATGATAAGGGTTCTTCCCAATGGAGTCTTAAGGTCTTTTCAGGATTGTGGAGTCGCCAAGTGGAAGTTTTTAGCTCCTAAGGAGGTAAAAGGTTTTATGGTCCACCACCATGTTTATTGGATACCAGATCTAAAATATTTTTTGGTTTTCTGAGTTATTTTTCAGTTGTGTGGTTTCTAAGAATGTCCGAACTCTGTTTCACAACTTAGCTACGGTTATGAGACAAAGACAGTCTACTCTTATGGCTAAGCTGGCTGATTTTTCAAAGTTAGATAAAGCCTTATGATAATCCTAGGGTTTTCCTAGTTTGTCACTGATTCAAAAAAGTCTTACCATGGTTACCATGTTTTTGGTAGTGCTTGAAAAGGCTGCTTCTTACTCACTAAACAATGTTTGTTGGCCAAATATGTTATGCCTAATGGTTCAACCAGCTAACAGAAAAAATGTCAATAAATCAAGGGATTTTTGAGATGTCTAAAGTATTCAACAAGATAATAACTCAAACTCCCCAATGGAGTCGCCAGAAACATTTGGAATCTGTAATTATCAAGATTAGAAAAGTCCAATCATATAGACAACATTGTTTCAACCACTTTGGGATTCTAGGATCTAGCCCTCTTGAATCCGGAGAGGGATCTCTCCAATAAGTGCAAATATGGATTTGTCTTTGAAGTCTTGGGTAATGCTATTAGGCTAGCTATGAAGGCCAAGGGTTTTGTTTGTTTATGGATGGTTGAGCATGACTATTATTTGAGGTGGAAGGTTCTAAATGCAAAGAGTTTCAAAGGTGTGAAGTTACAAGAAAATAGAAAAAGCTTTGGCAAAGAAGATAGATAATTGCAGGTTTTAGTCCATAGGGCTATGGAGTCATAATAGGGTTTAATTGAAAAATCAAGAGGCAAGAGTGGTCCATGGGGAAAGTCATCTATGTCTAAGGATCTCTTATAGTTTGATTTATGGAATGAAATGATACAATAAGAAGGGGAATTAAACAGATGAAGAAAAACGAGCAGCCTAGGATTTGATAAGTACTTTGAAACTAGCCAGCCTTTGAAAAACTCTTAAGAAAAACATAAAAGCAATCCAGGATCTGGTAAGTACTTCGAAACTAGCCAGCCTTTGATATACTTTTAATAGAAAACATATAAAAATAGAGGGAAACTTGAAGGCAACTGTTGGAGTAGAAACCAGCGGGCTGAGCTCACCACAAATCCTCTCCTAGCTCTGCTTTACTTGGTTACTTTCAAGACAAACACAAAGATAACATACAATGGCCCAAGATCTGGTAAGTACTTCGAAACTAGCCAGCTTTTGACACATTCCAAGGGAAACTTTCAGACAGTCTTTGGGGATAAAACTAGGACCAGGGCACACCATATATTCCTTAGTTCATCTCTACTTAACATATATTGAAAATAAAATCCAAGAAAAATATTTAGCCAAGACAGTAGGACGAGGGAACGCCAACATTCCTATGGTTAGACTGAAATAAATCATTCCTAAATAACACGAATTGGAAGGAAACACATAGATAAAGATTTTCAGTCAGAGAAGGGTACTGATATACAGTAGATCCTAACTCTATGCATGTTGTTATTTATAAGAGAAGATGAAAACAATGAAAACAAAAAAAAATAATGAGTTACAATGAGAAAAACATCACCGTCAACATAGACCAAGATCCCATAAATCAGCTTGTATTGATGCTCCAAACTAGTTACATCTTTAAGTCTAATTCTTTAGTTTAGCAATCATCTACACTTCCCAGACTAACTTATCTATCACAAGCAGAGCTTCAAGAGCCAGTGAACACTATTTACAAGTAGAAGTCTCAAGCTCAATTACATTTCAAAGTTCAGAAACCAACCCCTCTCTCATCTTCTCCAGTAGTATTTATAGAAGAATGAGGAGGTGAGATCTGATAAAGGATCTCCAAAGATAATTAATACAGATTAAGGACTTCTTGGCCTTTATGGGGTCAATGGAGAATTTTACAGGTGTTATGTCTGTATTAATGTTTTTCATTTAAGATTAAGCTCAGTGGGAGCTCTTATTGACTTTTGAGGCTCTCTGTTATGTTAAAGTAACTCTGCTTGTCATCAAGTTTATTTGCAGAATTAACTCTCTGGCTACGCTGAGGCAAATATCTGATCTTTATCAATAACTTCGGCCTCTTTTTGAATGCTTTGAGGCACAGGTGGCACTATGGTAGCTGGGAGGAATCAATTTTCCTCAGATGTGGCAATGGAGGTCTTCTGTCTGATAAAAATTTAGGGTTTTCTTTTAACTATGTCTTAATTAGGAGGATTAGGCTTTTCATAATCAATCTTAGTCGTAATCCCCACAGATCTGTCTTCAATCTCCTGTTCTTGTGAGTTTCTGTCTTCGACACTGATACTCTTCGTTTGTGATTTATTCACTGTGTTTTTGTTGATGTGTAGGCCGTGCAGGGCTCATATGGCATCAATGCCTCATGAAACATTGACGAGACGTGGAATTTGAGCCCTGTGAATAGTTTCCTTTGACGAATCAAAGGCATGGGAATCGTCATTCCCAGCCTTCGGCTTTCTCTTCAACATGACGGAAAAACATTCAAACACCTCTACAATACAAATCTATATTATAAAATCCTGCGTTTTTGGGTTTTACTATGGCAGAGGTTGTAGGGAGGGAGCATGGCCGTTGGATGGCATCATCCAACGGATAAGATTTATTAGAGGAGGTCAAAAGGAGAGTGGAGGAAGAAAATAAATTTGATCCATCGATCGTGCAGAGATTGACGGTTCGGAATAATCGGGAGAAATCCCAATGTAAATGGTCACATTACGGGGATATGGTGAAAATGCAAAGAAATAAGGTTTTAAACCTTTGGTGAAAGAAGAAGTTAAATGAAAAATCAAAGTGGGCTTCGGGAGGAATATAGCTGGACTTCAAAAATTTTGATAAAACCAAGCTGTATAACCATTTCATGTCACAAAAGGAGCTTGCTAACTTCAGGGTGTTTGTGACCCAAAATTTTTATGAAATTTGCCATATAAAGTTCCTACGGTCCGTATTTCACGACCATGTGCGCAACTGAACAATACACGCTCCAATCCGCTGCTGCTGCGTGGATGCTGACTAGGCATTGGGTCCACCGGTTTTGTGGGACCACTGACTGCTGTCATGGCCGTGGGGACTAGGGCGACTGATTGTGGGTCATCGATCTGCAGATCAGATTGACAACGGAGATTTTTTGATAAATGCTCCATACCTTAGTTCATCCCCCGAGCTTCTTTTGAGTGTGATCACCGTCCGATGAGCCGGGATGACACACTTCAATATCACGCTGAACCCACAGTCGAAATTTAACGCACAGGGAAGGTGGGTTTATAAATTTCTTAAGGCCACGTGTCAGCCTGTGGCATTGATCGCAATCAAATGGGAAAAACCACTTATTCCACAAAGGCGGTGCGATCAAACTACTCCAGTTTTTGAACAGTAAGTGACTGTGGGGACCACCAGGGCGATTGATTTGTGGGCCATCGATCTAAAGATAAGATCGACAATGGGGAGCGAATTAAGCTTTGCACCGGTGGAAACCTTTATGATATACGAAAACCCAAAAAGTTAATATAAACAAAGGTTTTAATGCTTCGGGGGCGGGATGTATATTTATAATATGGCTTGGCGCCCGTCTGCAGGGCCCGTGGTCTCTATGTAATATAACATGCCTAGGGCGTATACAAAAAGGAGCTAATCGCAATCGGGACTTTAGCCTTTTTGATCTAACCATTTTCAAAGTTTGCAATGCAATTAGAGCTGTGGGGGTTTAGCGCCTGGTTTGTAGGGCGCGGGCATGTGGGGCAAGTGGTTTATGATTTTGGCCCAAGGCAGATTAAACCCTTATCATACAAAATATGTATTTTTTATGATTTTCTCTGGTTTTCAAAGGGTTTTGAGGGTTTTGATAAGGCAAAGAAAAAGTCTTAAACCTTATCAAAGGGATTTTGATGGAGGGGAAAGGGGAAAAATATGAAAATGAAGGATTTTTATGGGGAATAAAGGGGTAAAAATGAGGTTAGTTTTGGAAGTGGAAGGAAGGTGAAAATGGGCTTTGGAGCATTATTTCCTTCTCATGAAATCAACAGAATTCCAGAGTGTCAAATGGGCACAGTAGGGAAGATTTGGACAGAGGCATGAGGCCTTCGAGAGTCTTCAAGAGATAACATTTTTTTCAATAAAATTTGTTCCTTGAAGGCTCCAAAAAATGATTTAGCCACCTTTTGGTATAAAAAATTTCATAGGTGGCTAACAGTGGCATCACCGAAAGTATGTGTTGTGGTGGCATTCAAGGTCCATCATGAATATTGATTATAATGATGGATAGTGACCATCACCATTTCATATGAACAACAATGATTTTTTGTGATGGACCTTTCATGGCTATCACTACTATTGCATTTATATGGTGATGTTCATTGACCGTCACCATAAACTCATTGGTGACATCAAGGTCTGTCACGAGTAATGACTACAATGACAAAAAATGAACCTTACCATTTCATATCAACAACAAATATTTATGGTGACAGACCTTTAATGTTCGTCACTATTAATGCGTATATATGGTGGCATTCGTTGACCGTCACTGTTTCATATTTTGGTGAGGGTCGGAAAATGTCACCATAAGCTCATTGGTGATGGTCAAAAGAGCATCCATCACCAAAAGTTGATCGTCGTCATTCCCTATGAATATCAGGGCACGATGGAATCGAACCACCAACCTCCTGCTTGTAAAGCAACTGCTCTTCCATTGAGCTAGCAACCTTTAAAGAATTAGCATTTAAACTAGAAATTTCCCCTAAAGGTGCAAAGATACACCAAAGGAATGGAAAATATAGGAAAATCAAAAGTTGCTAGAAATAATATGTTCAATATATGTAATAAAAAGACAATAAGAATAAATTTTGATATAATCTAACAAAGCATGTACTACGGAGGATAATAACTGGAAAGAACAACTAGAAATTTGAATCACAACATAACAATATAAAAGAACATGCAACAGGAAATGAAAAACTCCATAGTTTCATAAATATGAACAATTCATGGTCCTGTTCTTATATATTGATATAGATAACGAAATATAAATCTAGATTTATGAAATTCAAGTATCACACAAGAATGTCTTGAACAAATATGAATATGTCAAATAGTATTTTTTTGCATTTTGATTTACCTTGCAGGACCTCAGGAAAAATTTTCCATAGAAACAACCAATAAACATAACAACATGGACCTTAGGAGAAATTGTGCAGGGGATAAAATATAAAGGTAAAGAACTAGAGAAGTATTCAAAGCAAATGATGAAAAACGTATCTAGAAAGAACTGAGAACCCTCTAAAGTAAACCACACATTTATCATCATGACTAGTACACTTGAAAAAAAATATCAAAAAAAATTATGAATTATTCCACCAAAAAAAGTGAATTTTTCCACTAAAACATAGTTTCAAATTAATCACTATCATGACACTAACTTCTCTACAAAAATAGGGAAGTTTCAAGACAATGTATAATAGTTTGCATGGAAATCGTGTTGGTAAAACCTTCCAAGGAATAAGACCACAAAAGTCAACAAGAGTGCCATCATACTTAATACTATCAAAGAGTGGTCAATAGAAAAAGTGAATTGAAGGACCTTCATAACTTGCATTGGTTCCTTATCCTTCATTGAACCCTAAAATTTTGACCAAAGGTTAACATTTTTAAGGGAAATTAAGAAAAGTCACATGATCTTGTGAAATAGGATTTTTATCACTACCATTAACTATAATGCAACCTTTTTTCACAAACATAACATCCTTGTATAAACTGAAGTAGTTAGTGATGATTAAGACTAATTGTGGGCTTAGAATTGTTTTTCCATTTTTTTTTGAATTGTTTGAATTACCATACTTAGTAGCGGAGGCATTTCCACCATGGATTGGGAAGTCCACAATAACCACTTATGTAAGTGGGATTGTTGACTATAATAATTTTAACCTTCTCCTTCCCTTTGCTTAGCCACTGATATATGTGTTGAAAACTCTTTTCTTAAGACATCCCTCATTAGAATGGGCATACCATTAGTGATAATAACAATATTCTCGCAACATTTCAACTATCATTACAATTTATTTTCGGCTAAAATTTAGACTTATGGGTATCTTTTTCATGCCTTGTTAACAAATGAAGATGACAAGGGGAAGGAGCAGAAGAAGAGGGATTAGAAGTAATCCACTGAGAGGAGCTTTAATTGTTGTCAATGATGCTCCATATTTAAGGATCGCTTCTATAACTTGCTTTCAACATTCAAGGCAAGACAGAAAGCCTTGATCCAATGAACTGTGTGCATGAAAAGTCCATATTGTGCTCAATATGAAACAAGAGACACTTGATAAAATTGAAACATTAGTCCCTGATGATGAATTTCTCAATATACTAATGAACAATCAATACCTGCAAGTGTTAGAGAGGTAGCCACCGCTAAGTAGATGCTTCCTAAGAGGTTAGAAAAGTCTAATAACTATTTTTTAGAAGCCATCGGATTCGCCCAACAGACACCACATTGCACACAGTATGTTGAGTTGTGGGAGAAATAATCTTAAATTATAATGCACCCTTCTGCGAGAGTAACGACATTTTGGAGAAACAAAAATGCCTATCGTAAGTGATATACCTACTAGAGGTGTAGAAATGTTTCCAACAAATCAGGAGGTTGGTCCAAACCCCAAGAGATATCTAGGGAACAACCCCAAACCTGAGTAGCTCTAAGGTTATGGAACAAACATTCAAAAGGAATGTTAAGGGAAAATTCTTGCAATCAGACTAAACCACAGGATAACTACGAACCAATAGTGATAAAGTTTTGGACAACTCCTTAGTCTAGAGAGGCTAGAATCTCATGCAACACTATAAGGTTATTTTAGTGGGAAAAGAGAATGTTATGTGCATCTTACATATGAAAACTTCTCTTGCACATGATGGGAAAAAGGTCTCGTAAAAATATGCCCTGTGTGCAACATCAATGCACACAACATTCTCTTTTTCCCAATGCACTAACCTTCTAGTTGTGGCCAAATAGCACTTGGGTCACAATGGCAAGGATTTCAGTAGCATACACTTACCAAATCTTCCACAATTTGCGGTATTGTACCAGAAATAGATCTTGGACCTATGCTAAGATGTGAGGTGTTTCCCCTCCAAGACATTAAGAAGTGTGTTTAGAATTCAGAGCTGACAAACTTGAGAAACACCTTCACTAGGGAAAAACAGCCAAAAATAAATGAACAGATAATAATAATAATAAGTATAGAATATTATAAATAGGAAACCCTACTATCATTGCAATGGAGGTGTAGGCGTTCACTTTTCTATTTTTCATTATAATTTGCACAAAATACCTCCAATCCTAGCCTATCACATTTTTGCATTTAGCAATAGTTATATCCTTTTTCATTTGGTCACGTATGAATTCCAATGGACAACTGTTGTTATATATGTCATACATAACAATTAGGAAGCCAAAATAAGTAAGGGAAATGTTTCAACTGTAACTTCTTATCATGAAATGTTAGTTACAATAACAACAATGGTATGCCAATTGCATAAGTCATATGTATCTCTTGGGGAAAGGTTGATTGTAATCCCTATGTGAGCCAAAATCTCAATAAATAGCAACATAAAGAACTAATATGCAACAGAATTGTTGTAGAAACTATTTTATAAATGGGAAAGGTAGTGAATTATGGAATATCATATCATGCGTACTACCTATTTAGTTTCTTACCCTACAATATCTACCATCATTTTTAGTTATTATTATTATTTTTGGTACTCTGCTCATTTTATCTAGAATTAAAATGAGATAGTTGTCTGATAGTTAGTCATATTACAGTAGGAACGTCATCAATATAGGAAATCTAGTTTTTGACTGAAAATGAGAGCAGGGCATAAGGAAAATCATTACCACAAGGTAAAATTATGATTGACAAATTCTTATTGGAATGTATATTATTTGGAGTTAAATAGAAACTATGATAATTTGTGGTAATGCTATGGATGTTGGAGAATAGACATTCAAGGAAGTATTGTCACTGTAACACGTTTATAATGTAGTTGTAGATATTTTTTCACTTTGGTTTCTATTTTTTGCGATGGCTTGTATTTTCAAGAGGGTCATAACCTGTTAGGAAAGAAATAATTTTTTCATAAGAGGCATTCCTAAAAAAAATTGTCAAGAGGCCAATCTGCAAGACAAAATTATAATATATATTGTCACTTCTCCAAAGCTTGAAACTTATTCATTGGTTGATACTTCACTATTCAGTCAATAATGCAGTAGCCTTCAGAAACCAAAACATAGTGGTGACTTGCAGGTCATGTTTGCATTATGCTAGTATAAGCTTAGTCTATTTAGAGGCCTACCATATGCAACAAAAAATATTTGCAAAGAAGCTTGCCATGTGAAATATTGGAATTGTAGGGCACATGAAATAGTTAGTTTATATATCTTCAGCGATTTTGAATTAGAAAAGAAGCCCTTAAAGTGTACATCCATCATAAGACTAGGCCGATTTCAATCTATTCAAGTGTGTTGCTGCTTTCACAAACTTGTTATTTATTTTTCCCGTCGTAGGCCTTAGCAAAATGACATAGTAAATTTATAAGATTTCCAAAAATAAGTTTCTAAGTGAGATGGAAGACATGTGAGAAAAGTCAATCTGGCCTATCCATGTTCACCCATTATTGGACTTCTTTAGGATTAATAGTTGAGGAAATTTTTTCAGCACTGTGGGACTAAGAAAGTATGCCATCTTGTAAGATTAAATAACATTTCAACACCATGAGAATCATATACAATTTTTGAACTGAAGTTGAAAAATTTAGCATAATAGTAGGATACAACATAGAAACTTCTTAGTATCATGTTGCATGCAGAATTAACTCAAACCTATGTTTTTGAGGCAATTGATATATTGCCCAAATCATGTCCTTTAGGAGACAACGTTTTCACATTGAGTGTGTGAGAGGACGAATGAGTATCTGTTGGGTATGTGTTATATTATTTCCACGACTAGCCCTACATGGTGTACGTTGCGCCAGGCGCAACAGGCAGATCACAGGGGGGCAGTAGCCCCCCCTGTTGCGGTCTAGGGCAGCGCCCTGGCAAATTTTTTTTTTGGGTGTGCGAACCCACTCATAGGCGGACCCACCCATGTTTTTTGCATGAGTTTTCACATGGTTTTGGGGTAGGATGGTTTTCGGCCCCTGGTATTTTGTAGATCCAGTCAAGGGAACTACAGTTATGTTCTAATCCAAGGTTAATGGATTGGGGTTTATGTATGCTTCAGCATGTATATATATGTGTTGTAACACTAAAAATAATATAATGAAAAATCAAGCTAGTCGTCCCAATTTGGATCTAGGGGAAAATCTCTATGTTTATCTGTTTTATGTTTTATGCTGGAGCCTGAGGTAGACCCTGTTTAGTGGTAGATTTGCGGGATCGATTGTTGCGGTGAAAGAAGATGGTGAGCGGTGGAAAGATAGAGATTGAGAAATTTAATGGTCATAGTTTTGAGTTGTGGAAGCTCAAGATGGAGGATTTTTTGGTGGATAAAGATTAGTGGATTGCAGTAGATCTAGGTATTAAACCAACAACAATGTCAGATGAAGACTGGAAGAAAATGAATCGGAAGGCTAAGAGCACAATACGGTTGCGTGTCTCAGATTCAGTATTGTTAAATGTATCTGAGGAAGCTACCATGAATAATTTGTGGGAAAAACTTGGGACTTTGTACCAATCTAAGTCTCTGGTGAATAATTTCTTCCTGCAGAAAAAGTTGTATAACCTGAGGATAAAGGATGGAGACTCAGTGATAGAGCATTTGAACGCCTTCAATACTGTGGTAAGTTAGCTGTCATTTGTTGATATTAAAATCTTAGATGAAGATACGTGCATCAGTTTGTTGTGTTCTCTACCAGACTCATCGAGGAAATGAGACGGAGAAATATGGAGGGTCAAAATGGAGATGCCTTGTCTGTACGAGGAAGGTCCCAAAACAGAAACATGAATAAGGTTTCGAGTGGGAGATCTAAATCTAGATGGAGATCTAAATCTCCTGGAAAGTTTTTAAAGGTGTGTCGGAAATGCGGAAAGGAAGGACACTACAAAAAGGACTGCAGATCTAAAGCTCCTGAGAAAGGAAAGGGATCTGATGATGCTCCTTCTGCAGAGGGAAAAACCACCTTGGATGAAGGTGGGGATGTGTATTTGGCTTCTTCTTCAAATACACATGTAGATCATGAGTCATGGTTGATTGACTCGGGTGCATCCTTTCACTTTACTCCCCATAGGGAGTGGTTCTACTAGTATGAGAAATATGATGGTGGTGATGTCTTCCTAGGGATGATAGGAAGGCCGAATCCCCGACTGAAAAGTCAAGCTGAAGTCGCAAGGTGAAGGATCTAACACTTGTTAGCATTAGCCCTGCATTGGCCCTTCAATTTCTGTAAGCAAGATGGATGATGCAGGTGTAAAAATAGGGTTCGAGAAAGATGCCCGCAAGATGGTTCGGGGAGCACTGGTATTAATGCGGGGAGTTCGGACTGGAACTTTGTACAAGCTAAAAGGTAACACTGTTATTGATGGGTGTAACAGTTCTATGGTTCTTGAAAGTGGAGCGGAAAGCCTAGCTGTCTCTGGAGAAAAGACCATGCTATGGCATCAAAGGTTTGGACATATTGGAGAGAAGGGCCTTTGGATACTGCATAGAAATGGTATGGTAGAAGGTATGTCTAATAGCTCTCTAGATTTTGATTTCTGTGAACATTGTGTGGCATGAGAAATAATAACTGGGTGAGTTTTCCTTTTGGTGCTAAGAGGGCGAACAAGATATTAGAACTTGTGCACAGTGATGTGTTTGGACCTGTGCCAGTTCCATCACTGGGAAAGTCTGTGTATTATGTTTCATTCATAGATGACTTCTCAAGGAATACATGGATATATTTCTTGAGGAAGAAATCTGAAGCTTTTGAAAGATTTAAAGAATTTAAGGCTCTGGTGGAAAACCAAAGGTGAGAAGAAGATAAAGAAGCGCCGAGGAGCGTATAATGGTGGGGAGTTCTGCAAGAAGGAACTTGAAGAGTTTTGTAAGAAGTGTGGTATAGCACGGAGGAAGACTACTCCATACACACCTTAGCAAAATGGAGTTGCAGAAAGAATGAACAGAACGCTAATGGAAAAGGAAAGAAGCATGCTCAGTGGTACCGGGTTAGGACACGAATTATGGGCAGAGGTAGTGGAGACTACATGTTACTTGGTTAACAAATCACCTTTATCAGCATTGTAGGATAAGACTCCACATGAGATATGGACGGGTAAGAAACCCTCTCTTTCACATCTGAGGGTATTTGGATGTGATGCATATGTAGATGTTCCAAAGGAGAAAAGGACCAAGTTGGATAATAAATATGAAAGGTGCATATTTATTGGGTATAAGGATGGTTTAAAGGGTTACAAGCTTTGGAACCCGTAAACAAGGAAGGTTGTGTACCGCTAATATGTGGTGTTTAGAGAGGTGAAAGATGTTGTTAAAGATGAAGTCCCACCAAAGGAACCTGAGAAGATAGAGTTTGAGCTAAAGGAGAAGGAACGTACTCTACAACAAAGGAAGACTCATAAGAGGAAGAGCCACAAATTCCAACCTGCAGAAGATTGTCTCAGAAAGAAGGCAACCAAAAAAGGTATAGTCCATCCGCTTTTTTTTTCAAGTTTTGATTTAACTATAACTGATGATGATCCCAGAACTGTCAGGGAGGCAGTAGATTCAGAGGATGGAAAACTCTGGAAGGAGGCCATGGTTGATGAAATGGCATACTTGCACAAAAATGAGGCGTGGGATCTAGTGGAGTTTCCGGCTGGAAGGAAGCCCATCGGGAGAAAATGGGTGTTTAAAAAGAAGATGAATGTAGAAGGCAAGGTGGAGAAATACAAAGCTTGGTTGTTAGAAAAAGGTTATTCCCAGGTGCCGGGAATTTATTTTGGTGATATTTTTTCTCCTGTTGCCAAAGTTACTTCTATTAGATTACTTTTATCTGTTGTTGTTGCATTTTATTTTGAGATATAACAAATGGATGTGAAGATAACATTTCTTCATGGGGATCTAGAAGAGGAGATCTACATGAAGCAACCTGAAGGATTTTTTGTGAAGGGTAAGAAATAATTGGTATGCAGGTTAAAAAATTCTCTGTATGGGTTAAAATAGTCACCAAGGATGTGGTATCATAAATTTGATACCTATATACAGGAACTTGGCTTCACTAAAAGCAAAGAGGATCACTGTCTATAATTTTTGACCATGATTTATTTGGTCATGTATGTGGATGATATGTTTCTGATTGGAAATGACAAAGAAATTATCCAAGATTTGAAGACCCAGATGTTCTCCAAATTCGACATGAAGGATCTTGGTGCTGCAAACTATATTTTGGGCATGGAAATTAAGAGAGATCGGGAAAAGAGGAAGCTTTGGTTAAACCAGAGGAGGTATGTCGAGACTATATTGCAGAGGTTCAATATGCAGGATAGTAAACCGGTGAGTGTTCCTATTCCTGTAGGTGCAAAGCTGTCTATTGAACAGTGTCCCAGGACACAAGAAGAAGAGGAGGATATGTCATGTGTTCCATATGCAGGTGTAGTGGGTAGCCTGATGTATGCAATGGTCTGTACTAGACCAGACATTGCACATGTAGTGGGAGTATTGAGCGGGTTTATGTCAAACCCAGGGAAGGAGCATTGGACAACAGTGAAGCATGTTTTCAGATATTTACGTGGCACTAGTGATTATGGCTTGTGCTACCAGGGAAGACCAAGATTGGAAATAATGTTGGACATTCGTGGTTTTGTTGATGCATACTGGGCTGGAGATCTGGACCAAAGAAGATCTACAAGTGGGTATGTGTTTAGCCTATTTGGAGGTGTAGTCAGTTGGATGAGTAAAAGACAGTCTATAGTGGCTCTTTCAACTACAAAGGCAAAATACATGGCAGCCACTCATGCAAGCAAGGAGGCAGTTTGGTTGCAGAGATTGTGTTCAAGTATGGGGTTGGTACATCAAGCTATAAGGATAGACCGTGATAGCCAAAGTGAAATTTTCTTGGCTAAGAACCTTGCTTATCATTCAAATACAAAGCACATTTATGTTCAATATCACTTTGTTAGAGATATGGTTGAGGCTAAAAGGGTGTTGCTGGTAAAGGTGGACACTTTGAAGAATGTTGCAGATGCATTGACAAAGTCTGTGAGCACTCAGAAGTTCTCTTGGTGTAGAGAAACAATGGGTGTTGAAGAATTCAGCCAATGACTAAGCTATCTTGTGGCCCCATGTGGAAATAAAACAACAAGTGGGAGAATGTTGGGTATGTGTTATATTCTTTCCATGACTAGCCCCATGTGTTTTACATTGTGCTGGGTGTAGCAGGGGGGTCACAAGGGGGGCGGCAGCCCCCCCTGTCGGGGTTCGGGGCAGCAGCCCGGAATTTTTTTTTTTTTGTTGTGCGGACCCACCCATGCTTTGTGCATGAGTTTGCACATGGTTTTGGGGTACAATGGTTTTTGGCCCCTGGTATTTTGTAGATCTGGTCAAGGGAACTATGGTTATGTTCTAATCCAGGGTTAATGGATTGGGGTTTATATATGCTGCGGCATGTATATATATGTGTTGTAACACTAAAAATAATATAATGAAAAATCAAGCTGGTCCTCCCAATTTGGGATCCAGGGGAAAATGTCTGTGTTAATCTGTTTTATGTTTTATGCTCTCACTATTATTTGAAAACACTAAAGTTTAAAATCCTAGGATCTCATCACTTTCTTTATTTATGATTTTTACAAAATTTGGAGGTCATTGGTGAGAAAAAATCTCAAAAACCCTTAAAAATTTATCAAAATGATTAGAAAAAGAGGTGTTGCTTGTACAATGCAATTTTTGTTTAAACCCATGAGTTAGAGAATAAAACATCTAAAAATACCAATAACCACTAGGATTAGGAGATGGACTATGAGATTCTTCTGATCGGGAACATAAAGGATCTCATGAGAATCATAAATGGCATTTACACTTTCTAATTTAAGAAACAAATGCAGAAACAAATGCACAAGCACCACCAATTTCATCCCTTTACATATTTTGATTTTCTTCCTTCTTTCTTTCTTTTGCAGCGTTAATACCATATAAACTATAAGCATCTGTAGGCACACTTGGCAATTCCACCACTGTCCTTAACAATTTATTGTTTCAAAATTTTGTGCTTTTTATATGACTTAGCACATAATTCTTGGGCAAGAAACATTTTCTCTTTTGGATGAATATTGTTGTTAGACCACTACTGTTTTGGCATCAGATTTCTTCATAATATTCTAAATACTTTTGTTCAGTGGACACCTGAATGTTCAACATCACATTTTCTTGTAAATATCATTTCTATATTTTTTTTTTGAATAAAATAGCATTATGGAAGACAACAAAAAATGAGAAATAAAGAATCAATAAGGAGATTGGACAGAGAAGAGAACAAGGAAAGCAGTGCAAAGGGAAGATCTGACTCAAGAGGTGCTATAACAGGATAGAAAAAACTGTAAACAAATAAGGGAGAAAGAATTAACAAGATTATACCATATTTATCAAGTTTTTTGCCATAGTTTATGGTAGTGTAGATGCACTGAATTACATCTTGGAGCAAAGCAGGCTGAGAAAGAAAGAGAGGTTGTAGAGCAGTGTAGGGTAGAGGAAGAAAATGCTGCAAAGGAAGCAGATAGAGTAAACGAAAAGAAGCAAGTGGCTGAAAGACAAAAAAAAACATGCCCAACCATGCAGATGGCAGTAAAGTCTCTTGATGGTTTATGGTGTATTCAGCCTGTTGATTTTAAAGGAGGATATAAAGTGAAACTCTATTACAATTGTTCTTATTGTTCACTTTGTTTTTCTTCAAAGGTTTGGATTCACTGAGCCTGCAAAAATTGGATAAATGCATTGATAATTGTTTAGAAGTTGTTTTATGATAGTGCATAAAATGGTGGATGGTGGACTGTGGATGTGGTGGTTCCAAAGCAAGTTGTTATGCTCAATTGGTAATTTTCTAATGGACCTCCTCGAAGTGCTACGGTGTACGACAATAACAATTATTGATATTTTCATGCTATTTTGCCCAAGTCTATTCTAGAAGATCTCTTCTGGGTTGAAGAAGAATGGAAAATCTATTTGAAATTACTGCATGAGAGATGAGAAAGAGAGGACGCTGCAAGAAAGAAGCTTGAGAACTTGGAACTTTTAGAAGCAGAAAGGAAGGAAAAAACAATGAAATTATTTCGACAGTCGCAAAAAAATATATTCTACACCGAACCTAGTAAAGTTGAAGTTGGGAATTCTGTTACAGTGTTTTACAGCCCATATAATACAGTTTTCGATGGTAAATTTGAAGTATGGTTTGGCTGCTCTTTCAATCGATCAACTCATCGACTTGGTGTTCTTCCACCCTAGTGAATGATCCCTGCAGATAATGGCTCCCATGTGAATGCAACTGCATCCATATAATTCAAGTCTATTTTAGATGAGTACTAGCCAGAACTCCATATTACCTTGAGAATAATTACGACCTCATTTAGGGTGCAAATACAAGCGTTTATGACATATTTTATTTTCTCTAAAAGAGGTGATGAACATGGTGGATTGTATTTCAATAGAAATAAAATATGGTCTAAATCTGAACATGATACAATCCTAGGTAATATGGTGTCTTTGTTTTGTGGCGACCAAGATGATCTTAGTGGATGGGTTTATTCAAAAAATAATTCGCCACCAATTTTCGAGCTGCACAACCATAATTATATCACATTGGGTTCCATCTATTATTGATAGTGATTTCATTCAACTATTAAAGGATGGAAAAAAATTTCAGTATGGCACTCCATCTAAACTACTGAGCAAAAAATATTATGAATTTGCAAAACTTGTTTGAGACCACTCCATCTAATAGATATCTTAACTAAATATTTGGACATTGGTCATATTGGTTCACAATAGAATGGAGAAAAACCTTAATCTGAAACTCATGTTGCATAAATTCAATAATTGGGCCTCTAGAACATTTCTTGAGATACAATAAAGTGGGCTATGAGCTATCATGTAAGCTCATTATTTTATGATAATATTCTATATTGAGGTCGTTAAGAAGATTTCAATTACTATTATTAGTGACTTTGACTTCAAACTTAAGTTATGATTTTTTACTTGTTATATAAAAATGGAGTTTACCCTTTAGAAAAATAAAAAGGTCAATTTTGTTAGAAGATACAAATTTTGGGGCTGCTAGTGCTTTGGAAATTTGAAAAGGTAAGGTGTTTTAATCATGGAGGAAACAAAGCTCAGAGGAACATCTTTGAGGACCTCCTGTTGTGGATAAAATTGATAAAACTAGCATTGGTATTAGAATGGATGCAACAATAGGATTGGTACCATGTAGACAATGGTGTTTATTCGAAGTTGATATCAATAATGGGAAAGAAGGGCCAAATTTGGTTGACCATGCAACTCTTTTCAGAGACTCACAAGACTAGATGTTGACCAAAAATTTATTTTTAGAATGCAGTTTTCCAAGCACACTTGCATACTAAATATAAGGAAAGGGCTCTTGCAAAAGCATACGAATACTTTGACAAAATGAAGGAGAAAGTTAGATGTCAACCCAACATTTTAACCTACAAAATTATTAATAGGGCTCATAATCAAGCCTGCTAGGTGGATAAGGTTAATGCACTATTTAAGGATGTTGAAAAAAATGATATTGGGACAAATGTTTATACTTATAAGGGTGTTATGGATGCTTATGGTAAACATTGAATTCTCACAGAGATGGAGCAGGTTCTTGCTCATATCAAGAAAGAAAATTTTAAACCAGATATCATTACTTTCAATTTACTTATATATGATTATGGAAAGAATCAATATTTTAGCAAAATGGAACAAGTATTTAAGAGCATGCTCCTATCAAAGGAGAATCCTACTCTATCAACATTCAGTTCAATGATCACCAATTATGGTAAGGCTACGCTTATGAAAAAGGTAGAATTGGTCTACAAGAAGATCACTATCTTGGGCTATGAGCCAAATAATGTTACATATGAATGCTTGATTTTGGAATATGGGCATTGTGGCTCTATTAAGAAAGAAAGAGAAACATTTTTGGAAATTATAGATGCAAAAAAATAGTATTCAAATTTCAACTATGGATGCTCTATGGAGGTTTATTGTAATAATGGTTTACTCGATGAGACAAAAACCTTATTAGAAGAATTAGAATAGATAAGAAATGAAATATCTGAAAAGAAGAAGTGTATGGAGCATAAAAAACAAAAAGAGGATTTAAAACTAAATGAAGTAGAGTTGATATATGGTAACCCATTTCTCAATCCTACATATTTTAATGTGAAAATGAGGTGGGACAATGATGTTGTTTTCAGAAACCAAACCCGTGATGAATCTAAAGTTCCCAATACCTTCATCAATGACATGATTAGAAATAATTTTCACTGCAAATCCTTGCATAAGCATATGAAGTAATGATTCGTCAAACAAGATCCGGTTATATGGTGTACAATTTCACTTTGTGTCTTTGTTTCGAATATGGAGATGTTTTCTTCAAGTTATACATTGTTATGCCGGTAGTCAGACGACATTATTCTTAAAATGTTATTTGGAAAGAGAATTTAAATTTTGTATTTTCTTTTTAAAATTCTTCAAATTTCTCACATCTCAAACTTCATAGATTAACACAATAACTTTAATAAACGGGGCAAATCTTTGGGCATAACAATAATTAGTAATAACAAATTTTTTGTTTTTTTCAGGAAAATATGTTTCAGGAGTCACTGAAGCAACATCCACTGAATGTCTTATTTTTATAAGTAGAACCTATTTAATTTATGCATCTAATTTAACAATGCTAACCTACCTACCAAATCTCATATCTATTTATTAATTTGCAGGAACATTGGTATGAAATATAACTTGTGGATGTCAATTGGGTTTTTCTCAGGTGGTTAGGAGGAATTATCCTAACCACCCAGGTTCAATTCTCACAACAAGTTGAGCTCATATTGAGTATAATTTTGTAATGGCTTCAAGTTCTTATTTTGACCAGCCTTGTGCCCCAAATATTCTAGGGTTTACCCTGGGTACCATCCCCCAATGAGGAGAAGTACTCTAGGGTTTTCCTAGGCTTTGTAACCTGGAAAAATAAAAAATAAATATAATTTGTTGAATTAATTTAGTTTTCAAACCAATTCATTCTATCTACTTTGTCAGCCAGGTGAGAGCAGCCCGTGCAAATATGCTAGCTTTTATGTTTTTGATGAAGCACCTCTACCTGCCCTGCCAACTTGATAGTGGTGGACATGTAAAGGGAGGGGTGTGGAAGGCATTTATGCCTAAAATCTATGTAGTTAGTTTCAGTGAATCTCTTCAAGAAAACCAATTGCAATTTACAAAAATGTAAAATAAACCAATTAAATTCACGATTCATCATTCAACATCCCGAATCAAATTGTTGAAAATATTAAAGTCACATGCAAACCCCATGCAGGTAGAAATAGAGTACAACAAGGGCAGAAGTTTGACTGTACACCTCTATGAATTTAACAGGAGTTTAAATGAAGTTTTAAGGAAGTTTTTATATTTATGGGCTTAGTCGTCTTTTGCAGAAGGAAGTGAATAATTCGTGGTTCAAACCATGTAACAACATAGTCTTATCGGGCTTTTAAGCCCTCACCAAACAATTTTTTGTTCACATGCCAAGTCCTTTAATTTTTTAACGGAGCCACACCATTGTGGTCCCCACTTCATCTCTTCATCGCTATATCACAAAAAAAAATTGTGTCTTGTTGATGTGAAGTTTCGATGCGATGCAATGGTGTGATATTGCACATCACACATCGCAAAGGAACAATGTTAAAGCCCCCTCTACAAAATGTTTTACCGTTGATGTATTTCATGCGATGCAATATCACATATCGCATGCGTTGCATGTTAAAAACCCTCTACTATGTTTTGTTCCGTTGCACACTTGCGATGTGACAATGTGATCTCTGTTGTGGGGTCCATCACAAATTACACATCGCAATAACCATCCACCCATCCACTCATTCGATCCGCGAAGTTTGTATTGCAATGCGACGCGTCGATTCCGATAGTGCACAACGCACATCGCACATCACAATTGCTCATTTCCAAGCTCTTTTGTTCATCCATTTGCCGATCCGTCGATGTCGATATCATTCATCACAATATCGCTTCACAAATGTCCAAGCCTTCAGCAACACCATTGTTACACCGATCGCCGATTACCGATTGGAAGTCGGTCCCACCTGCCAACACACCGCTCATCGACCAATCAATGTTTATTGCGTTCGTTTTGGCCTAACATCACCTTAAAATTTTGGTACACGAATTTTTTTTATGGAATCCAGTTTGTAAATAATTTGAGTTTCGGTAGGCCCAATGCTAGCCAATAATATTGCGTTCACGTTGGTTTCAGCCTCGATGACGACATGCAAATTTGTTACGTGAAAAGTTTACAATTCAGTTTGTTTGAAAGTTTGAAATCCATGTTTGTTAGTTTGTTTAATGAAATTTCATTTATGTTTTTTTTAGGATATAAAATCCGCGACACATAAAAAGAAAAAAAGCACGTAGGCTTATGTAATACAGGAGAAGACTGTGTAAAGAAAAACCTCGCAGGTAGAGAAAAAACAATGAAGTAAAATAGAGCACTGCATGTGTGTTTTGAGACAGAGAGAAGATTTGTGAGCACTATGTTTTGTAGTAGTCAAGTTAATTTTGTAAATCCCTCTGATAGAGGAATAAAATCACCATTTTGTAATATTTTTTTATGCTAATGGAATAGAAGCATTTTATGCCATCTTTGTCTACTAGTAAGCAAGAATTTTTGCATTTCTCTATGTTAAAGGAGGATAATTTTTATTCTCCCTGTGTGTTCGGAATATTCAGAAATTCCAACATGGTATCAGAGCTAGTCTAGGCTCTTTGAAGGTGTCAAAGAAGCTGAAGGAAGGATTTGTTGTAGCAATTCTCCAGTAAAGTGAAGGCTTAGCAAAAGTCTAGGTATTTCTAAAAAAAAATAGAGTCTTGCTTTGGTTAAAAAAGGTGAAGTCCTCAGAGACAAAGTTTGTCTTTTAAAGAAGGAAAGACAGTTTGTTTAAATAATAAAAAAACAAATTCAAGTTTATTACATAGTTCAGAGTGCTAGCCATGGCAAGAGCCAGCACCAGTATGAGTATTGGAAATACTCAGCTCCCACAATTTAATGGGAAGAACTATGATTATTGGGCCATTACCATGAGAGCCCTGTTTGCCTCTTAGGATTTATGGGACTTTGTTGAAGATGGTTTTGATGAAACAGTAGATGAAAATGCCTTTAATTCCTTAACACAGGCAGAGAAGGATTTGTTGAAGATCAATAGGAATAAGGACTCAAAATCCCTCTTCTATCTCTATCAAGCAGTACTTGAGAGTGTGTTTCCAAGGATAGCAATAGCTAAAAGATCTAAGGATGCATGGGATACCCTCCAAACAACCTATCAATGTATGGAGAAGGTGAAGACAACAAAACTACAATTGCTGAGGAGAGATTTTGAAACTCTTTGTATGAAAGAATCTGATAACATAGACTCATTCTTCACACATGTGATTGGGATGGTCACACAGATAAGCTCTCATGGAGAGACACTTGAAGAAAGAAGGATTGTGGAGAAAGTGTTGAGGAGCTTACCCTCAAGGTTTGATGCTATTGTAACCACCATTGAAGAGACAAAGGATCTCTCAAATTGAATAGTTGATGAACTTCATGCATCACTGATGAATCATGAATAGAGATTGGGAAGATCAGTAAACCCATCTTTGGAGCATGCCTTCAAGACCCATATGCATTTTGGAAGAGGAAGAGGAAGAGGTAGAAACCAAAACAGAGGAGGAAGAAACAACCCTTCACATACTCATGGAAGGAGCACCAATCAGAATCATAGCCAAGGCCAAAGCAACAACTAGCAAGGTGGACAACAACATGCTCATGGACAAAGGTATGACAAATCCAATGTCTAGTGGCAGTATTGAAAAAAATATGGGCATTATGCCAATGAGTGTAGGAAAAATCGATATGACATGAATAATAAGAAAAATGCAAATGTAGCAGAAGAAGAAAAGAACCCAACAAATGTGTTGTTAACATGTAATGTAGCACAAGATAGAAAGGATGATGTATGGTTCTTAGATTCAGGCTGTAGTAATCACATGACCAGAAACATAGCAATGTTTTCCAATCTTGATGAAGATATTAAATCTAAAGTAACAATTGGAACTGATACTAAGATCTCTATCAAGGGAAAAGGCAGAGTAAGTATCCGTGCAAGAAATGGAGAGCACAAATTTGTGCCAGATGTATACTATATTCCTGGCTTGAAATGTAATATTTTGAGCATTGGGCAGCTCATTAACAAAGGTTACAATTTATTTTTCAAAAATGATGTGTGCACAATAATGGACATACCTCCAAGCAAGAAGGTTATTGTAGAAGTGCAAATGACCAGCAATAGAATGTTTCCACTCAAGCTAAATGTAGATTTGAAGGGAAAGAGAAGGAATGTAGCAGTTGTAACTCAAGAGGTCTTTCAAAAGGAAGTGAAAGATGAGAATTGGTTATGCACTTGAATTTTGTACATCTCAATTTTGGAGGAATGAATTTGTTGCACATAAAAGGAATGGTAAGAGGACTACCATTGATTAAGAAATAGAACAGCCTATGTGAAGGCTGCATCTTGGGAAAACAACACAGAGAAAACTTTCCATCAGGAAAGAGCATAAGGGAAAAGGCACCCTTAGAAATTATCCATTCAGATTTGTGTGGGCCAATGTAAACATCATCAATATCAGGCAGCAATTATATGTTGACCTTCATTGATGATTTCACAAGAAAATTATGGGTTTATTTCTTGAAGTATAAAAGTGAAGTGTTTGAGAAATTTTGCCACTTTAAAGCTCTTGTAGAGAAACAAAGTGGGCAGCATATCAAATTCCTTAGGAATGACAAAGGAGGTGAGTATATATCAAAATAATTTATGTGTTTTTGCATAGAAAATGACATACATAAACAATTCACAACAAGGTACACACCACAACAAAATGGTGTTGCATAAAGGAAGAACAGAACCATCATGGACATGGTCAGAAGTATGCTAAAGGAAAAACACTTTCCAAATGAGTATTGGGCATAAGCTACAAATTGTGTGGCATATATTTTGAATAGATGCCCAAAAAAAGCAGTAATGAACAGATTTCCAAAAGAAGTGTAGAGTGGCAGAAAAAAAGGAGTCACCCACATGAGATTTTTTGGGTGCGTGGCTTATGCACACATTCTAGATCAGCTGAGAAAGAAGTTGGACAGTAAGGGAGAGAAGTTCATCTTCCTTGGATACTATGAAGAGTCCAAGGGATATAGATTGTATAATCCATCCACAAAGAAATTTGTTATAAGCAGAGATGTGAAATTCAGAGAAGAAGAAGCATGGGATGGAAGCATTGAGAAAATAGTCAATGTCAAAAGCTGTTTATCTCATGATGAAAATGATGATGAGATGGTTGAAATACATCCATCATTAGCACCACTACCTCCACCAACACAAGGACAGCAAGTGACACCATAAGCAGGAGTAATAACACCCTTGAGAAGAAATGAGAGTGCTTCTCCAAGCACACCACAAGAAGCAGATTTGAGTGCTTCTTCAAGCACAACTACACCAAATGAAAGAGGAAACAGATTCAGAAATTTAAATGAAATCTATGAGAAAGAAGCAACAAATGAAGGTATGAACTCTTTATTTTCTTTTTATTTTCATGTTGATGATCCTATTCATTTTTAGGAAGCTATAAAAGACAAAAAATGGATAGAAGATATGGATGAAGAAATAAAAGCCATAGAGAAAAACAAAACATGGGAAGTAGTTGATCTCCCGAATGGTAAGGAATTGATTGGAGTAAAATGGGTCTACAAGACCAAAAGCAATGATGAAGGTAACATTGAAAGGCACAAGGCCAGACTTGTTGTCAAAGGATACAAGCAGCAACATGGAAGAGATTATGAAGAAACTTTTGCACCAGTTGCAAGAATGGAAACAATGAGAGTAGTGCTGTCCAAAGCAACAAAAAACAAATGGAAGGTTTACCAAATGGATGTAAAATAAAAATTCCTAAATGGAGTTTTAATGGAAGAGGTTTATGTTGAAGAACCTCTTGGATATGAGAAAAAGGGCCAAGAGCACAAAGTTTGTAGTTTGAAGAAATCTCTTTATGGGTTGAAACAAGCACCAAGAGCATGGTATAGTAGGATAGATTCTTATCTATTGGAGAATTAGTTTGAAAAATGTGAAGGAGAACCCACATTATACATGAAGGAAAAATATGGTAAGATGTTGATTGTTTTTTTGTATGTTGATGATGTGATATTCATAGGTAATGATGATTACCTCATTGAAAATTTTAAAATAGTCATGAAGGATGAATTTGAAATGAATGATATGGGATTGCTGAGATACTTCTTAGGAATAGAAGTAGAGCAAACTGAAAATAAGATTTTTATTTCTCAAGATAAATATGTAAATGAAGTTTTGGAAAGATTTAATATGCAGGATTGCAAGGCAGCAATTACTCCCATAGTAATGGGATTGAAACTCAACAAAGAGGATAGCAATAAGGATTTTGATCCTAGTTTGTACAAAATTATAGTTGGCAGCCTCATGTATTTGACTACAACTAGGCCTGATATTATGCATGCTGTTAGTTTGATTTATAGATTTATGGAAAGGCCAAAGGAGTCACATTGGCAAGCAGCAAAAATAATTTTGAGGTATGTAAAAGGAACTAAAAGGTATGGTATTTTGTATACTACTTCAGAAAATTATGAGTTAATTGGATATACTGACAGTGATTGGGCTGGAGGTATTGATGACCGGAAAAGTACTTCTGGTTATGTTTTTCATATGGGCTCAGGAGCCATTTCATGGGCTTCTAAGAAACATCCAATTTTGGCATTATCTATAGCATAAGTAGAGTATGTGGTAGCTACAGCAGCAGCGCGTCAAGTAGTGTGAATGAGAATAATGTTGAGGAGTTTATGTCAAGAACAGGTAAAGGGCATAGTGATTTTTTGTGACAATAGCTCAGCTATAGCATTGTCAAAGAATTATGTGTTTCACAAAATAACGAAACACATAGATTCCAAGTTTCACTACATCAAATAATTGGTGAACAATGGAGAAATTTTTTTACAGCACTATAGAACAGAGGAGAAATTTGCAGACATTCTGACAAAGCCATTGGGGAAAAATAGTTTTGAATATTTAAGAAAATGCTTGGGTATAACAGATAACCCAGTAGCTGACTTTAAGGGGGAGTGTTGAAAATGTTAAAGTCACCTTCAAACCCCGTGCAGGTAGAAACAGAGAACAACAGGGGCAGAAGGTTGAGTGCACACCTCTATGCATTTAACAAGAGTTTAAATGAAGTTGTAAAAAAGTTTTTATGTTTATGGGCGTAGCAATCTTTTGTAGAAGGAACTGAAGAATTCATGGTTCAAACCATGCAACAACAAAGTTTATTAAAAACATTCTTATCGAGCTTTTAAGTGCTCACCAAACAATTTTTTGTTCATGCACCAAGTCCTTTAATTTTTTAATGGAGCCACATCATTGTGGTCCCCACTTCATCCCTTCATCGCTATATCGCAAAAAAAAAAAATGTGTCTTGCTGATGTGATGTTCTGATGCAATGCGATGGTGCGATATCATACATTGAACACTGCAAAGGAACAATGTTAAAGCTCCCTCTACAAAATGTTTTACCACCGATGTATTTCATGCGATGCGATATTGCATATCGCATGTGCTGCATGTTAAAATCCCTGCGCTATATTTTGTTCCGTTACACACTTGCGAAGCGGCGATGTGTTCTCTGTTGTGGGGTCCATTGTACATCTCACATCGCAATAACCATCCGCCCATCCACTCATCTAATCTGCCAAAGTTTGTATTGCGATGCGATGCGCTGATGCCGATAGCGCATAACGCACATCGCACATCGCAATCGCTTGTCGCCAAGTTATTTTGTTCATCCATCCGCTGATCTGCCGATGCCAATATCGCTCATCGCAATATCGCTTCACAAATGTCCAAGCCGAGCACAACACCATTGTTTTGCTGATCGTCGATGCGAAACCGGTCCCACCTGCCAACACACTGCTTATCGACAAATCAACGTTTATCACATTCGTTTTGGCCTGACGTCACCTTCAAATTTTGGTACGTGAATTTGTTTTATGGAATCTGGTTTGTAAATCATTTGAGTTCCAGCAGGCCCAATTCCAGCCAATCATATTGCATTCAGGTTGGTTTCATCCTCGCTGATGACATGCAGATTTGTTATTCGAAAAGTTTACAATTCAGTTTGCTTGAAAGTTTGAAATCCGTGTTTGTTATGCTGTTTAATGAAATTTCGTTTATGTTTTGTTTTTATGATATAAACGCTGCATATAAAAAGAAAAAAGGCCCGTAGGCTTATGTAATACAGGAGAAGACTGTGTAAAGAAAAATCCCATAGGTAGAGACAATACAGTGAAGTAAAATAGAGCACTGTATGTGTGTTTTAAGATAAAGAGAAGATTTGTGAGTAGTGTGTTTTGTAGCAGTCCAGTTCATTTTGTAAATCCCTCTGATAGAGGAAGAAAAGAACCATTTTGTAATATTGTTTTATGTTAATGGAATAGAAGAATTTTATGCCATCTCTGTCTACCAGTAAGCAAGAATTTTTGCATTTCTCTGTGTTAAAGGAGGAGAATTTTTATTCTCCCTGTGTGTTCGGAATATTCAAAAATTCCAACACAAAATTACACATATTTAGGGAATTGTTTTGGTTTAAATGAAAAGTTTATATAAACAAAAAAGTATACTATGACAACATAGTTCAAATATTTGGTAATTCTTGACATTTGAAGCTATAAAAAAAGTGTGTTGGCAGATTCAACACTCAGCTCGTGATGATAAGCCCAACTAGTGACTTGAAACATTGAGGCGAAAATCATTTACATACAGTGGTATAGATGCTAATTGAAAAAGTGTGTTTGTTTTTTCTTGGGATATGTAAAAATAAAAACTAAGTTATTTATTGTGTGATATTTTTAACTCACTGACATTTTTATGGGTTTCATTCTGAAGATATTTTCTTGACCTTTTTATTTTCACCAAATTTGACAATGTGACTTACTATAAGAGGAAACATTCAGTTCACTTAGAATGTATTAAAAAATTTTCATGCAGTATTAGCACGGGTTGGAATTTCTATATGCCATTTTCCAACCCTTTTTAATTTTTATTTCTTCACACGAACTGAATTCAAATCTTTAGTATTTTTTATTCTATCATTATGCTTTTCCAAATGCCTAATATATCTAGAATGCCCCAAATGATGCTTTTTTCTAAAATTCTAAAAGGGTATAAAATCCAATCCACTAATATCGTTAACACTAATTTCTAGTCAAACCCTAGTAAATGAACCGAAGGAATGGAAAATTAGGGCGACATCATAGATTTCTTCTTCTCTCGTTGCTATCCCAAGATATACCAAAAGAGAAAATGTCCTCCCAAGGATGAATGTCTAGTTCATCTTCTTCTCTTTTTGTGATTTCTTCCTCTTTCGTTGTTGTCTCGGGATCTATCTCTATCTCAGATTCTTCCTCTCCTGATGGATTCCTAGTCCCTGGCTTGATTATTGATTCAGTAGCAGTTTCTGAATCTTCCTCTGTCTGCATGGATGGGTTCTATTCAACCCCGGTCGCAAAGGTGCCTCACTTTGTTCTGCTCTCGGATCCCAGTTTGGATGTGTGCAAGACCCCCTGCAACTTTGGTGTCTCAGCTCCAGCACTCTTGACGAGTTTCTCTATCAACATGGACTTTTTCGCTGCAATCGAGCTTTCTACTGCGTTTTATTTAAGTCTGGGTAAGTCCAATATCAAGTATCAATCTATTGTGGGAGTTGATACCTTCTTGACCTCTGCTCCCCCCTCGATGTGTTGTTCGATTCCAGAACCTGGTCCTCATGCTCTATCGTTGTCGCAGTCATATTCAAGCAGCCCCACCATGGCCAAAAATGATGGACCCAGCCCTCTCATTGTGTATTCCATGGGTTGTCCTATTGTTCTTGGTGGAGTAAATCTTGACTGTAAGGGTTGCTCCTCTTCCCCCCATTCTCCGAGCTTGATGGGTAAGGGTTCTTGTATTAATATCCCTAATGGTAACCATAGCCCTTTCAATAATTATATTATTAACAATACGGTTTTAAACAACATTATTAACAATACAGATTTTAATTATAATTCAAGCAATAGTAATAGTAATATAATTAATAATTGTACCATTAATCTACGTAGCATTAATAATAATAATAATAATAATAATAATAATCATGATTCTAATAAATATATTGTTAATATTTCTAGTCTTTCTTTTGATCCTTCTGTTTTGAGTCTTCTTAATAGAGGGTTTAATTTTTTCCTTGCACCGAGGAAGATCCCTACTAATGACATTATTTGTAGCCTCGAATATGGCATCAAGGATCTCCCAAATATTGTTAAAGAGACCATTAGGCAGGATTGCTCCGTTATTCTTAGGAAGGCTAAGCCTCCTAAAAGAAACTTGAGTAAGCCGAAGCTTCTTGCCATCAAAACCATAAGGGACATCCCTAATATTTTCATCCTTAAGGCGAACAAGGGTGGGGCCATTGTTATTATGGATTTATTTGACTATGTCTGTAAGATGGTTGACCATCTATCCAATAGTGGTAGTTATATTAAGCTTAAAAATAATCCCCTCAAATCAATGTGTAAGGATTTTTCCCTTGCCATTAAATCATGTTCTTCTCTCAATCCTCTCTCGTGGAAGCTTATTGAAATCAATCGCCTCACCTCTCGGATCTATGGTCTCCCAAAGATTCATAAACCAAGATCCCCCTTAAGACATATTGTTAACACAATAGTTGGTCCCCCTTATCATTTGGCTAAATTCTTAGCCCAAAAGCTTAATCCCCTTGTAGGTCAAACTGACTCCTTTGTGAAGGATTCGTCTTCCTTTGTCAAGGAGTAGAAGAACATCAAGTTGCAGCCTGGTGAGCTTCTTGTTAGCTTTGATGTTGTATCCCTTTTCACCAAGATCCCCATCCAAGAAATAGTTGATGTCATTAAACAGATTTTCGATGAGGGCACCACTAAATTGGTTAGCCTCTGCCTCACCTTGAATTTATTCAGTTTTCAAGGTGAGTTTTATGAGCAAACCTGTGGTGTTGCGATGGGCTCCCCTATTTCCCCCATTGTTGCTAACTTGTTTATGGATGATTTTGAATCTAAGGCCCTAGCCTCTACTAAATTCTGCCCTAGGAAGTGGAATAGGTTCATGGATGATACTTGTGTCATCTGGCACCATGGTCGAGAGAAATTAGATTTTTTCCTTGGGCACCTGAACTCGCTAACTGATTCCATCAAGTTCACGATGGAAGTGGAGGTATATGGTTGCCTCCCTTTCCTTAATATCTTGCTCTCAAGGAATGGGGATGGTTCCATCTCTCACTGGATTTTTCGCAACAATACTCACACAGAACAATATCTTCATGTTGGTTCCCATCATTTTCTTGCTTAGAAATTCAGGGTCCTATGTACAATTGTGACTCGTGCTATTAGAATCTCTAACGACAACTCTTTGGACTCAGAGAAGTCCCATATTCTTCATGTTTTTTAAAATAATGGTTACTGTATATCTCAAGGTCTTAAAGCCTTTCAAAAGGCATATAAAGGATTGGGTGGAAAATCTACGCTGGTGGATCCTATTTCCAAGGTCCACCTCCCATTTATCCAGGGAACAACAGACAAAATTTCCCATGTCCTTAGGAGAAATGATATCTCTACTTCTTTCAAACCTCTCTGAACCATTAGAAATTCTTTTGGGTCTGTTAAAGACCCTATTGACCCTATGGACATGAAAGGGGTTTACATGATTCCTTATTCCTTCGAAAATCCCCATGTAGGAGAAACTTGCCAATCCATTAGGCAGAAGATCGGGGAGCATGTTGCAGATATTAGACATAATCGGTCCCATACCTTAGCTCTTGCTGAACATGTGGAAAAATCTTGCCACCATGCTTGTATTGAAGATTCTAAATTCGTTGCCAGGGTATATCACTTACACCATAGGAAATTAACAGAGGTGATTGAAATTGATCGTCATGCTAAGAATATCAACTGTGATGATGGTTGGAAATTAAGTAAGATTTGTACCCCGGCTCTCGCTAGGTAATTTCCTTTTTTTTAATTTCACATGAACTATAGTATCGAAGGACTTGATTGGGTTCCCAAGTCGTGAAAAAATGTAAACTATAGCTGTGAGGACATGAGTGCCAAGGCATTCTAGGGAATGCTAAGATGTACCAGATAGTACGAAGGCATGTCAAACATGACAATATGTGCCAAGTGATAGAGCATGCAAAGATGTGCAAGGGTGTGTCAATGTGTGCCAGGTACTGTCAAGGAAACAAAAGTGAGAAAAAAGTTAAAATACAAGAAAATGAACACATAATAGGGTTAATTAGTCATCAATTTAACTTTTCTAAGAGCAGCATGCTAGTCACACCAACACTAGGCTCAAATAAGTGAAAAGTGAAAAGCCTTAGTGCATTTTAAGTGCCAAGTCTTCCTTTGTTTCTTTTCATCTACTTTCCAAAATTTGATCTAAAATAAATTAAATATTAAACAATTCCAAATCATACCAAGGCATCTCAATGTGTTCCATACATGCTAAGACTTTCCAAGCACCAACACGTGCCAAGCGCCAATATGTGTCAGTGACTGTTATGCATGCTATGAAGTGGAATGCCATGTTGAAGACTGCTAAGGAGTGCTAGAGAGTGCTAATGCATGTTTAGGAGTGTTAAGGAGTAATATGACAAAAAATTAAGGGAGCACTAGGTCAAAGTTCATGGAAGTTAATGAATATGAGGAACGTGTGCCAGGGACTAGTGTTAATGAGTGCTATATATCATGTCAAGGAGGGAGTGAAAAGGTATGCTAAGCATATAACATCATCAAAAAATCATTGGAATGATCAATGGTGATGAAATTTTTTTGACCGTCACCAAAAGTAACAAAAAGAGCATTGGTGAGGGTCATTAAAAGTTCGTCAGTAGGAGTGTCACCAAAGAGAGAATTAGTGATGGGCCTTCAACGACCCTCACCAAAATTTTCATTGAAAATGGCTTTGGTGACGAACCTTAAAGGACCATCACTATATACACTTAGAGTGATGTTTTTTTAAAGACCGTCACCAGATGTGACATTGGTGACGGACCGTCACAAGAATGACCCTCACCAATGTCCTTTTTTCTTGTAGTACAGGGATCATGTAGCATTATTGGGAGCCACCTCTTTCACTACAGAATCACTTCTCCACCTCACTTGATCTTATTATATCCCTTAGTGGACATCCAACTATGCATTCGTGGTTCAAGAACACCCTTGGCCCCTCAATCTCTTTCTCCCCATTACCAACAATACGATTTTAAACAATATTATTAACAATAAAGATTTTAATTATAATTCAAGCAATAGTAATATTAATATAATTAATAATTATACCATTAATCTACGTAGAATTAATAATAATAATAATAATAATAATAAATATTTTAATAAAAACAATAATAATAAAAATAGTAAAGATTCTAATAAAAACAATAATAATAAGGATTCTAATAATAATAATAATAATAATAATAATCAGGATTCTAATAAAAATATTGTTAATCTTTCTAGTCTTTCTTTTGATCCTTCTGTTTTGAGTCTTCTTAATAGAGGGCTTAATTTTTTCCTTTCACCGAGGAAGATCCCTATTGATGACATTATTTGTAGCCTCGAATATGGCATCAAGGATCTCCCGAATATTGTTAAAGAGACCATTAGGCAAGATTGCTCCGTTATTAATAGGAAGGCTAAGCCTCCTAAAATAAACTTGAATAATCCTCAGTTTCTTGCCCTCAAAACCCTAAGGGACAACCCTGATATTTTCATCCTTAAGGCGAACAAGGGTGGAGCCATTGTTATTATGGATAAATTTGATTATGTCTATAAGATGGTTGACCATCTATCCAATAGTGGTAGTTATATTAATCTTAAAAAGAATCCCCTCAAATCAGTGTGTAAGGATTTTTCCCTTGCCATTAAATCAAATTCTTCTATCAATCCTCTCTCGAGGAGGCTTATTGAAAGCAATCCCCTTACCCCCCGAATCTATGGTCTCCCAAATATTCTTAAACCGAGGGCCCCCTTAAGACCTATTGTTAACACAATAGTTGGTCCCCCTTATCATTTGGCTAAATTCATAGTCCAAAAGCTTAAGCCCCTTATAGGTCAAACCGACTCCTTTGTGAAGGATTCGTCTTCCTTTGTCAAGGAGTGGAAGAACATCAAGTTGCAACTTGGTGAGCTTCTTGTTAGCTTTGATGTTGTGTCCCTTTTCACCAAGATCCCCGTCCAAGAAGCCATTGATGTCATTAAATGGATCTCTGATGAAGGCACCTCTAAATTGGTTAGCCTCTGTCTCACCTTGACTTTCTTCAGTTTTCAAGGTGAGTTTTATGAGCAAACTTGTGGTGTTGCAATGGGCTCCACTATTTCCCCCATTGTTGCTAACTTGTTTATGGAGGATTTTGAATCTAATGCCCTGGCCTCTGCTAAATTATACCCTAGGAAGTGGAATAGGTTCATGGATGATACTTGTGTCATCTGGCACCATGGTCAAGAGAAATTAGATTTGTTCCTTGGACACCTGAACTGGCTATCTGATTCCATCAAGTTCACGATGGAAGTGGAGGTAAATGGTTGCCTCCCTTTTGTTAATATCCTTCTCTCAAGGAATGATGATGGTTCCATATCTCACCGGGTTTTTCACAAAAAGATTCACACAGAACAATATCTCCATGCTGGTTCCCATCATTTTCTTGCTCAGAAATTGGGGTTCCTGTGTACGTTTGCAACTTGTGCTCTTAGAATCTCTGACGAAAACTCTTTGGAGTTAGAGAAGTCCCATCTTCTTCACAGTTTTGAAAATAATGGTTACATTATATCTCAAGGTCTTAAAGCCTTTCAAAATGCATAGAAAGTATTGGGTGGAAAATCTACCCGGGTGGATCCTATTTCCAAGGTCCCTCTCCCATTTATTCTGGAGACAACAGACAAAATTTCCCATGTCTTTAGGAGAAATGATATATGTACTTCTTTCAAACCACTCTGCACCATTAGAAATTCTCTTGGGTCTGTTAAAGACCCTATTGACCCTATGGACATGAAAGGGGTTTACATCATTCATTATTCTTCTTAAACTCCCTATGTAGGAGAAACTGGTTAATCCATTAGGCACAGGATCAAGGAGCATGCTATGAATATTATACATAATCGGTCCCGTAACTCATCTCTTGCTGAACATGTGGAACAATCCTGCAACCATGTTTATATTAAAGATTCTAAAGTCATTTTCAGGGTATATCACTTACGCCATAGGAAATTAAGGGAGGTGATTGAAATTGATCGCCATGCTAAGAATATCAACTGTGATGATGGTTGGAAATTAAGTAAGAGTTGTACCCCGACTCTCGCTAGGTAATTTCCTTTTTTTAATTTCACATGAACTATAGTATCTAAGGCCTTGATTGGGTTCCCAAGTTGTGAAAAAATGTAAAGTCTAGTTTTGAGGACATGAGTGCCAAGGCATTCTAGGGAATGCTAAGATGTGCCAATTAGTGCGAAGGCATGTCAAACATGACAATATGTGCTAAGTGATAAATCATGCCAAGATGTGCAAGGGTGTGTCAATGCATGCCAGGTACTGTCAAGGCAAAAAAAGTGAGAAACAACTTAAAATACAAGGAAATGAACACATAAGAGGGTTAATTAGTCATCAATTTACCTTTTCTCAGAGCGGCATGCTAGGCACACCAACACTAGGCACAAATAGGTGCCAAGTGCAAAGTCTTAGTGCATTTTAAGTGCCAAGTCTTCCTTTGTTTCTTTTCATCTACTTTCCAAAATTTGATATAAAATAAATTAAATATTAAACAATGCCAAATCATACCAAGGCATTTCAATGTGCTCCATACATGCTAAGACTTTCCAAGCACCAACACGTGCCAAGCGCCAATCTGTGTCAGTGACTGTTATGCATGCTATGAAGTGGAATGCCATTTTGAAGACTACTAAGGAGTGCTAGAGAGTGCTAATGCATTTTTAGGAGTGTTAAAGAGTAATAGGACAAAACATTAAGGGAGCACTAAGTCAAAGTTCATGGAAGTTAATGAATATGGGGAACGTGTGCCAGGGACTAGTGTTAATGAGTGCTAGCTATCATGCCAAGGAGCGAGTGACAAGGTATGCTAAGCATATAGCGTCATTAAAAACTCATTGGAATGATCAATGGTGACGAAATTTTTTTGACCATCACCAAAAGTAACAAAAAGAGCATTGGTGAGGGTCAGTAAAAGTTCATTAGTAGGAGTGTCACCAAAGAGAGAATTATTGATGGGCCTTGAACGACCCTCACCAAAAGTGTCATTGAAAATGGCTTTGGTGACGAACCTTAAAGGATCATCACTATATACACTTAGAGTGATGTTTTTTTAAGGATCATCACCATATGTCACATTGGTGACGGACCGTCACAAGCATGACCCTCACCAATTTCCTTTTTTCTTGTAGTACAGGGATCATGTAGCACTATTGGGAGCCACCTCTTTCACTCCAGAATCACTTCTCCACCTCACTTGATCTTATTATATCCCTTAGTGGACACCCAAATATGCATTCTTGGTTCAAGAACACCCCTAGGCCCCTCAATATCTTTCTCCCCATTATTAGCAATACGATTTTAAACAATATTATTAATAATATAGATTTTAATTATAATTCAAGAAATAGTAATAGTAATATAATTAATAATTCTACCATTAATCTACATAACATTAATAATAATAATAATAATAAAATTTTTAATAAAAACAATAATAATAATAATAGTAAAGCTTCTAATGAAAACAATAATAATAATGATTCTAATAATAATAATAATAATCAAGATTCTAATAAAAATATTGTTAATCTTTCTAGTCTTTCTTTTGATCCCTCTGTTTTCAGTCTTCTTAATAGAGGGCTTAATTTTTTCCTTTCACCAAGGAAGATCCCTACTAATGACATTATCTGTAGCCTCGAATATGGCATCAAGGATCTCCCGAATATTGTTAAAGAGACCATTAGGCAGGATTTCTTTGTTATTGTTAGGAAGGCTAAGCCTCCTAAAATAAACTTTAGTAAGCCTCAGTTTCTTGCCCTCAAAACCCTAAGGGACAACCTTGATATTGTTATACTTAAGGCGAACAAGGGTGGGGCCATTGTCATTATGGATAAATTTGACTATGTCTATAAGATGGTTGACCATCTATCCAATAGTGGTAGTTATATTAAGATTAAAAAGAATCCCCTCAAATCAGTGTGTAAGGATTTTTCCCTTGCCATTAAATCAAATTCTTCTCTCAATTCTCTCTCGAGGAGGCTTATTGAAAGCAATCCCCTTACTCCCCGGATCTATGGTCTCCCAAAGATTAATAAACCAAGGGCCCCCTTAATATTTTTAACACAATAGTTGGCCCCCCTTATCATTTGGCTAAATTCTTAGTCCAAAAGGTTAAGCCCCTTGTAGTTCAAACCGACTCCTTTGTGAAGAATTCGTCTTCCTTTGTCAAGGAGTGGAAGAACATCAATTTGCAACCTAGTGAGCTTCTTGTTAGCTTTGATGTTGTGTCCCTTTTCACCAAGATCCCCATCCAAGAAGCCATTGATGTCATTAAACGGATCTCTAATGAGAGCACCTCTAAATTGGTTAGCCTCTGCCTCACCTTGAATTTCTTGAGTTTTCAAGGTGAGTTTTATGAGAAAACCTGTGGTGTTGCGATGGGCTTCACTGTTTCCCTCGTTGTTGCTAACTTGTTTAGGGAGGATTTTGAATCTAAAGCCTCGGCCTCTGCTAAATTCTACCCTAGAAAGTGGAATAGGTTCATGGATGATACTTGTGTCATCTAGCACCATGGTTGAGAGAAATTAGATTTGTTCCTTGGACACCTGAACTTGCCATCTGATTCCATAAAGTTCACGATGGAAGTGGAGGTAGATGGTTGCCTCCCTTTCGTTAATATCCTTCTCTCAATGAATGATGATGGTTCCATCTCTCACTGGGTTTTTTGCAAAAGGAGTCACACAGAACAATATCTTCATGTTGGTTCCCATCATTTTCTAGCTCAGAAATTGGGGTTCCTGTGTACATTTGTGACTTGCGCTCTTAGAATCTCTGACGACAACTCTTTGGAGTTAGAGAAGTCCCATATTCTTCATGTTTTTTAAAATAATGGTTATAGTATTTCTCAAGGTCTTAAAGCCTTTCAAAAAGCATATAAAGGATTGGGTGGAAAATCTACCTGGGTGGATCCTATTTCCAAGGTCCCTCTCCCATTTATTCTAGAGACAACGGACAAAATTTCCCATTTCCTTAGGAGAAATGATATCTCTACTTCTTTCAAACCACTCTACACCATTAGAAATTCTCTTGGGCCTGTTAAAGACCCTATTGACCCTATGGACATGAAAGGGGTTTACATGATTTCTTATTCTTGTTAAACTACCTATGTAGGAGAAACTGGTCAATCCATTAGGCAGAGGATCAAGGAGCATGCTGCGAATATTATACACAATCGGTCCCGTAACTCAGCTCTTGCTGAACATGTGGAAAAATCCTACCACCATGTTTATATTGAATATTCTAAAGTCGTTGCCAAGGTAGATCACTTACACCATAGGAAATTAGGGGAGGTGATTGAAATTGATCGTCATGCTAAGAATATGAATCATGATGGTGGTTGTAAATTAGGTAAGAGTTGTACCCCGACTCTCACTAGGTAATTTCCTTTTTTTAATTTCACATGAACTATAGTATCGAAGGACTTGATTGGGTTCCCAAGTCATGAAAAAATGTAAAGTCTAGTTGTGAGGACATGAGTGCCAAGGCATTATAGGGAATGCTAAGATGTGCCAGATAGTGCAAAGGCATGTCAAACATGACAATATGTGCCAAGTGATAAAGCATGCCAAGATGTGCAAGGCTGTGTCAATGCGTGCCAGGTACTTTCAAGGCAAAAAAAGTGTCAAACAAGTTAAAATACAAGGAAATGAACACATAAAAGGGTTAATTAGTCATCAATTTACCTTTTCTAAGAGTAGCATGCTAGGCACACCAACACTAGGCACAAATAGGTGCCAAGTGCAAAGTCTCAGTGCATTTTAAATGCCAAGTATTTCTTTGTCGCTTTTCATATACTTTCCAAAATTTGATCTAAAATAAATTAAATATTAAGCAATGCCAAATCATACCAAGGCATCTCAATGTGCCCCATACATGCTAAGACTTTCCAACCACCAACACGTGCCAAGCACCAATATGTGTCAGTGACTGTTATGCATGCTATGAAGTGGAATGCCATGTTGAAGACTACTAAGGAGTGCTAGAGAGTGCTAATGCATGTTTAGGATTGTTAAGGAGTAATAGGACAAAACATTAAGGGAGCACTAGGTCAAAGTTCATGGAAGTTAATGAATATGAAGAACGTGTGCCAGGGACTAGTGTTAATGAGTGCTAGCTATCATCTCAAGGAGGGAGTGACAAGGTATGCTAAGCATATAGCGTCATCAAAAACTCATTGGAATGATCAATGGTGACGAAAATTTTTTGACCGTCACCAAAAGTAAAAAAAAGAGCATTGGTGAGGGTCATTAAAAGTTCGTCAGTAGGAGTGTCACCAAAGAGAGAATTAGTGATGGGCCTTAAACTACCCTCACCAAAAGTGTGATTGAAAATGGATTTGGTGACGAACCATAAAGGACCATCACTATATACACTTAGAGTGATGTTTTTCTAAGGACCCTCACCAATGTCCTTTTTTTCTTGTAGTATAGGGATCTTGTAGCACTATTGGGAGCCACCTCTTTCACTCCAGAATCACTTCTCCACCTCAATTGATCTTATTATATCCCTTATTGGACATCCAATTATGCATTCTTGGTTCAAGAACACCCCTAGGCCCCTCAATCTCTTTCTCCCCATTATTAACAATACGATTTTAAACAATATTATTAACAATACAGATTTTAATTATAATTCAAGCAATAGTAATAGTAATATAATTAATAATTCTACCATTGATCTACGTAGCATTAATAAAAATAAAAATAATAAAGATTTTAATAAAAATAATAATAATGAAAATAGTAAAGATTCTAATAAAAACAATAATAATAAGGATAATAATAATAATAATAATAATAATAATAATAATAATATAATAATAATCAAGATTCTAATAAAAATATTGTTAATCTTTCTACTCTTTCTTTTGATCCTTCTGTTTTCAGTCTTCTTAATAGAGGGCTTAATTTTTTCCTTTCACCGAGGAAGATCCCTACTGATAACATTATTCGTAGCCTCGACTATGGCATCAAGGATCTCTCGAATATTGTTAAAGCGACCATTAGGTAGGATTTCTCTGTTATTATTAGGAAGGCTAAGCCTCCTAAAAGAAACTTGAGTAAGCCTCAGTTTCTTGCCCTCAAAACCCTAAGGGACAACCCTGATATTTTCATCCTTAAGGCGAACAAGGGTGGGGCAATTGTCATTATGGATAAATTTGACTATGTCTATAAGATGGTTGACCATCTATCCAATAGTGGTAGTTATATTAAGCTTAAAAATAATCCCCTCAAATTAGTGTGTAAGGATTTTTCCCTTGCCATTAAATCAAATTCTTCTCTCAATCCTCTCTCGAGGAGGCTTATTGAAAGCAATCCCCTTACCCCCTCGGATCTATCGTCTCCCAAAGATTCATAAACCGAGGCCCCCTTTAAGACCTATTGTTAACACAATAGTTGGTCCCCCTTATCATTTGGTTAAATTCTTAGTCCAAAAGCTTAAGCCCCTTATAGGTCAAATCGATTCCTTTGTGAAGGATTCGTCTTCCTTTGTCAAGGAGTGGAAGAACATCAAGTTGCAACATGGTGAACTTCTTGTTAGCTTTGATGTTGTGTCACTTTTCACCAAGATCCCCATCCAAGAAGCCATCGATGTCATTAAACGGATCTCCAATGAGGGCACCTCTAAATTGGTTAGCCTCTGCCTCACCTCGACTTTCTTTAGTTTTCAAGATGGGTTTTATGAGAAAACCTATGGTGTTGAGATGGGCTCCACTGTTTCCCCCGTTTTTGCTAACTTGTTTATGAGGATTTTGAATCTAAGGCCTTGGCCTCTGCTAAATTCTTCCCTAGGAAGTGGAATAGGTTCATGAATGATACTTGTGTCATTTGGCACCATGGTCGAGACAAATTAGATTTGTTCCTTGGACATCTAAACTTGTTATTTGATTCCATCAAGTTCACAATGGAAGTGGAGGTAGATGGTTGCCTCCCTTTCTTTAATATCCTTCTCTCAAGGAGTGATGATGGTTCAATATCTCACCGGGTTTCTCGCAAAAATACTGACACAGAAAAATATCTTCATGTTGGTTCCCATCATTTTCTTGCTCAGAAATTTGGGTTCCTGTGTACGCTTGCGACTTGCGCTCTTAGAATCTCTAACGAAAACTCTTTGGAGACAGAGAAGTCCCATCTTCTTCATGTTTTTTAAAATAATGGTTACAGTAGATCTCAAGGTCTTAAAGCCTTTCAAAAGGCATAGAAACGGTTGGGTGGAAAATCTATTCCGGTGGATCCTATTTCCAAGGTCCATCTCCCATTTATCCTGGGGACAACGGGAAAAATTTGCCATGTCCTTAGAAGAAATGATATCTCTACTTCTTTCAAACCGCTCTGCACCATTAGCAATTCTCTTGGGTCTGTTAAAGACCCTATTGACCATATGGACATGAAAGGGGTTTACATGATTCCTTATTCTTGTTAAACTCCTTATGTAGGAGAAAATGGTCAATCCATTGGGCAGAGGATCAAGGAGCATGCTGCAAATTTTATACATAATTGGTCCCGTACCTCAGCTCTTGCTGAACATGTGGAAAAGTATTGCCACCATGTCTATATTGAAGATTCTAAAGTCATTGCTAGGGTAGATCACTTACACCATAGGAAATTAAGGGAGGCGATTGAAATTGAGTGTCATGCTAAGAATATCAACCGTGATGATGGTTGGAAATTAAGTAAGAGTTGAACCCCGGTTCTCACTAGGTAATTTCCTTTTTTTTTTTTTTTTTAAGTTCACATGAACTACAATATAGAAGGATTTGACTGGGTTCCGAAGTCGTGAAAAAATGTAAATGCTAGTTGTGAGGACATGAGTGCTAAGGCGTTCTAGGGAATCCTAAGATGTGCCATATAGTGCAAAGGCATGTCAAACATGAAAATATGTGCCAAGTGATAAAGCATGCCAAGAAGTGCAATGGTGTGTCAATGCATGGCAGGTACTGTCAAGGCAATAAAAGGGAGAAACAAGCTAAAATACAAGGAAATGAACACATAAGAGGGCTAATTAATCATCAATTTACCTTTCCTAAGAGGGGCATGCTACACACACCAACACTAGGCACAAATAGGTGCCAAGTGAAAATTTTTAGTGCATTTTAAGTGCCAAGTATTCCTTTGTTGCTTCTCATCTACTTTCCAAAATTTGATCTAAAATAAATTTAATATTAAACCATGCCAAATCATACCAAGGCATCTCAATGTGTTCCATACATGCTAAGACTTTCTAAGCACCAACATGTGCCAAGCCCCAATATGTGTCAGTGACTGTTATGCATGCTATGAAGTGGAATGCCATGTTGAAGACTGCTAAGGAGTGCTAGAGAGTGCTAATGCATGCTTAGGAGTGTTAAGGAGTAATAGGACAAAACATTAAGGGAGCACTAGGTCAAAGTTCATGGAAGTTAATGAATATGAGGAATGTGTGCCAGGGACTAGTGTTAATGAGTGTTAGCTATCATGCCAAGGAGGGAGTGACAAAGCATATAGCGTCATTAAAAACTCATTGGAATGATCAATGGTGACGAAAATTTTTTGACGGTCACCAAAAGTAACAAAAAGAGCATTAGTGAGGGTCATTAAAAGTTCGTCAGTTGGAGTGTCACCAAAGAGAGAATTAGTGATGGGCCTTGAACGACCCTCACCAAAAGTGTCATTGAAAATGGCTTTGGTGACGAACCTTAAAGGACCATCACTATATACACTTAGAGTGATGTTTTTTTAAGGACCGTCACCATATGTGACATTGCTGGCGGACCATCAGAAGCATGACCCTCACCAATTTACTTTTTTCTTGTAGTACAGGGATCATGTAGCACTATTGGGAGCCACCTCTTTCACTCCAGAATCACTTCTCCACCTCACTTGATCTTATTATATCCCTTAGTGGACATCCAACTATGCATTCTTGGCTCAAGAAGACCCCTAGGCCCCTCAATCTCTTTCTCCTTTTACATGTTTGAGTTTAAGTTTAAGAATTTACATGTGAAATCTACTCCCATAGTGGGTTGTAGAGAGCCTAGAAATTGCCTTACTACTTCTACATGAACACACTAATTAGGTTTGATTAGTATGAAACCAAGGGATTGGCAATTGGATGAGCGTAGTGACTTACACATTATTAAAAAGAAGCATTTGTGTAGCTATAAATGTAAATTTTCCACCTTATATTAGTGCTGAATAGATATGGTTACATATGGTTCACTCACAAAACTAGAAGAGGGCAACATATCAGCTTTAAAAAATTTAGTTTGGTTATGGAGCTTAACTCCTTTTATATTCCAAGAAAATTATTGTCTTCTCCATTTCCAATTAGGTACAAATATATCTCAAAAGGAACATAGAGAAAGCCTAGTGCTCTACCTTAAGTCATTTCTTTGAGGAGCACTATACAGCTAAATAGTGAAGAGGATGTCTAGTAGTTAGGTTGCATTAATGTTTGTATTGAGAAAAAAATCTTCAATAGTAAATTGTAAAATGCACCCAATTTCTTTCAATGTAGTGAATATGATCTTTAAGTAATACCATTATGTCTAACTAATATCATTAGTCTACTATGATGAGATCGGTTAAGAAGAAAAAGAAGATTAATATGGTGAGATAGGTTAGGAAGACAAAAAAGATTAGGGATTGGACCTCAAGATTATTTCCCTCTTTGAAAATACTTTAATTTTTATCTTATTTCTCTCTTTCCAAGTGATTTCATTTTTGCATAAGATTTAGTTTTGAATCATAGACTTAATAGACATTAAAAAATAACAAAATGAAAAATAATAAATCATATTCAGTTTTATTTATTAATTAAACAATTCAAAATAAACATAAAAAATTGAAAAATAATAAACATTAATCAATTGCAATTCACACAAGAAATTAACTATGTTGATTAGGAGATGTATCTAAACTCGGCTGCAATTGGGATGTGATCAGAAGAACGCATAACTGAAGGCAGTGCGCGGTCCTTCACCTCCTCCTCGTCAATCAGCTCCAGTAACGACACCACCTGCAATTTGTTGGGATTGTAGATAATGTAATCTATCGTTCCCTTAAACTTTTCCTGCACGCCATTCTTGACGAAGTTAGTGAAACGCGGTTCCCCTTGATGAACAATTTTCTTCCACGCCTCTTGCAGGGGAATATTGCATAGGGAATAGGAATGGTAAGCACTTTTTGAAGGTATTGTATGACGAAGGTGCAGTCTCTCAGATGGATGAAAATTGGAAATCTCCTCGTGTGATGGATGGACTTTGCCTGTCGTAAGAAATGAGTGGACGGCGCTTCCGGGCAAAGAATTGAAGTCACCACACAATATAAGAGTGAAATGACGTTGATCCCAGAAATATGGCTCCAAGGCTTTGAGCAAGTTATAAACCTGGCGTACTTTTATATCATTGTTTCTACGATTTGTATGGATGTGGGTATTGGCTATGCATAGAGATTGATAGGTATTTTTGAATGAAAGGATCACTTGCAGGGCAATGTTGTCTTTATATCCCAAATAAATCGACCACTGAGTCACGAAGTGAAATTTGTTCACTTTATAAAACGTTGCACAACCATCAACAGTTGCAATGCGGAGTTGTCTTTCCTTTTCCTTAAAAACCCCTTCATATCCTAATTTCGCCAATTCTGGATGGAAAAAAGAAATAAAATGGTTCTGTTGGACCTCCTGCAGGCAAATGATGTCAGGGTGGCACTGTAATATCTCTTTCAACAACCTTTGTTTGCGATATTCCCAGTTGAGGGCGAATGAGGGACAGTTGGGGAACTGCTCTGAAGTAGCGTATACGTCTGCCAGAACATTGTAGGTCACAACTGTGAATGATGGACCTCTCAAACTTACATCATTCAGGCTCTCCTTGTTAATTTTAAGCATTTGCCGAGGACTGGGAAGTGGAATAACAGGCTCGCTTCCTTCCACCGCCATTTTTACGGTTAAATGTAATTTTTCTAAGTTACTTTCGCTTAGGGTTCTTTCTTAGGCTTACCAACTTTCGCGTTTCTTTCTCTTCTTCCTGTACCAGCTTAGGGTTCCTTCTTAGGCTTACGAACTTGCTTTCTTTCTGATTCCGAGAAGTTTGACCGAAATGATGGATCTGTCCTTTTATTGGCGATATAAACAGATATATAGCTCCACGCTCTATAAATAAATATTAGCGATATAAATAGATATCGATCGATCTGTTCCTCTATTAGCGATATAAATAGAAAAGATTGTTCCGTACCTACTGCCGACTCTCATTAACTTTTATTTATATAACATAATTGTTGCATTTGAGGGATCTCTCCTTTTATTCGCCATATAAATAGAAAACGTTGCGCCGTGGTTTTGTACCAAATTTCATAACTTTTAATTATGTTGTATTTTTTTTTAAATTTCAAATTAGGGTAAACCATATAATGAAAATAAGCTCTATGGGTAAACCGTGCTCTATTTCTAACATTTTGCCCATTCTAAAAGATTGAACCCTCATTTAAGGGAGGGAGTTGATTTGTCCACCTTTTATTTACTAGGAGAGATTTCATTTTGTTTACTTCTTCATTTGGGATCAAATCTTTACAGGTACAAACTTCTTTTTTGATTTTGAGTGCAAAACTTGAAGAAAGGTTTGCATCTAGAAAGATTTGATCCCTCTCGGACGAGTTAACATGGATTAAGCTGGTTTTTTAGACATTTAGAAATAGATTCTTGAAATCACTTTGTTTCACAAAATTTCACCCAATGCAGAAATTAAATCATTCTAATTTGGTGGTTTGGATTAAGCTGGTTTTTTAGACATTTAGAAATAGATTCTTGAAATCACTTTGTTTCACAAAATTTCACCCAATGCATAAATTAAATCATTCTAATTTGGTGGTCTTTAGCCCAAGGCATAAATTAAATAATTCTAATTTGGTGGTAAAAGTGATTCATTACACATGATCACATCCATGGAGTCGAAATACATGGAAAGGTTAAAAAAAAAGGTAGAAAATAAAATGCAGAAGAAAACAAAATCAAACCTAAAATCTATCCGAGTTCGTACTGTCAAATCTTGTCCCACAAATATTATTTTCCACTCCTCACAACTCTTCTCACAAATATTATTTCACTCTTCGCATTGTCACAGAGATGCTTCCTCACAAATACAATTCACACTCTCACGGAGATGCTTCCTCACAAATACAATTCCCAAAATCATATTTCACTCTTCGCATTGTCACAAAGATGCTTCCTCACAAATAAAATTTGCATTCTCAGTGTCACATAGATGTTTCTTCACAAATACAATTCGCACTCTCACGGAGATGCTTCCTCAAAAGTACAATTCCCGAAATCATATTTCACTCTTCGCACTGTCACAAAGATTCTTCCTCACAAATACAATTTGCATTCTCGCGGAGATGCTTCCTCAAAAATACAATTAGACGCTCTATTTGTGTTAAATTTATATATTTAGAGAGATAAGTGATTTTTCATTAGCGCCGACATTACAATAATTAGATTAAATTTTAAATATTAATTGTTAAACATTACTTTTACATTTACATTTAAGTTTACCTTAGATAGTCAATGTAGTGTAGGGTATTTGGACCTTAGGCTTCACCTAAATAAAACATCTTTTTCGTAAATATAAAGAGGAGTATGGAGTAAATATAAAAAGGCTTTATTTTTTACTATACCCCTCCTTTATTTAGACTTATATTTATTTACCATACCTCTATATACCTCTTTTATATTTATGTATTTACCATACCTCTTTTATAAATACGGTATTTGGCCCATAGTATTTAGCCCATGGTATTAATAATAATTTCTTCCATGATATTTGGCCCATAGGCTTCACCTAAATAAAACCTCAATTTTTAGTTTTTGTCAATATAAAAAGGTTTGAGTAAATATAAAAAGATGTTTTATTTATTTACCATACCTTTAATCTTTTTATATTTTTATTTATTTACCATATCTCTAGAGTAAGTATAAAAAGAGATTTTATTTATTTACCATACCTCCAGTTTATTTATATTTTTATTTATTTACCATACCAAGTATAAAAATAGTTTTTTTTTTTTTTTTTTAATTTACCATACCTCCAGTTTATTTATATTTATTTATTGACCATAACTCACATTACATATTTGACCCAAAATAAACTTTATTTTGACTCAAGAATTTAGAAGTATTCATAGCCATCCTCATAAATGTTCTAAAATTGAACAAATTTCTCTCAGGAAAATCTTATCCATTTTTATCAGCATCATTATCTATCATTAGCATCCACTAGTGGCCATATTTGGGGCAGTACAAAACACATGGCAATGTCATCACCATATCAGGACGCACTCCTCCGTAATGATCCATCATTTCCCTTGACCTCTACATAGGCCAAAAATGCTAAGACTGTCAACTAACAAGTTAACTCACCCTTCCTAGTGAACTCTCTAGGCCAATAACTCACTCAACCACTTCCTAATTGTGATTGGGTCTAGATTCTGAAAGGTCCTCACTCCACCCTACCTCATATGTGAAAAGGATTCAGGACATCACTCCACTCTTCCCAATCTGCGATTAGGATCTAGGACCTCACTCCACCATTCTAGAGTGTTACTAGGGTCTAGATGCTAAAGGACCTCACTCTATCATGTCTGGTGTGTGATGGGGGTCCAACACCTCTCTCCACCATTACTTGTGTGTGATGAGGATCGAAATCCAAGACAAAATCACTCAACATTGTCTATTGAGCCCTCTCGATCTCTTAGACCCATTTCTCGTTCTGAGAGAGTGTCTATGTATGATGCAGGCATATCCTCACTCCCTTTCAATGAGAGGATTAACAAATTGTCTTTGAATAACACAAACTTGTCACTTGGCATACTTGATGGGCCTCATTAATAAATAAATAGCAAGCCCCATCTTGCCTTCCTTATTTCTATATGTACCTCATTTATTGCATTTAATGGCATATTTTTCACTATTATGTGGTTACTAGGAAGACTAGAGGATGATTATCATAACTCATGGCCTAATGTGGTTAATCTGCAGATATAGAATACATTAAAACATATTTACTATGCAGAGATACATTAGAAGGAAGCTAGAGAAGATGTATGAGTTTGGTCTCCTAAATTTAATCACCCAAATCTCAACATGCTCCCTACAATCACTCACTTGTAGTTTGGAGATCCACTCGCAGTTGATGAAGTCGAAGACTGGAGGGAGAAACATCCATCCTTTTAGGACTATTGGAGGGAAGAAACACTCTTTCCAAGGAGGCATCCGCTTCATTACTTTTGTACAAACAAGCAAGCCTAAGGGCTCAATAGGATTCAAATTATTGTAGGAGGATAGAATTTATTAAGGAGATTAGAAATTATTTGTTTCCGTTTCCATTTTTTATTTAATTGAGCACTATTTTTCATTAATTAAAATATTAATTTTCATCCATAACTGTGTTATTCCAGAGGGATGAGACCTTCTGGTTTATGTCCCATCATGTAGGCTCTAGTTTCTCTTTCTTGCATATTCGTTTCATGCATTTCCTTTCCTAGTAATATTTTCCTTATTTGTCTATAATTTTTGTCCATAAATAAGTGGCTTGTGTAGGTATGCCAATGAGATATCTTGTTAGATGCTTCATTGGGGATGTCGTATTGGGAGGCCAAAAATATATATTTTATTTTCCTTAAAGTAGTTAGGCCTTTTGAGTTTCCTCTTTCCACATGTTTTGTTCCTTGCACACTAGGAGATTAAATAGATATATTCTTCGAGCCTCGAAAGCATAATATCTTATGAATGTAGGACAATACATTCTACAACCTATATTTTGTTTTGAGGCAATAAGTAGATTGCAAATAAAATTCAACCCATGCTTTCTCTTTTATCTCCATTTTTCTGCAATTTGGTTATTAGTTTCTCATTATTTTCAAGTTGAAAAATAATTATTTGACTGGGATGCAGGTACTACTATTGTTTTCTAGGATTTTTACTATCATTACCTCACTCATTACCTCCTAGTGAAATCTCTAGGAAAATACCTCACTCAACCCCTTCCTAATTATGATTGGGTCTAGATTTTGAAAGGTCCTCACTCCACCCTACCTCATGTGTAAAAAGGGTTTAGGACATCACTCCACTCTTCCCAATCTACAATTAGGGTCTAGGACCTCACTCCACTATTCTAGAGTCTTACTAGGGTCTAGATGCTAAAGGACCTCACTGTACCATGTCTGGTGTGTGATGGGGGTCCAACACCTCTCTCCACCATTACTTGTATGTGATGAGGATCGAAGTCCAAGAGAAAATAACTCAAAATTGTCTATTGAGCCCTCTCGATCTCTTAGACCCATTTCTAGTTCTGAGAGAGTGTCTATCTATGATGAAGACATATACACACTCCCTCTCAATGAGAGGATTAATATCTAGGATGCCCAAATTGTCTTTGAATAACACAAACTTGTCACTTGGCATACTTGATGGGCCTCATTGATAGGTAAATAGCAAGCCCCATTTGGCCTTCCTTATTTCTATATTTACCTCTTTTATTGCATTTAATGGCATAATTTTTACTATTATGTGGTTACTAGGAAGACTAGAGGATGATTATCATATCCCATGGCCTAATGTGGTTAATCTGCAGATAGAGAATGCATTAAAACATATTTACTATCCAGAGATACATTAGAAGGAAGCTAGAGAAGATGTATGAGTTTGGTCTCCTAAATATAATCACCCAAATGTCGACATGCTCCCTACAATCACTCACTTCCAATTTGGAGATCCACTCGCAGTGGATGAAGTCGAAGACTAGACGGAGAAACATCCATCCTTTTAGGACTTTTGGAGGGAAGCAACACTCCTTCCAAGGAGGCATCCACTTTGTTACTTTTGTATAAACAAGCAAGCCTAAGGGCTCAATAGGATTCAAATTGTTGTAGGAGGATAGAATTTATTAAGGAGATTAGAAATTGTTTTTTTCCATTTCCATTTTTTATTTAATTGAGCACTATTTTGCATTAATTAAAATATTATTTTTCATCCATAACTATGTTTATTCCGGTGGGATGAGCTCCTTTGGTTTATGTCCCATCCTGTAGGCTCTTGTTTCTCTTTCTTGCATATTCATTTCATGCATTTCCTTTCCTAGTAATATTTTCATTATTTGTCTACAATATTTGTCCATAAATAAGTTGCTTGTGTAGGTATTCCAATTATATATCTTGTTAGATGCTTCATTGGGGATGTCGTATTTGGAGGCCAAAAATATATTATATTTTCCTTAAAGTAGTTAGGCATTTGGAGTTTCCTCTTTCCACATGTTTTTTTCCTTGCACACTTGGAGACTTAATAAAAATATTCTTCAAGCCTGGAAAGCATAATATATTATGAATGTAGGACAATACATTCTACAACCTATATTTTTTTTTGAGGCAATAAGTAGATTGCAAATAAAATTCAACTCATGCTCTCTCATTTAGCTCCCTTTTTTTGCAATTTGGTTATTAGTTTGGCATTATTTTCAAGTTGAAAAATAATTATTTTACTTGTGCGCACGTACTACTATTGTTTTTTAGGATTTTTATTGTCATTGCACACTCATCCTCCCATCATCACCCTCTTTCTCCTCACCTAAAAACTCTCTCAAAATGTTGTCCACCAATAAAAAAATTATGGTTTATTGAAGGCTACTCCGTGCATCAATTTTCCTGAAAGATGGGCCCCATAAGATTACTAGGCTTAAAGGCCCACACAACCTTTTTCTACCCTCCACTGAAATTCCTTACTTTTAGAGTTCCTTTTGGATCCTTGGGATTCTCATTAATCAAATCATGTGGAAAAGCAAGGATATCATGTAGCATCTTGTAGCACCATGTAAACTTGTCTACAGTTGCTCCTAAAGCTTGTTTTTTTCCTCCTAACCTTGAATGACATCCCTTACGCTCTGAAAACATGATTGAGATAGACCAAATACCACCCAATAGTTTCCTCTCATCCACTGCCAAACACTTTTTTGATTAGGGTTAGTGGACATACTTATGAATTTAGCACTACAGTGATAATTTTTTTGCAATCTCATGTGATGTCTAATGAATTATGTCACTAATTCTACTCTCTTTTGGAACAAAATGGTTAAATTTTGATTACATTTTTTTCCTTATTAAAAATATATTATATCACTTTCTTTGATTTATGATCCTTAATCTAGGATTTCAATTTCAAGAATTTTCATTCCATTACATAGGTTAGGTTTCCTTTATATGAAACATTTTCATTATGAAAATAGACCAATGTTTACATTTTTGCAAGTAGTGTAACCTTGAAATTCCTGAAAATAGGGTTATCATTTACTTTTGACTAAGCAACATTTCCATTCATCTGCAATAAAGTAATATTTTCATTTTTGCAACTAGAATAGAACTTTGTTTTCATGCAATTTCTTTCCTTGAACCCAATCTAGAATGAATTCATAGAGTGGACTCTATATGCCTTTGTCTACTTCATTTCTAGAAAGTTACGTGAGTATATATTAACCTATTGTGTGTATAGTATTTTCACCTCTTAAATTTTTGTACAAACCTTAGGTTGATAATTCAAGTCTGAAGCCTTGGGAGTAGAAACACTCTTGTGAAATACTGAGTCCCACCACTTTTTGGCGTCATTGGTGGGGAGGTGTCCAAGTTGGTGTTATTTCTACTTAAAAGTTATATTTATTTTGCATTCTTTTCCCTTGCATAATCCTTGTTTGATTTGAAAAAAACATAAAAAAAAAGAGAAAAACAAGAAAATAATAAATTCTTTCATGCCTTGTAGAAGTAGGGATAATCAAGGTAAATTCCTACGAAAAACCACGACCCCTTCTAGTAGTCATCCATCACTCTCCTTTTGTGGTTGTGGACACCCTTTTCTGACCACATAAGGGTTGGAGAATCCCTTAGGTGAGTCGTCAGAAATTATTGAAGAATCCATAAGAGAGGAAGAACCTATATCACCTTCCCTAAAAATGACCAAGAATAGGTAGACTGACCTCTTCCCTATCCAAGAAACCAATGGGGAGGCCAAGAGGAAGAATACAAGCATGAGTTCTCTCACACATGTCCATGGCCTAGTCTTTAAGGACCTTGACACATTCATGATTTAAATATTTCTAATTTGTAGGACCTATTATTATATTTCTGATGAACAAAAATTGAACTTGTTTCTTTCCACCCTCAAGGATGCAACCTTGCATTGGTTCAAGAGCCTTCAAAAAGGTGACATCACTACCTAGGCACAAATAAAAAAAATGGATGATAAATACACAGATTATTTCAGTGATAAGGAGATAAGAGAAGAGATATTTAGATGACCTTAGGGCTAGATTAGTTGTTTGAAGATTATGAGGAAAGGATCTAACTTAACTATAGAAGAGCTAATTGTGGAAGAGCTAATTGTACCTTTGACATGAGTCACTCAAGCTTGTACTCCTTTAAGGGATTAGGAAGGATGTAATGGAGACCATTAATATGTTGTCTAGTGGAGATATTTACAAGCTTACCCATCAATACATCAAGACAATATTAAAAAATCATTCTAGGGTTGCAAGGAAGAGAGGAAGATCTAGTCAAGGCCTAGTTATCTCTTCTCCCTCCACCTCAACAATCAAAGACGAGATAGGAAGCATTAGAGAAGACATGAAGAGTGATTTTTTGTGAAATTTTAACTTACAGATGGATTCTATGCAGATAAAGAGGAATCAAGAGGAAGCAAAAATGGCACTAGTTCTCTTTTTCCCTAGATTCACTAAGAGGTACACCATGAATGAGTATCCATTAAATACCATACAAATATACTATGTTTGCAGGGAGAACCATGCAATAGAAAAAATTCCCTCTCTTCCAAGCCTAAGGGTTATATAAAAATGGGGAGAGAATGACTTGGAGCATCTCTACATCATCAATCAAAGGAGGGCACAAAATCCTTGGTCATACCACCAATGCATGCAATGTGTGCACTATCCTTCTTTCAGTATAGAACAAAATGCACCCTTCCAACCCTGTTATCCTCCAAATCACTCATCTTGGTCAATGCCATCTTCGTGGCCCTATAGTCCTCACTATGCCACTCACCCTATCAATCCACCCTTTAATCCAGACCAACCACAACCTCCTCAATGGGGAAATCCTTCACAAGGGTGTAGGCCTCAGGAATCCAAAACTCCGACCTTGTTTCCTCCCCCAACTGCCCCATAATAACCCACCTAAGAAATCTAAAATTATTACCTAAACAAATCTAAACTCAAATAACAAGACGACACAAAAGGTCTATAGTGGGGAAACATCCTATATTACTTATGTTGCGGAAGTCCAATAGATCAAACATAGGTATGGGAAGTACTTCCAAAGTGTCACCAACCTTGTCCACTTGAAGATATTGAATAAGAAAAGGAAGACAATACCCGTCAAGATAAAAAAAAACTCTTATCCTCAAAGATTGGTCCAACCTAAGTAGCACACCCAAAAACAAGTTGAACTTGTGGGAGAATGAAATAACAGATTTGTTAATATGTCCCTTTGCTAGGAAATCAACTATGTTCACATTTTCAATTAGATTAATATGAAAGAGTCTTCTATGAGGTCGAGAAGAATAAAAACAGATTCCCCTACTATCAATGGTGTTGGGAATATTTGTGATTTAATGGTTGGTAGGGTTATCTATACAAACTACTTGGTATTGGGTGTGGAGCCTGATTATCTTCCTAATTTTGATGTCTTTTTTTCAGCCGGATGTGTTATTGCCTAAATCTACCTCAGGATGAAGGAAGGCAGAGTTCAGGGTAACATCAAACCACGCTCAGTCTGGTAGCTAGCCCTACCAGAACAGGAGAGGGCTCTCTCTGGGTCAATCTCAGCAGAAAGTAATCAATAGGGCTTGAGATGACTGAAATAAAAGCTAATTTTAGGCTAGGTATATAAGTAAAGGAGTTTGAGTTTGATTTTGGGGGTTTTTGTTGGATCAAAGGGAAAGGCAATTTTGGGCGCGGGGATTAGGCCTAGTTTTTGTAGAGTTCTGATTGGGGCAAGGAAGGAAATAGTTTTGATGCTTTAGATTGAGTGAATGGATGGATCAGAATGGTGAGGAGCTGAAGAGGGTAAGAGGGTCTCAAGAGTCCTCCTCAAACAGATGAAAACATGAAAAACTAAACCAAACTGAAGGCAGAGCAAAGCAAACTAATGAATTCTACCTTTATAACTTGTTTGTTAAGTTTAAGAAGAAAGGAGAAATGAAAATGGTACAAATAAACATCAGTGAACTTATAGATACATAGAGAAAAACACCATCAAAACACAGAACCACAAGGGTCCCAAAGAGGGTTGCAAGCCCTGGTCTATTCCTTTGCCAAAATTGCAGAATGAAATGTACAATGAAGTGCTAGCAATCCCAAATGTCCAACCCTGAAAATGACTGAGAAAATACATAATATAGATAAGAATAACTCCTCCCCATGCCTCTATGGGTCGAGCTCATCATTCTAGGAGCTGTTTCAACCATATCTAAACTAGGAACTAGAAAATAGGCCATGAAACAACTTGCCTCTATATGCTAGGAAACTGAACCATTCACTCACATTTCACCTTTTGGTGAATGAATCTTCTAGAACAAGTAAAAATGTGCCAAAATTACATCATGGTCATGAAATTACATCAAGGTAGATCAAGAGTTACATGAAAAAGTGAAACTGGCCAAAACTAGGCGAAATTCTGAGCTGTGGAGTGAAAAATAGGCCAAAATCCTCTATGCGCTGTGCCCAAAATCTCTATGCGTTGCACAACTTTGGAGCTGATTTTAAAGCCCTTCCTGAAGTCCAAATTGAGGTCATTATAGCTCATTGGAAAGCCCTACCTGTCTACTTTCCAACCCAAGTAGAATTTCTAGATTTGGTGTCCATTTGTCCCTCCAAACGTTCAATCTCCGAACACTGCTTCCTGTGGGTGCAAAAGTGGCAGAAATGCCATTTTTAGGGTGTTTTTGACCCTTTAGGCAACCCAGAACTTGATGAAATCCTTAGGAAATTCCTGAGCATGCATAAATTTTCATAAAAAATCCAGAAATACCAAGTTTTCCTCTAGAGGACCTCCCAATCATAAGCGCGCACCAAGTGGCGCTACGCGTCGGGTAGGAAAACCTGTTTTGTGACCAAAAATTCAAAAATGAAAAAATTTTCTCCAAATTCCTTGAAATTTGGATTGAAGGTCCCTCATCAAGTATCATGCTCAACCAAAGAAGCTTCGGCTAAGATTTGGAGCCTATCATGCCTTTTACGCCGCCTCAGTGCCTTCCTTAGCCTCGCTTTCAAGATCTTGATCCTCGCTTTGCAAACATGTGTGCATGCCCAATAATGGTTCTTCATATGCCTGCGCAGGTTCTTCTCCTTGTTGGCCTTCTCAAACATCTTCTCAAGATGCATGTTGACCCTCTCAAGCCAAGTCTCTCTATCGGCCTCAATCTCCCGCTCAATAGGCGTCATCTCGGATGGGATTCTTCGGGCAGCTTGCCGGTTCTCACGGATGTTTTGTAACTCCATGATCATCTGATGATCCTCCAACTGCTTATTCCACTGCTCCATATAGTTTATGATCCATTATGCTCTCTGCAACTTGTCGGTCAATGTGCCGATCTCAGCTTTCTGCTCCTGAATGATCTCTCTCAGTTTTGAACTTGGAGAGCTCAAATCCACATCAATCAATGTAAAATTAGTATCCTGACCTCCTGAAGCGCCCTCCTCCTGCATAGGCCTCTTTTCTCTGTCCTGTACCTGTACCTGTGCTGATGACTATGGCAACGAGACCCCTTCCACCCTGGGTGGAGATAGTACTCGTCGGGCTGCTGCAAACAATGCTCTCGTGCCTCTCTGATAAGTAACAACCACTGGCACACTGATAGGATCTATCTCGGGACCTTAAAACTAATGTGAAGGCTCACCCACATCGTGAAAAATCTCTGGAGGAGGCTGAGGGGTTGTGAAGAACTCACGAGAAATGAAATCCTCCCATGCAATGCCCTGCAATCCAAGCTAATGAACCACAATGATCTTGATGAGTGCATAATGATAAATGCTATTGTATTGTTGTTCAGGAGTCTTCTTCTGCACAAGAGTAGTCATCCTCTCTATGTTTCGGCACATGAAATATGGAATTTTCATCATCCTCACTCTCGTGAAATGTATCAATAGTCTGATGTGGTATGCATAGAGGCGTGAGAACCGGCCCTCGCAACTGAAGTATCTGATAATGAGTCTCATCAATGGCGCATAGGATTCCTTCAGGAACTGGAATGGGAATACCCTGCTGAGTTGCCTCACATAGCCAGGCCTGATGTATGGCTCGTAATGCACTCTATCCACCTGCCGTCTTTTGTTCCATTCCTCACCTACATTCGGTATTCCTGTTGCCTGAGAAATGGTTTCTGGTGTCAAGGTGAAATTTACACCAGCGAGAGTAACCTGACCATCTCGCAAATGTAAAACAAACAACCGGGCTAACTCCTGATGATGCCAAATCTGAGCAATCCTCTCACAATACTGATAGCATGACTGCTCTTGGAAACATGCCATGGCAAGTGGGTAGGCCTGCAACTGAGTCAATGAGGTGGGCTCTTCTCTCACATGTTTGCCTCCTTTACGAGGCCTTCTCGGTGCATGCAGCTCTGTGGTAGAATCACTGTCTTGCTCATATGATGAATCTATGTCCGTCATGGTGTTGCAATGTGTATGTCAAGTGTATGTTTGGTTGGTTGAAAATGAAAAATTGGTGCCTTTGTTTCAATTGCCAAAATATGCCAAGTAGGAAGGTATTGTATAGGAAAGGACTGTGGTAAATAAGGACAGTGGGTATAGTGGACTGTGGGAAAAATATGTTTCAACCAAGTGAAGTTTACACTGTGAAAACAGTCACTTGACTGTGTTTTAGGAAGGTGGGGTTTGGGGATTTAGGAAATTTTCAAATGATATGGGAGAGTGATGGTGATAGGGAATGGTAGGGTTTAGGGATAGGGATAATGGGAATGAGTGATAAGTGATTTGGGATGTAGAGGAACAGGGGATTAATAGGGATGATAGGTTTAAAATGAGGGAAGGAATCAACAAGGTGGAGGGGAAAAGGAGTATTTGGCACCAAACTGATTTCAAAACACCAAAACACAACCCTAAGGAGTAGTTTTTAACCAAACAATAGGGTTTATGTTTTCACCATTCAAACTATTTATAACCAATCTTGAATTCGCACCAAACACAAACTAATTGCAATTCAAAGTCATCACAAACTTACTTGGAACAAGGGAGGCATAATCGTTTTGGAATTTTATGGAGAAATGATGAAAATTTCACTTGTCGGCCCTGTGCGCCACGCACAAAACCCAGTGCGCCGCGTCCTTTATATGCGTCGCGCTGGAGAAAATTAACACTGTGGAAAATGATTGTGTGCGTCGCGACATGCCAATGCGCCGTGACTACCTCCCAACGCACCGCACAACTGAACTCACAGACAGTCCGCCTTCAAACTCACAGTTTCGCCCTCCAACGTTTTGACTCAGCTCACTAGTGTCTCTTGGTGTGAAAATGAAGTGTTTTAATGGTGAAAATATCTTATATGGCATGAAATTTGATTTTTGCTTCTTTAAAACCCACTTTCTTATGTTTTGGCTTTGGCACTTTTCACTTTCTAATACAAACTCTATTTTTGTTTCCATTTTGACCTTTTTTGACTTGAATGACGAAACTTTTGTCAATTTTTTGCAGGGATGACTGGCACGGAATTTGGCAAAGGCGACCAGGGCTACGCCTGAAGATTTTGAAAAATTATAACGATGAAATTTCTTGAGATGAAAACTTATTTTGATCCTCCCTCTGGCCTGCTAGCATTATTGGACACTTTGAAGACAAAAAATTTGCAAAGCCCTAGACCTAATGACTGAAATGACTCTACACTGACCAGAAGACCAAACATTGAATTTCATTGACTGTAAATGATTTTGATGAACTTCGATGAACATACCTGAGCCAGCAGGTACATGACATGAGGGACATGAGCGATAAGACCCTTCCATCAGAAAACTGATGCTCCTAATGGAATGTAAATGACTGAACTGAATGAGACACCTAAAAATGAAATGCAACAAAAAATATTTTGATCTCTGATAGAGGGATGAACAGACCGACTCTAACAGGATTTATACCTGGGAAGACTGTACACCCCTCCACGTAGGGGGGGACTTGTTCCCCCCACGGGGGTTCTAGAGAAGCGTAAAATTTTCTTGTAAAATATTCTAATTTCATAGAAAATCTGGGACGTTTATTAGGCAGATGATATGATGGTAGAAGTTATGCTTAATTTAGAGTTTTTTACCCTAGAAGGAAATCCCTCTTTCGTATGAGGAAATTTTGTATTGAGGTTGTGTATTGTGTGTGTATTCTGAGTGAGAAAGTGTAAGGGGGACTGAGTGAGAGAGTAGAAGATATTAGAGTGCATCTGTTGTAGGTTGCATCTCTTTAGTTTGTTAGATAATATAAAGGAATGATTGGCTGTTTGGCCATGGACATAGCCCAAGTTGGGTGAAACACATATATTTCTGTCTCTCTTGTTTTAGATGTTTTATGTGTTTGGATTTTTTCATATTTTTATGTGTTACATTTCCCTATAATATATAATTCTATAAAAACTAGTATCATAGTCAAAGGTATATTTGGCTAATAAAATCGCAGGAGAGAAGGGTTCCTGGTTCGAGTGGGAGCAATGGAAGAAAATGGCAGGCTTAGGGTTGGGAAATTTTACGGCCAAAACTACGAGCTGTGGAAGATGCAAATGGAAGATTATTTTTATCATAAATATTTGTACCTACCATTAAACCAAAAAACAAAGAATTTGTCGAGTATGACAAATGAATAATGGGAGATTCTCGATGAAAAGTAAATTGGAACAATATGGTTGTGCCTGGTGGCGTTGATAGCTTTTAATATTTCAAAGAAAATGAAAATAGAGATTTTAATGAAGGCATTAGACTCAATATATGAAAAACCCTTGTCCTCAAATAAGGTATTTCTTACGAAGTTTTTATTTAGTATGAAATTTTGGAACGTGGATCTTTTGTTGACCGTTTAAATAAATTTAAAACGATTATGAGTCAGTTCAGTTATGTAGGGGTAAACTTTGATGATGAAGTTAGGGCTATGTTATTTCTATGCTCATTGACAGAAATTTGGAATGGTTTAGTTATGTCAATTAGTAGCTTTGTCTATGGATATAGTACTTTAAATTTTGATGATGTTATTAGTGCAATCCTTAGCAAGGAAATGAGATGGAAAAGATCTAATGAAACATCGGGTAATTCTTTGAGTGTAAAGACTAGTGGAAGAAAAATGGAAAGAGGAGAGAGCCCAAGATATTGTAGTAAGTCAAGGAAAGGTAGATGAACGTCCATTTTGGGGATATTGTGCTAGAAATGCGGGAAGAAAGGACACTCGAAAAAGATTGTAAGTCTTGGAAGGAAAAAGAAGGAGACACACAACAAGAAAAAATCATGAAGAAAATGTGAAAGGTGATGTGTTACAAGATGCTTTTATTCTTTCTTTAGAAAATTTTATTCATTCCTGGTTGGTAGAATCAAGGCCTCATTCCATGCCACACCTGATAAGAAAAAATTCCATGACTATGTTCAAGGATATTTTGGACAGGTTCACATGGGCGATGATAAACACTATAAAATTGATGGAATGGGTAAATTTCTTGTAAAATGGAAGAATTTAAACCAATGGTTATTAAAGGAGGTAAGGCATGTTCTAGATCTGAAGAAACACATGATTTCAACATGGAAATTAGGAAATGATGGTTGTGTGACAACCTTTATAGATAAAACTTGGAAGGTCTCTAATGTAGCCCTGGTATTGGCAAAGAATAAAATGTTGGTACGTAATATTTATGAAATGGTATTTATAATTGTGTTAATGCTTAAACTAAACAGGAGTAGATGCAACATTATGGAATCATAGTCTTGGACACATGAGTGAGAAGGGGATGAATATTCTTCACTCAAGAAATTTGTTTGTAGGTTTGGAGAATATTGATTTGGATTTTTGTGAAAATTTTGTTTATTGGAAAAAAAAGAGAGTGAGATTTATTAGAGTTGGGAAATAAAAGAAGAGAGAAAAATTAGAGCTTGTGCATACAGATGTATGGGGACCTACTCAGGTATCATCTATCACTGGCTCTCGTTATTATGTTACTTTTATTTATGATGCAACTGGAATACTTGGATTTATTGTATTCAGAATAAATTTGATGTATTTGTTACTTTCAAGAAATGGAAATATTTGGTTGAGATTGAGACAAGAAAGAAGTTGAATTATATCATATCAGACAATGGAGGTGAATATGGCAAAAAATATTTTGATAGATATGATTCAGAGCATGGAATTCGTAGAGAGGATATAGTTCCAGGAATAGTGTGAGAAAGGATGAACAGGAAAATCATGGAGCATACAAGGTGCATGAGATTGCATGTAGGATTGCCCTTACAATTTTTTGAAGATGGTGTAGACACTGTTGTTTATCTAATAAATAGAGGGCCTTCAAGTTCCTTGGATGGTGGTATTAGAGACGAAACATGGACAAGTGAAAAGGTAAAATAAATTTTTTTAAAAGCCTTTTGGTTGTCAATCCTTTGTCCATATTAATAAATAAAATAGAACAAAGCTTGAGGAAGAATCAAATCAATGTAACTTTATTGGATATGGTGTTAATGATTTTGGTTATCTCTTATATGATTATGAAAAATCAAAAAATCATTAGGAGAAGAGATGTAATATTCAATGAAAAAGTCTTGTATAAGGATCATATATAGGAAAAGAAACAGGAAAAAGAAAAAAAAGGATACACAGTTCTTGATGAGCTCACAAAAAAAATTAAGGTTCCTGAAAATAATAATAATCGACAACCACAACAACAAACACCATGAAAACAACATCTACGTCAAACACCTGAAAGTGGTGTCAGAAGATCTACTAGGATAATTAGACACCCTGAATGATACTCTCCTTCATTATATTATGTACTGTTGGTTGATTTTAGTGAACCAAAATTTTATGAAGAAGTAATGCGGGTAGAAGCCAAGAAGAAGTGGGAGTTAACCATGAAAGAAGAGATGGACTCCTTATTACCTAACCAGATTTTGGACTTAGTCAGGTTTTCGGTAAGTAAAACAACATTGTAGAATAAACGGTTTTAGAGGTTGAAGGAAGAGATGGAGGAAGACAAAGGTACAAAGCTAGATTTGTGGTGAAGGGGTTTGCATAGAAGCAAGGTATTCAATTTCATGAAATATTTTCTGTTGTTGTTAAGATAACTTCAATCAAAAGTACTTTAAGTCTTGTAGTAGTGGAATATTTTCATATTGAATAGTTAGATGTAAAGACAACCTTTCTCCATGGATATTTGGAGGAAGAGATGTATATGCCACAACCACAAGAATATGATGTCAAAGGGAAGGAAAATTTAGTGGGAAGGATGAACAAGAGCTTGCACGGCTTCAAATAGACTCCAAGGCAGTGGTATCTAAAATTTGACAGGTTTATGTTTGAATAAGGCTATACTAGATGTCTCTATTATTATTGTGTTTATCTGAAAAAAGAAAAATGATGGAAACTATATTATATTGTCATTGTATGTAGATGGCATGCTTGTTGCAGGGTCTAACATGCATGAAATAAATGTGCTCAAAATAAAATTGGTAAATTCATTTGCATTGAAGGATTTGGGAGTTGCAAAATAAATCCTTGGTATGAGAATAACTAGAGACAGAAAAAATCACAAATTAACATTGTCTCAGAATGAGAACATACAAATGGTGTTTGAAAGATTTAATATGCAGAATGAAAAACCAGTTAGTACACCTTTGGCTAGCCATTTCAAACTTAGTAAGGAGATGTTCCTGAAGACCCAAGAAGAAATTGATTATATGTCTAAAGCTCCATATGCATCAACACTTGGAAGTTTAATGTATGCAATGGTCTGCGCAAGGCCTGATATTGCACATGTAGTGGGAGTTTTAATCAAGTACATGAGAGATCTAGGAAAAGAACATTAGATGGCAGTGAAATGGATTCTTAGGTATTTGAGAGCTACCAAAAATAAAGAATTATACTTTGTGGTTCAAACATTGCTGTACAGGGATATGTTGAGGTAGATATTGCAGGTGATAGAGATAATAAGAGGAGAACTATAGGGTATGTATTTACTGTAGGTGGAACAACTGTGAGTTAGGTCATGTAAAGTGTTGTTGCACTTTCAACAACGGGAACAAAATATATTTTTGCTACAGAGGCTAGTAAAGAAATTATTTGGTTACAAAGGCTTATGGATGAATGGGGTAAGAAGCAAGAGATGGGCAGGTTATATAGTGACATCCATAGCATCATTCATCTTAAAAATAACTCAACATTTCATTCAAAGACAAAACACATATGACTCAAGTACCATTTCATACGGTCAGTTTGGAAGATGGACAACTAAAAAGATTGTTCCGTACTAGCTCTCATTAACTTTTTTTTATATAACATAATTGTTACATTTGAGGGATCTCTCCTTTTATTCGCCATATGAATAGAAAACATTGCGCGGTGATTTTGTACCGAATTTCATAACTTTTTATTATGTTGTATTGTACCGAATTTCATAACTTTTAATTATGTTGTATCTTTTAAAAATTTTAAAATTAGGGTAAACCATATAATGAAAATACACTCTATGGGTAACACGCTCTATTTACTAGGAGAGATCTCATTTTGATTACTTCCTCATTTGGGATCAAATCTCTACAAGTGAAAACCTCAATACATGTGCAAACATCTTTTTTGAGTGCAAAACTTGAAGAAAGGTTTGCACCTAGAAAGATTTGATCCCTATTGGACTTGATAGATCAGGAGTTAAGATGGATTAGGCTGGTTTTTTACACATTGAGAAATATATTCTTGAAATCACTTTGTTTCAGAGGATGACAAGATTTCACGCAATGCAGAAATTATTCGCCATATAAATAGAAAACGTCGCGTCGTGGTTTTGTACCAAATTTCATAACTTTTAATTATGTTGTATTTTTTTTTTTAATTTCAAATTAGGGTAAACCATATAATGAAAATAAGCTCTATGGGTAAACCGTGCTCTATTTCTAACATTTTGCCCATTCTAAAAGATTGAAACCTCATTTAAGGGAGGGAGTTGATTTGTCCACCTTTTATTTACTAGGAGAGATTTCATTTTGTTTACTTCCTCATTTGGGATCAAATCTTTACAGGTACAAACTTCTTTTTTGAGTGCAAAACTTGATGGGGGTCCAACACCTCTCTCCACCATTACTTGTGTCTGACGAGGATCGAACTCCAAGACACAATCACTCAACATTGTCTATTGAGCCCTCTCGATCTCTTAGACCCATTTCTCGTTCTGAGAAAGTGTCTATCTATGATGCAGCCATATCCACAATCCCTCTCAATGGAAGGATTAATCTCTAGGATACCCAAATTGTCTTTGAATAACACAAACTTGTCACTTGGCATACTTTATGGGCCTCATTAATAGTTAAATAGCAATTCCCATCTAGCCTTCCGTCTTTCTATATCTACCTCTTTTATTTCATTTAATGGCATATTTTTTACTATTATGTGGTTACTAGGAAGACTAGATGATGATTATCATATCTCATGGCCTAATGTGGTTAAACTGCAGATAGATAATGCATTAAAACATATTTACTATGCATAGATACATTATAAGGAAGCTGGAGAAGATATATGAGGTTGGTCTCCTAAATTTAATCACCCAAATCTCCACATGCTCCCTACAATTACTCACTTCTAATTTGGAGATCCACTCACAGTTGATGAAGTTGAAGACTACAGGGAGAAACATCCATCATTTTAGGAATTTTGGAGGGAAGCAACACTATTTCCAAGGAGGCATACGATCCATTAATTTTGTATAAATAAGAAAGCCTAAGGGCAGAATAGGATTCGAATTGTTGTAGGAGGATAGAATTTATTAAAAAGATTATAAATTATTTGTTTCCATTTCCATTTTTATTTAATTGAGCACTATTTTGCATTAATTAAAATATTATTTTTCATCCATAACTATGTTTATTCTAGTGGAATGGGCCCCTTTGGTTTATGTCCCATCCTGCAGGCTCTAGTCTCCCTTTCTTGCATATTCGTCTCATGCATTTCCTTTCCTAGTAATATTTTCTTTATTTGTCTAGAATTTTTGTCCATAATAAGTTGCTTTTGTAGGTATTCAAATCATCTATCTTGTTAGAATCTTCATTGGGGATGTGGTATTGTGAGGCCAAAAATATATATTTTATTTTCCTTAAAGTAGTTAGGCATTTTGAGTTTCCTCTTTCCACACGTTCTGTTCCTTGCACACTTGGAGATTAAATAGCAATATTCTTTGAGATTGGAAAGCATAATATCCTATGAATGTTGGACAATACATTCTACAACCTATATTTTCTTTTGAGGCAATAAGTAGATTGCAAATAAAATTCAACTCATACTTTCTCTTTTAACTCCCTTTTTTTGTAATTTGGTTATTAGTTTGGCATTATTTTCAAGTTGAAAAATAATTATTTGACTGGTGTGCAGGTACTACTATTTCTTTCTAGAATTTTCATTGTCATTGCACACTCATCCTCCCATCATCACCCTTTTTCTCCTCACCTCAAAACTCTCTCAAAATATTATCCACCAATAACAAAATTATGGTTTGTTGAAGGCCACTGTGCGCATCAATTTTTGTGAAAGATGGGCCCCACAACATTACTAGGTTTAAAGGCCCCACACAACCTTTTTCTACCCTCCACCACCTTTCCTTACTTTTAGAACTCCTTTTGCATCCTTTGGATGCTCATTAATCCAATCATGTGGCAAAGCAAGGAAATCATGTAGCACCGTGTAAACTTGTCTACAATTGCTCCTAAAGTTTTTTTTCTTTCCTCCTAGTCTTGAATGACGTCCCTTAGGCTCCGAAAACATGATTTAGATAGACCAAATATTACCTAATAGTTTCCTCTCATCCACTACAAAACATTTTTTTGATTAGGGTTAGTGGACATATTTATGAATTTAGCACTACAGTGATAATTTTTTTTATTATCTCATGAGATGTCTAATGAATTTTGTCACTAATTCTACTCTCTTTGGAAAAAAATGGCTAAAGTTTGATTACATTTTTTTCCTTATGAAAAATATATTATATCACTTTCTTTTATTATGCTCCTTAATCTAGGATTTCAATTTTAACCATTTTTATTCCATTACATAGGTTAGGTTTCCTTTATATGCAACATTTACATTATGTAAATAGAGCAATTTTTACATTTCTGCAAGTGGTGTAGCCTTGAAATTACTGAAAATAGGGTTATCATTTGCCTTTGACTAAGCAACATTTCCATTCGTCTGCAAATATAGTAATATTTTCATTTTTGAAACTAGAATAGAGCTTTATTTTCATGCAATTTATTTCCTTGAACCCAATCTAGAATGAATTCATAGAGTGGACTCTATATGCCTTTATCTAGTTCATTTCTAGAAATTTATGTGAGTATATTTAACCTATGTGTGTATAGTATTATCACCTATTAAAATTTTCTACAAACCTGAGGTTGATAATTCAAGTCTAAAGCCTTGGGAGTAGCAACACTCTTGTGAAATACTTTGTCCGACCACTTTTTGGCGTCATTGGTGGGGAGGTGTCCAAGTTGGTGTTATTTCAACTTAAAAGTTGTATTTATTTTGCATATTTTTTTTCGTTGCATAATCCTTGTATGATTTGAGAAAAACATCAAAAGAAAGAGAAAAACAAGAAAACAATAAATTCTTTCATGCCTTGTAGAAGTAGGGATAATCAAGGGAAATTCCTACGAAAAACCACCACCCCTTCTAATTGTCATCCATCACTCTCCTTTTGTGATTGTGGACACCCTTTTCTGACCAGAGAAGGGTTGGATAATTCCTTAAGTGAGTTGTCAGAAATCATTGAATAATCCATAGGGGAGGAAGAACCGATATTACCTCCCCTAAAAATGGCCGACAATAGGTAGACCAAGCTCTTCCCTATCCAAGAAACCCATCGAGAGGCCAAGAGGAAGAATATAAGCCCCAGTTCTCTCATAAAATTCCATAGCCTAGCCTCTAAGGACCTTTACACATTCATGATTTAAATATTTTTAATTTGTATGACCTATTATTATATTTCTGATGAAAAAAATTGAACTCGTTTCCTTCCACTCTCAAGGATGAAACCTTGCATTGGTTCATGAGCCTTCACAAAGGTGTCATCACTACCTGAGCACAACTGAAAACAAATGGATGATAAATACACAGATTATTTCAGGTATAAGGAGACAAAAGAAGAGATATTTACATCACCTTACGGCTAGATTAGTCATTAGAAGATTATGAGGAAAGGTTCTAACTCAACTATAGAAGAGCTAATTGTGGAAGAGCTAATTATACCTTTGAGCATGAATCACTTAGGCTTGTACTGCTACGAGGGATTAGGAAGGATGTAATGGAGACCATTAATATATTATCTAGTGGAGATATTTACAAGCTTACCCATCAATACATCAAGACAATATTAAAAGATAATTCGAGGGTTACAAGGAAGAGAGGAAGATCTAGTCAAGGCCTAGTTAACTCTTCTCCCTCCACTTCAACAATCAAACATGAGATAGGAAGCATGATAGAGGACATGAAGAGTGATTTTTTGTAAAATTTTTACTTACAAATGGATTCTATGCAGATAAACAGTAATCAAGAGGAAGCAGAAAGGGACCTAGTTATATTTTTCCCTAGATTCACTGAGAGGCACCCCAGAAATGAGTATCCATTGAATACCATATAGATATTCAATGTTTGTGGGAGAACCATGCAATAGAAAAATTTCCCTCTCTTCCAAGCCTAAGGGTCATGTACCAAGGGGAAGAGCATGACTTGGAGAATCTCTACTTCATCAATCAAATAAGGGCACAAAATCCTTGTCCATACCACTAATGCATGCAATGTGTGCACTATCCTTCTTTCAGTACAAAACAAAATGGACCCTTCCAACCCTGTTATCCTCCAAATCACTCATCTTGGTCAATGCCATCTTCGTGGTCCTATAGTCTTCACTATGCCACTCACCCTATCAATCCACCCTTTAATCCAAACCAACCTCAACCTCCTCAATGAGGAAATCCTTCACAAGGGTGTAGGCCTCAGGAATCCCAAACTCGTACCCTGTTTCATCCTCCTCCTTCTCAAGAACAACTTCCCCATAATAACCCACCTAAGAAATCTAAAATGAATGCCTAACCAAATCTAAACCTGAATAACAAGACAACAAAAAAGGTCTATAGTGAGGAAACATCCTATCCTGCTTATGTTGAAGAAATCCAATAGATCAAACTTACGTATGGGAAGGTACTTCCAAAGTGCCACCAACCTTTTCCACTTGAATATCTTCAAGAAGAAAAGAAAGACAATACCCCTCCAGATAAAATAACTCTTATCCTAAAATTTTGGTCCAACCTAAGTAGCACATCCCAAAAAAATTTGAACTTGTGGGAGAATGAAATAACATATTTGTTTATATGTACCTTCTCTAGGCAATCAACTATGTTCACATTTTCAAATATCTTAATATGAAAGTCTTCTAAGAGGTCTAGAGGAATATGAATAGATTCCCCGACTATTAATGGTGTTGGGAATCTTCGTGATTTAATGGTTGGTAGGGCTATCTATCCAAAGTACTTGGTGTTGGGTGTGGAGCCTGATTATCATCCTCATTTAGACATCTTTTTTTCAGTTGGATTTATACCCAGGAAGTCTATACACCCCTCCATGTAGGGGGTGACTTGTACCCCCCGCGGGGGTTCGGGAGGAGCGTGAAATTTTCTTGTAAAATAGTGTAATTTCATAGTCAATCTGGGACGTTCATTAGGCAGATGATATGATGGTAGAAATTATTTTTAATTTAGATATTTTTAACCTAGATGGAAATCCCTCTTTCGTATGACGAAATTTTGTATTAAGGTTGTGTATTTTGTGTGTATTATGAGTGAGAAAGATAAAGGGGGACTGTGTGAGAGAGTAGAGGATATTACAGTGCATCCATTGTAGGTTGTTTCTCTTCATTTTCGTTGGATAATATAAAGGAAGGATTGGTTGTTTCTCCATGGACATAGGCCAAGTTGGGTGAACCACATATATTTGTGTCTCTCTTATTTTATATGTTTTGTGTGTTTGTATTTTTTCATATTTTTATGTGTTAAATTTCTCTATAATATATAATTCTATAAAAAATAGTATCATAGTCAAAGGTATATTTGGCCAATAAACTCGCAGGAAAGAAGGGTTCATGGTTCGAGTGGGAGAAATGGCGGAAAATGCCAGGTTTAGGGTCGGGAAATTTAACGGCCAAAAATACGAGTTGTGGAAGATGCAGATGGAAGATTATTTTTATCAAAAATATTTGTACCTACCATTAAGCTGAAAAACAAAGAATTTGTCAAGTATGACAGACGAATAGTGGGAGATGCTCGACGAAAAGTAAATTGGAACAATACGGTTGTGCCTGGTGGCGTTCATAGCCTTTAATATTTCAAAGAAAATGAAAATAGAGGTTTTAATGAAGGCATTGCACAAAATATATGAAAAAATCTCGTCCTCAAATAAGGTATTTCTTATGAAGTTCTTATTAAGTATGAAATTTGGGAAGGTGGATCTTTTGTTGACCATTTAAATAAATTTAATAAGGTTATGAATCAGTTAAGTTTTGTAGGGGTAAACTTCGATGATGAAGTTAGGGCTCTATTATTTCCATGCTCATTGCCGAAAATTTGGAATGGTTTAGTTATGTCCATTAGTAGCTTTGTCTTTCGATCTAGTACTTTAAAGTTTTATGATGTTATCAGCGCCATCCTTAGCAAGGAAATGCGATGGAAAAGCTCCGATGAGACATCGGGTAATGATTTGACTGCAGAGACTAGGGGAAGAAAAATGGAAAGAGTAAAGATCCCAAGATATCATAGTAAGTCAAGGAAAGGTAGATGAATGTCCAGATTGGGGATAATGTGTTGGAAATGCGAGAAGAAAGGACACTTGAAAAATACTGTAAATCTTGGAAGGGAGAAGGAGGAGACACACAACAAGAAAACAATCATGAAGAAAATGTGAAAGGTGATGTGTTACAAGATTATTTTATTATTTATTTATAAAATTTTATTGATGTTTGGTTGGTAGATTCAGGACCTCATTCCATGGCACACCTGATAAGAAACAATTCCATGACTATTCAAGGATATTTTGGACAGGTTCGTCGGGGCGATGATAAACACTATAAAATCATTGGAATGGGTAAATATCTTGTAAAATGGTAGAATGGAAACCATTGATTATTAAAGGAGGTAAGGCATGTTCCAGATCTTAAGAAACATATGATTTCAACATGGAAAATATGGGATGAATGTTGTGTGACAACTTATACAGATAAAACCTGGAAGGTCACTAAAGTAGCCTTAGTATAGAAAAAGGAGAAAATGTTGGTACGTTGTATTTATGCAATGGTATTTCTAATTGTGTTAATGCTTAAAACTACACAGGAGTAGATGTAGCATTATGGAATCATAGGCTCAGACACATGAGTGAGAAGGGGATGAAGATTCTTCACTCAAGAAATTTGTTTGCAAATTTGAAGAATATTGATTTGGATTTATAATTGTGCTTATTGGAAAAAAAATATAGTGAGATTTATTAGAGTTGGGAAATAAAAGAAGAGAGAAAAATTAGAGCTTGTGCATACAGATGTATGGGGGCCTACATAAGTATCATCTATCGTTGGCTCTCATTATTATATTACTTTTATTTATGATGCAACTAGAAAAACTTTGATTTATTGTACTCATAATAAATAAGTTATATTTGATACTTTAAAGAAATGGAAATATTTGGTTGAGGTTGAGATAAGAAATAAGTTGAATTGTATCATATCAGATAATGGAGGTGAATATTGCAACAAATATTTTGATAGGTATGATTCAGAGCATGGAATTCGTAGAGAGAATATAGTTCCAAGAACAGTGTCAGAAAGGATGAACATGACAATCATGGAGCATACACGGTGCATTATATTGCATTTTGGATTGTCTTTACAATTTCGGGAACATGTTGTAGATACTATTGTTTATCTAGTAAACAGAGGGCCTTCAAGTTACTTGGATGGTGGTATTCAAGAAGAGGCATGGACAAGTAAAAATGTAAACTACTTTTTTTTTAAAGCCTTTTTGTTGTGAAGCCTTTTTCCATATTAATAAATAAAGTATAACAAAGCTTGAGGAAAAATAAAAAAAATGTACCTTTATTGGATATGGTGTTAATGATTTCGGTTATCGCTTATATGATTCTGAAAAATCAAAAAATCATTAAGAGAAGAGATGTAATATTCAATGAAAAGGTGTTGTATAAGGATCAGATGTAGGAAAAGAAATAGGGAAAAGAAAACAAAGAATACACAATTATTGATAAGCTCATAGAAAAAATTAAGGTTCCTGAAAATAATAAGAATCGACAACCACAACAACCATCACCATGATAACAAAAACATCCATGTCAAACACCTAAAAGTGGTGTTAGAAGATATACTAGGATAAGTACACCTCGTGAACGACATTCTTCTTCATTATATTAAGTATTGTTGGCTGATTTTGGTGAACCAAAATTTTATGAAGAAGTAATGCAGGTAGAAACCAGGAAGAAGTGGCAGCTAGCCATGAAAGAAGAGATGGAATCCTTAATACATAACCATACTTAGGAGTTAGTCAGGTTTCCTGTAAGTAAAACAACATTGAAGAATAAAGGGTTTTAGAGGTTGAAGGAAGAATATGGAGGAAAACAAACGTACAAATCTAGACTTGTGGTGAAGGGGTTTGCACAAAAGAAAGGTATTGAATTTGATGTTGTTAAAATAAACTCAATCAGAAATATTTTAAGTCTTGTAGTAGTGGAAGATTTTCGTATTGAATAGTTAGATATAAAGGAAGATTTTCTCCATGGTGATTTGGAGGAAGAGGTATGTATGCCACAACCACAAGGATATGATGTCAAAGAGATGGAAAAATTAGTGTGAAGGATGAATAAGAGCTTGCACAGCTTAAAACGGGCTCCAAGGTAGTGGTATCTAAAATTTGATAGGCTTATGTTTGAACAAGGTTATACTAGATGTCTCTATTATTATTGTGTTTATCTAAAAATATAAAAATGATGGAAACTATATTATATTGTCATTGTATGTAGATGGCATGCTTGTTGCAGGGTCTAGCATGTAGGAAATAAATGTGCTCAAAATAAATTTGGTAAATTCATTTGGAGTGAAGGATTTGGGAGCTGAAAAATAAATCCTTGGTATGAGAATAACTAAAGACAGAAAAATCACAAATTAACATTGTTTCAGAATGAGTACATACAAATGGTGTTTGAAAGATTTAAAATTTTGAATGAAAAACCAGTTAGTACACCTTTGGCTAGCCATTTCAAACTTAGTAAGGAGATGTGCCTGAAGACCCAACAAGAAATGGATTATATGTCTAAAGTTCCATATGCATCATCACTTGGAAGTTTAATGTATGCAATGGTCTACACAATGCCTGAGAAATCTAGGAAAAGAACATTGGATGGCAGTGAAATGGATTCTTAGGTATTTGAGCTACCAAAAATAAAGAATTATGCTTTGGTGGTTCAAACATTGCTCTACAAGGATATGTTGAGGTAGATATTGTAGGTGATAGAGATAACACGAGGAGCACTATAGGATATGTACTTACTGTAGGTGGAACAACTGTGATTTAGGTGAGGTAAAGTATTGTTGCACTTTCAACAACAAAAGTAGAATATATTGCTGCTACAGAGGCTAGTAAAGAAATTATTTGGTTACAAAGGCTTATGGATGAATGGGGTAAGAAGCAAGAGGTGGGAAGGTCATATAGTGACATCCATAGTGTCATACATCTTACAAAGAACTCAACATTTCATTCCAAGGAAAAACAAATTTAACTCAAGTATCATTCCATACGGTCAGTTTTGAAGATGGACAACTGAAGCTGGAAAGGATACACACTAGCCATAATCCTGCAGATATGTTAACAAAAGTTGTAACCAAGGAGAAACTGATGTTCTTCTCAGTTTCAATTAGTCTTGAAGTGTAATGATGAATATGAGAGACAACGAGGGCCAAATTGGAGTCATTTTCCAGCAAACGAAGTAGGAGTGGAGTTGCTACAATCAGTCTCCAAGTGGGAGATTGTTGGGTGTGGAGCCTAATTATCATCCTGATTTTGAGGTCTTTATTCTAGCTAAATTTCTACCCCAGGAAGACTGTACACCCCTCCACACGGGAGTCGATGGATCCCATCCCCCCCAGCTAGGGGGTTTGGGGGGTAGCAATCCCTCGGTGAGGGTTCAGGTGTAGCAACCCTAAAGCTAAAAATAGATGTAAAATTTACTTGTATAATATTGTAATTTCACAGTCAATCTAGGTTGGTCATTAGGCAGTTGATCTTATCATAGAAGTTATTTTTATTTGATTTTTTTTTCCCTATAAGGAAACCCCTCTTTCATATGAGGGAATTTTGTATTGACGTTGTCTATTGTGTGTGTATTCTGAGCGAGAAAGAAAAAGGGGGACTCTATGAAGGAGTATAGGATATTACAATGGATGTGTTGTACATTGTGTCTCTTCATTTTGCTAGATAGTAGAAAGGAAGGACTAGATATTCTCCATGGACATAGCCCAAGTTGGGTCAACCACATATATATGTTTCTCCCTTATTTTATATGATTTCTGTTTTTTTATTTTCACATAATTTTATGTGTTTCATTGCTCTCTAATATATAATTCTCTAACATTTGGATCTTTGTACTTTACTAGTGGATGTGTGCATTAAAAATATTGTAGTCCCAAACACATTGATTGACCTTGCATGATCAGGAGATCATGAATTTTTCTCATAATTGAAAATGGTCAAAAATGTACCAAACCTGAGCGACCAGGTAGATCTCCTCTTTCTGATTCTGACGCCATGAACTGTTTGAAAAATCGATGTCGTATGACAGAGATTTCGCGTTCTCATCGATTTCCCAAACAATCAAAATTTTTGTGACAGAGGTGACTGGGATGCCCAGTCAACATGCAGGTACAATCAATAAAAATAGAATATTCTCAAAATATTCCATTTTCTATACCAGCGATATTTTTCCACGTGGCGCCTCCTAGTTTGTTGAAGGGTGTATGAGTTGTTTTTGAGGTCCAATGGATGGGTGACACGTGTCTAGCCTGGAGGTTTCCACATGTCCCTTGTACGATTGTATAAAATTATGGTGGAGTCCGGGGGGTTTCGACCCCGTGACCTCCAGGCGCGCTTGCAACTTCGACCAACTCTGCTATCGGATGTGAGTTAACCTATTAGTTTGCTAGTTTAATTTGAATTTTGTTATGTTGCAAGTCAGAGGGGGTGCCATCGGCGGTCCCAACCCATCAGTGGCCCCGTGGTTGTGCTCACATGTATTAACAAAAACTGTGACATAAAACTGAAATGACCCACAGTTACAGCTGTTACTCTAGCGGATAACTACAAAGGCTTATCACATGGGAAGTTTCAAAAATAAATGTCGATGGTTGTTTAACTCTGGTGCTAACTCTGCCTTCAATCGGTCCATAAGCGTTCACATGTATAACCTCTAGTGCGACGATTTGGGAACTCCAGCTTCACACCAGGTTCCACTCCAAAGTTTACGTGGATTTTTAACTCTGACTGGGGGGTTTAAGGGGGTCAGCATGTGGCTACCCCCACCCTAACCATAAAACTAAATGCTATACCTAGATTCAGTAGACAGTTTAGCGCTTCCCCAAAATTTCTAGATTTTGGCCAAAATTAGTTGCGGATTACTGCAGTTCTCCATAATTGGTGGAGGTTTTGTAGTTGTCATTGGGAAAATGGCTAGGGAGGTCAATGTTCGACCAATTTGGGTAAAACAAGAGTCTACCTAGACTAATTTGAGCATTCTCGAGCCATTGGTGCAGAGAAAACAGCCATTAGAGGCTTGTAAAACCATGTATTTGTAATTGTGAGCATAATGACAAAGAGAGACATGCCATTGGGAGCTACACCAGTAGATGTAGCCCAGGAGAGGTGAACTGCTTCATCATGCCTGCTGTGTAAATCTTATGTGTGATGTTATTTATCTATTATACACTATTTTTCAATGTTATTTAGGCTTATTTACATGCTTAAAACTCACAAATTCATCTATGTTTCATGGTTAAATTACTCATTCCTTAATCAAACAAATGGAGACAAATTGTACATGTTTTATAACTGAAAATACACTTAGCAAAAAAAACTAATATAGTCCTCTCAGATTAGGTAGGTATCAAATGTAGAGTTTATTCTCTGGTGTTGTTGTGTGCAAATATTTGTTTAACTGTTTGCAAGTGTTCACATGCTTACTAGGCTCAAGCTTAAAAGAGGAGAAGGCAAATTGGTGGAAGCAAGGGGTTATAAAAGTGAGCCACATCAAAGGACAACAAGATTGCCACATTATCCACCACCTAGTTCACCTCCAAAATAAGCAAAAGCAACATTAAGCATTCCTCCAGAGGAAGAATAAATCCATGAAGAGGTGGATCCAAAAGAAGAAGAAAGGGTGCTCAGTAATGCATTCCTTGACATGACTGAGATGGTGAGAGTCCTTTATCAAGAAAGTAATGAGAGAATAGAATGAGAAGGATCGAAACTTCACAAGGAAGGACAAGGATCATCAAGAGGTCAAAATGATGAAGATAAATCAAAGAATGGAAATGGAGGAAATGGAGGTAGTGGAAAGTCACCATCCTCACCCTCATCATCATCCTCTACCTCATCTTCAGTACATCAACCACACAAGTCAAAGAACACTAGTAAAAGTCCTTTTCTAAAACTTGATGTTAAGTTTGAACTGCCAACGTTTAGTGGTGAAGTCAATGCAGACAAGCTTGATAATTGGATTAGGCAATTGGAGGTCTATTTGAGAATTCAGAACCTTCATGATGATGATACCAAAATCCAACTAGCTTCGTTGAGAATGGAAGGTGCAACACTTGTTTGGTGGGAAGCCAAGACAAAGGAGGAGATCAAGAAGCATGGTAAGGTTATCCTATCATGGATTGATTTCATTATTGCAATAAAACAATATTTTTATCCATTAGCTCATATGTAGAAATCCATAATGAACTGGAAAAATTTTAGACAAATGAAAGGACAGAATGTGCAAGAATACACCCAAGAATTGAGGAGAAGATCTCTCTTACTAGGGCTAGATTTGTAGAGCCAAGATACTTTTCTCAAGTACATAGGAGGCTTACATAGCTACCTAATACATGCTATTCTCATGTTTAACCCTACAAGTCTAGATGAGGTACATGTACAAGCTACACATCTATAAGCTAGAGGGAAAAACATTATTGATGAGGGTAGGAAGAAACCTTTTAAGGGAAAAAACAAAGAGAAGACCTAAAAAGGTAACGGAAAAAGGAATGCATATGTCAATAAAGAGGGAGAAAAATTGGTCTGTAAACATTGTTCAAGGGAAGGCCATGAAGAGAAAAAATGTCTTAAATTACATCTTGAAAAGAGGCCCAAACATCAGAACAACAAAGGGAAACATAAAACTACAGCTACAACTGAACATGATTTAGGAGAGGATTCAAGTGATGAATCTAAAATTACAACCATGGGATTGAAGAACATGAAGGAGAAAGAAATTAAAACTAAACCTAGTATTAGTATATCAAACTGTCACATACAAGCTCCAAATGAAGAAGAGAGAATTGAACTGTTTCATGTGAGGGTCATACCCAAAAATACCAAGATTGACACACTGTTCAAAAATGGGTCACAAGAAAACTTAATATCTGAAGACTTGGTCAAGAAAATTAATCTTCAGACCATTCCACATCCAAAAAAATATCCACTTGGGTGGATTTGAAAGGATGCCAATTTACAGGTTTCGAATAAGTGCATATTGCGATTTGCAATAACTGCACATTTTGTTGACATAGTTGAATTAGATATGGTTCTTCTTGATATAACAGGTATTGTGTTGGGAAGTCCTTACTTGTATGATAGGAAAGCGATCTTCCATCGCCATGAGAACAAATACCATTTATTCAAAGATGGCAAGGAGTACATTGTTAGAGCACATCGCAAGAAGACAAATATTGCAATGGTAAATGTTGGACAGGTAAAGAGGTTAGTGAATTCAAGTAAGAATTTTTTTCTTCTAATGATTAAGCCTAAAGTTGATGTTAATCATGAATCATTTGAGGATTGTGATCCTAAGTTGAAATCAGATTTATATGATGTAGTTGATGCACATCATGAGATGTTTCAGGAGCCAACATGATTGCCTCCAAAAAGGGAGATTCGACATGAGATTCAGTTGCAACAATATTGTCCTCTTCCAAACATTGACATGTATCACATGTTGATAATGGACAATGCTGAAATTAAGAGGCAAATCAAGGACAAGTTGGACAAGGGACTCATAAGGCCAAGTACTTGGCCATGCAGTTCACCCATAGTATTTATTCCAAAGAAATATGGGACTTGGCGCATGTGTGTAGACTTCAGAGCTTTGAACAAGATAATGGTAAAGAATCGATATGCGCTCCCAAGGATAGATTATTTTCTTATTCAGCTGAATGAAGAAATTTTTTTCACTAAGTTAGATCTATGAAGTGGATATCATTAAGTAAGAATTGCAGAAAGTGATATATGGAAGACTGCATTCAAAACCAAACAAGGACTCTTTGAGTGGTTGGTTATGGAATTTGGTTTATGTAATGCACTGGAAACATTCATGCGTGTTATGGATAATGTTTTGTGTCCATTTATTGATGAATTTTGATTTTGTATTTAGATGATATAGTAATTTTCACCAAAAAAATAGAAGAATAAGTCTTACATGTGAAAAGGGTGCTTGATGTTTTGAAAAAAGATAAATTATTTCTTAAGATGTCCAAGTGTGAGTTCAAAAAGAATTCTTTGGTTTATTTAGGAGACATTGTAGGAGGAGGTGAGTTGAGAATTATCCTTCTAAAGTGGAAGCCATTTTGAATTGGCCCAATCCCAAAACAGTAACCTAGGTAAGAATTTTCTTAGGTGCAACTCTATATTAGAGAAAGTTTATTGCTAACTTTTCTACCATAGCAGCTCCTATGCATGCAGTGACAAGTGTGAAGAAAGACTTCCAATGGGAAGAAAAACATCAACAAGATTTTGAAGCTTTAAAAGACAAGATCAGTTTAGCTCTGGTCCTTGCATTACCAAATTTGAGATAGCCATTCGAGATACAAAGTAATGCTAGTGATTATGCCATGGGCGCAATACTTTTGCAACATGGTAAGGCTATCGCTTTTCATTCTGAAACATTAAATGGTACTATAACTAATTATCCTTCATATGAAAAAGAGTTGTATGCATTGGTACAAAGCGTTAAGAAGTGGAAACACTACTTGATGGGTAAAGAGACCATTATACATACCAATCATCAACCATTACAGTACTTGCAGCTGCAAACAAAATTGTAGCAATCAAGACATTTCAGGTGGATGGGATTTCTTCAACAGTTTCACTTGGTTATAAGGTACAAGAAAGGTATTTTAAATAATGTGTTATTAGGGTCTAGATGCTAAAGGACCTCACTCTGGGGGTCCAACACCTCTCTCCACCATTACTTGTGTGTGATGAGGATCGACCTCCAAGAGACAACCACTCAACCTTGTCTGTTGAGCCCTCTCGATCTCTTAGACCCATTTCTCGTTCTGAAGGAGTGTTTATCTATAATGCAAGCATAGCTACACTCCCTCTTAAGGAGAGGATTAATCTCTAGGACACCCAAATTATCTTTGAATAACACAAACTTGTCACATGGCATACTTGATGGGCCTCATTAATAGGTAAATAGCAAGTCCCATCTGGCCTTCTTTCATTCCATATTTACCTTTTTACTTCATTTAATGGCATACATTTTACTATTATGTGGTTACTAGGAAGACTAGAGGATGATTATCATATCTCATAGCTTAATGTGGTTAATATGCAAATAAAGAATGCATTTAAACATATTTACTATCGAGAGATATATTAGAAGGAGCTGTAGAATATGTATGAGGTTGGTCTCCTAAATTTGCTCACCCAAATCTTGACATGCTCCCTACAATCACTATATTCTAGTTTGGAGATACACTGGCAGTTGATGAAGTCGAAGACTAGAGGGAGAAACCTCCATATTTTTAGGACTTTTGAAGGGAAGCAACAGTCTTTCCATGGAGACTTCTCCTCCGTTACTTTTGTATAAATAAGCAAGCCTAAGGGCTCAATAGGATTCAAATTTTTGTAGGAGGATAGAAGTTATTAAGGAGATGAAAACTTGTTTGTTTCCATTTCTATTTCTTACGTAATTAAGCACTATTTTTTCATTAATTAAAATATTATTTTTCATCCATAACTACGTTCATTCTAGAGGGATGAGTCCCTTTGGTTTACGCCCCATCTCATAGGCTCTAGTCTCTCTTTCTTGCATTTTTGTTTCATGCATTTCCTTTCCTAGTAATATTTTCCTTATTTTTCTAGAATTTTGTCCATAAATAGGTTTATTATGTAGGTATTCCACTCAGATATCTTGTTAGATGCTCCATTGGGGATGTGGTATTGGGAGGCCAAAAATATATATTTTATTTTCCTTAAACTAGTAAGGCATTTTGAGTTTCCTCTTTCTACATTTTCTGTTCCTTGCACACTTGGAGATTAAGTAGAAATATTATTTGAGCATGGAAAGCATAATATCTTATGAATGTAGGACAATACATTCTACAACATATATTTTCTTTTGAGGAAATAAGTAGATTGCAAATAAAATTCAACTCGTGGTTTCTCATTTAGTTCCCTTTTTCTGCAATTTGGTTATTATTTTGGCATTCTTTTCAAGTTGAACAATAATTATTTGACTAGTGTGCATGTAATAATATTGTTTTCTATGATTTTCATTTTCATTTCACATTCATCCTCCCATCATCACCCTATTTCCCCTCGCCTAAAAACTCTCTCAAAATGTTGTCCACCAAAAACAAAATCATGGTTTGTTGAAGGCCACTGTGTGCATCAATTTTCGTGAAAGATGGGCCCCATAAGAGTAGTAGGCTTAAATTCCCCACACAACCTTTTTCCACCCTCCACCACCTTTCCTTACTTTTAGACCTCCTTTTTTATCATTGGGATGCTCATGAATCCAATCATGTGGCAAAGCAAGGAAATCATGTAGCATCTTGTAGCACTGTGTAAACTTGTCTATCATTGCTCCTAAAGCTTGTTTTTTTCCTCATAGCCTTGAATGAAACCCCTTAGGCTTTGAAAACATGATTTGGACAGACCAAATACTACCTAATAGTTTCCTCTCATCCACTACAAAACATTTTTTTGATTAGGGTTAGTGGACAGATTTATGAATTTAGCACTACAATGATGATTTTTTTATTTTCTTATGAGATGTCTAATGAATTATGTCACTAATTCTACTCTCTTTCGAACAAATTTTTAAAGTTTGATTACATTTTTTTCCTTATGAAAATTATATTATATCAATTGCTTTGATTTATGCTCCTTAATCTAGGATTTCAATTTCAAGCATTTTTATTCCATTTCATAGGTTAGGTTTCCTTTATATGCAACATTTACATTGCACCAATGTTTACATTTTTTCAAGTAGTGTAGCCTTGAAATTCCCACAAATAGGGTTATCATTTACTTTTGACTAAGAAACATTTCCATTCCTCTGCAAATATAGTAATATTTTCATTTTTTCAACTAGAATAGGACTTTGTTTACATACAATTTCTTTCCTTCCCAATCTAGAATAAATTCATAGAGTGGACTCAATAATCCTTTGTCTAGTTCTTTGCTAGAAATTTATGTGAGTATATATTAACCTATTGTGTGTATAGCATTGTCATCTCTTAAAATTTTGTATAAACCCCAGGTTGATAATTCAAGTTTCAACCCTTGGGAGTAGTAACACTCTTGTGCAATACTGAGTCCCACCACTTTTTGGCATCATTGTCGGGGAGGTGTCCAAGTTGGTGTTATTTATACTTAAAAGTTGTATTTGTTTTGCATATTTTTTTTTCGTTGCATAATCCTTGTTTGATTTGAAAAAAACATCCAAAAAAAAGAGAAAAACAAGAAAATAATAAAGTATTTCATGCCTTGTCGAATTAGAGATAGTCAAGGGAAATTCCTATGAAAACCCACCACCCCTTATAGCAGTCATCCATCACTCTCATTTTGTGATTGTGGACACACTTCTGACCACAGAAGAGTTGGATAATCCCTTAGGTGAGCCGTCATAAATCATTGAAGAATCCATAGCAGAGAAAGAACCTATATCACCTTCCCTTCAAATGACTGAGAATGGGTAGACCGAGCTCTTCCCTATCCAAGAAACCAATGGGGAGGCCAAGAGGAAGAATATAAGCCCCATTTCTCTCATAAATGTCCATGGCCTAGCCTCTAAGTACCTTGACACATTCATGATTTAAATTTTTGTAATTTGTAGGACCTATTATTATATTTTTGATGAACAAAAATTTGAACTTGTTTCCTTCCACCCTCAAGGATGCAACCTTGCATTGATTCATGAGCCTTCACAAAGGCGGCATCACTAGATGGGCACAAAAAAAAAAATGGATGATAAATACAAAAATTAGTGCAGGTATAAGGAGACTAGAGAAGAGATATTTATATGAGCCTAGGGATAGATTAGTTGTTAGAAGATTATCAAGAAAGGTTCTAACTCATCTATAGCAAAGTTAATTATACCATGAATTGGTCAGGATTGTACTCCTGTCAGGGATTAGGAAGGATGTAATGGAGACCATTAAAAAGTTTTCTACTGGAGATATTTACAATCTTACCCATAAATACATCAAGAGAGTATTAAAAAATCATTTGAGGGCTGCAAGGAAGGGCAAAAGATACAGTGATGGCCTAGTTAACTCTTCTCCCTCCACCTCAAGAATCAAACACGAGATAGGAGGAATGCTAGAATACATGAAGAGTGATTTTTTGAGAAATTTTAACTTACAGATGGATTCTATGTAGATAAAGAGGAATCAAGAGGAAGTAGAAAGGGAACTAGTTATCTATTTCCCTAGATTCACGAAGAGGCACCCAAAAAATAAGTATCCATTGAATACCATAAAAATCTACTATTTTTGTGGGGAAAACCATGCAATAGAAAAATTTCCCTCTCTTCCAACCCTAAGGTTTATATACCAAGGGGAAGAGAATGAATTGGAGCATATTTTCTTCATTAATAAAAGGAGGGAACGAAATCCTTGGCCATACCACCAATGCATGCAATGTGTGCACTATCCTTCTTTCAGTACAAAACAAAATGCACCCTTGCAACCCTGCTATCCTCCAAATCGCTCATATTTTTCAATGCCATATTCGTGGTCCTATAGTCCTCAGTATGCCACTAACCCTATCAATCCACCCTTTAATCCAAACCAACCTCAACCTCTTCAATGGGGAAACCCCTCACAAGGGTGTATGCCTAAGGAATCCCAAACTCCTATTTTGTTTCCTCCTCCTCCTTCTCAAGAAAAACTACCCCATAATAACCCACCTAATAAATCTCAAATGACTGCCTAACCTAATCTAAACCCAAATAACAAGAAGACACAAAAGGTCTATAGTGGGGAAACATATTATCCTACTTATGTTGCATAAATCCAAGAAATCAACCTTAGGTATGGGAAGGTACTTCCATAGTGTCACCAACCTTGTCCACTTGAATATCCTGAATAAGAAAAGGAAGACAATAGCTGTCAAGCTAATATAACTTCTTATCATGAAAGGTTGGTCCAACCTAGGTAGCACACCCCAGAAAGAGTAGAACTTGTGGGAGGTATAAATAACTTATTTTTTAATATGTCCCTTCTCTAGGAAATCATCTATGTTCCCATTTTCAACAAGATTAATAGGAAAGACTCTTCTAAGAGGTCTATAATAATAATAAAAAATTACCCCATTATCAATGGTGTTCAGAATCTTCCTGATTTAATGATTGGTAGGATTATCTCTCCAAATTACTTGATGTTTGGTGTGGAGCCTAATTATCATCCTTATTTAAATGTATTTTTTTCAGCTAGATGTATATTAAGGAAGATTTTACACCCCTCCACGTAGGGGGGACTTGTCCCCCCCGCGAGGGTTTTAGAGCAGCGTCCCCAAAGCTAAAAAAGGATGTGAAATTTTCTTGTAAAATATTGTAATTTTGTAGTCAATATGGGCCATTCTTAGGTAGATGATATGATGGTAGAAGTTATGTTTAATTTAGATTTTTTTACCCTAGAACGAAACCCCTCTTTCGGATGAGGAAATTTTGTATTGAGGTTATGTATTGTGTGTGTATTTTGAATGAGAAAGAGAAAGGGGGACCATGTGATAGAGTAGAGGATATTACAGTGCATTTGTTGTAGGTTGAGTCTCTTCATTTTGTTTGATAATATAAAGGAAGGACTAGCTATTTTTTCGTGGATGTAGCCCAAGTTGGGTCAACCACATATATTTGTGTCTCTCTTGTTTTATATGTTTTATGTGTTTGTATTTTTTCATATTTTTAGGTGCTACATTTCTCTGTAATATATAATTCTATAAAAACAGGTATAATAGTCAAAGGTATATTTGGCTAATAATCTCGCAGGAGTGAAGGGTTTTTGGTTCGAGTGGGAGAAATGGCGGAAAATGGCAAGTTTAGGGTCGAGAAATTTAACGGCAAAAGCTACGAGCTGTAAAAGATGCATATGGAAGGTTATTTTTATCAGAAATATTTGTACCTACCATTAAGCTAAAAAATAAATAATTTGTCGATTTTGACAGATGAATAATGGGAGATTCTCGACGAAAAGTAAATTGGAACAATACAGTTGTTCCTGGTGGCGTCGATTGCCTTTAATATTTCAAAGAAAACCAAAAAAGAGGTTTTAATGAAGGCATTGGACATACTATATGAAAAACCCTCGTCCTCAAATAAGGTATATCTTATGAAGTTTTTATTTAGTACGAAATTTTGGAAGGTGAATCTTTTGCCGACCATTTAAATAAATTTAATACGGTTATGAGTCAGCTAAGTTCTATAGGGGTAAAATTTGATGATGAAGTTAGGGCTTTGTTATTTCTAAGCTCATTTCCATAAATATGGAATGGTTTAGTTATTTCCATTAGTAGTTTTATCTTGGGATCTAGTACTTTAAAGTTTGATGATGTTATTAGAGCCATCCTTAGCAAGGAAATGTGATGGGAAAGCTCCAGTGAGACATCATGTAATGCTTTGAGTGCAGAGACTGGGGGAAGAAAAATGGAAAGAGGAAAGAGCCCAAGATATCGCAGTAAGTCAAGGAAAGGTAGATGGACGTCCATATTGGGGATAATGTGCTAGAAATGCAGGATGAAAGGATAATTGAAAAAGACTGTGAGTCTCGGAAGGGAAAAGAAGGAGACATGCAACAAGAAAATAATCATAAAGAAAATGTGAAAGGTGAAGTGTTAAAAGATGCTTTTATTCTTTCTTTAGTAAATTTTATTGATTCTTGGGTGGTATATTCAGGGCCTCATTCCATGCCATACCTGATGAGAAACAATTCATGACTATGTTCAGGGATATCTTGGATTGGTTCGCCTCGGCGATGATAAACACTATTAAATCGTTGGAATGGGTAAATTTCTTCTAAAAAAGTAGAATGGAAACCAATGGTTATTAATGGAGGTAAGGTATGCTCCAGATATGAAGAAACATATGATTTCAACATGGCAATTAGGCGATGAAGGTTGTGTGACAACTTTTATAGATAAAACCTGAAAGGTCACTAAAGGATCCTTGGTATTAGCAAAGGGAGAAAATGTTGGTATGTTGTATTTATGCAATGGTATTTCTAATTGTGTTAATTCTTTTTTTTAAACTATACAGGAGTATATGCAGCATTATGGCATCATAGGCTTAGACACATGAGTGAGAAGGGGAAGAAGATTCTTCACTCAAGAAATTTTTTTGCAGGCTTGAAGGATATTGGTTTGGATTTTTGTGAGAATTGTGCTTATGGGAAAAAAAGAAGAGAGTGATATTTATTAGAGTTCGGAAATAAAAGAAGAGAGAAAAATTAGAGCTTGTGCATATATGTATGGGGACCTACTCAGGTATCATCTGTCGTTGGCTCTCGTTATTATGTTACTTTTATTTATGATGAAACTAGAAAAACTTGGATTTATTTTATTTAGAATAAATTTGATGTATTTGATACTTTCAAGAAATGGAAATATTTGGTTGAGATTGAGGCAAGAAAGAAGTTGAGGTGTATCATATCAGACAATGGAGGTGAATATTGTAGCAAAGAGTTTGATAATTATGATTCAGAGCATGGAACTCGTAGAGAGAATATAGTTCCAGGAACAGTCTCAGAAAGGATGAACACGGAAATCATGGAGCATACAAGGTGCATACGTTTGCATGTAAGATTTCCTTTACAATTGTGGGAAGATTGTGTAGACACTATTGTTTATCTAATAAACAGAGGGCCTTCAAGCTCCTTGTATGGTGGTATTTGAGAGGAGGCATGGACAAGTAAAAAGGTAAACTACTTTTTTTTTAAAGCCTTTTGGTTGTGAAGCCTTTGTCCATATTAATAAATAAAATAGAACAAAGCTTGAGGAAAAATCAAAGAAATATACCTTTATTGGACATGGTGTTAATGATTTTGGTTATCGCTTATATTATTATGAAAAATAAAATAAAAACATAAGGATAAGAGATGTAATATTCAATGAAAAGGTCTTTTATAAGGATCAGATTTAGGAAAAGAAATAGGCAAAAGAAAACAAAAAATATGCAGTTCTTAATGAGCTCATAGAAAAAACTAAGGTTCCTGAAAATAATAATAATCAACAACCACCAAGACAATAGCAATATCCACGTCAAAGACCTGAAAGTGGTGTCAGAAGATCTACTAGGATATGTAGACCCCTTGAATGCTACTCTCCTTCATTATATTATGTATTTTTGGTTGATTTTGGTGAACCAAAATGTTATGAAGAAGTAATGCATGTAGAAACTAAGAAGAAGTGGGAGCTAGCCACGAAAGAAGATAAGGACTCCTTAATACATAACCATACTTGGGACTTAGTCAAGTTTCCTGTAGGTTGTAGAAATTTTAATACAAATTATGTATTGCCTGGATTCTCCTGATCTAACAATTATATGCCACTATTAAATACATAATCCTTCTACTAAAATCTTTGCATAAATTTAATCGCCAATTGCAAACACATGAAGAAATATCAATCACACATAACACATATGTTTTTACCAGGAAAACATAAAGCTAAAAAACCCACTATCATATATTATGTATATATCATGGATCATGAAACAATCTCATACAAAACTCTAATCCAAGAGCTCTTAGCACAATATACAGTTGTCTCACACTGTCATACAAAAATTAGCAAATACATGTGCCAATTTACTGCCTCCATACAACTTGCCTCCATTGTGCAATACCTGATGGTCAAGAACCTCTGAATGATTAATTCTAGCCTAGTTTGACTATGCAATACTCATAGGCATCTCTAATGTGTGTTTGGTTGCAAGTGTGCACCCACTAATGTCACAACTGATAGTCAAAATGTCCCTTCCACCTATCTCTCAATTGGGTCTCCACTGGATCTGACATGCATGTAGTTAATAGTAGTAAATCTTCAGTTGCATGTGAGATCACTCCATGTGAATTAATTTACTATTTAATTCACCGATCTCTCACTAGTGTATCTTTAGCTACAACTATTTACAACTAGCACAACTGATTTTAACTCACTTAACTGAGTTAAACTAATTTACAACTCGCATAAAAACACATCCAACTATGTTACAACTTCGAATCACTCAGTTACAACTAAGTCCACTTGCATGTCCCACCAACCAACCTTAGAACTTGAAATTCCTTCAGTCAACTGGTTTGCCACATCAGTTAACTAAAATCAAGTTCTTCAAAGGAACATATTATTATTTATTGTATAATTATTATTAAGAGAGAATAATAATCGACATGCATTCTATATTTAGACATGCAGTCCACAAACTGACTTCACACATGAATTCCAAAAATAGAAGCCCATCCATACATAGAATTTTCTCAACCATCTATAAACAGACTCCCGCTATAAATAGAATTTTCTCACCATTCTAAAAATAAACATACACCTAAAAATAGCCTGTGTGGGCCCCACCTAGTGTAGGTGCTTAATTTTCACCAGGATCAAGGATGTTGTTTCCAGATGCCAATTTCACTATTTCTTGTTGCAAAATTCAATATCGGAAAAACAAAGTTGCAGAATAAATGGTTTTACAGGTTGAAGGAAGAAGATGGATGAAAACAAAGGTACAAAGCTAGATTTGTGGTGAAGTGGTTTGCACAGAAGAAAGGTATTCAATTTGATGAAATATTTTCTCTTGTTAAAATAACTTCAATCAGAAATATTTTAAGTCTTGTAGTATTGGAAGATTTTCATAATGAATAGTTAGATGTAAAGACAACCTTTCTCCATGTTGATTTGGAGGAAGAGATCTATATTCCAAAACCACAAGGATACGATGTCAAAGGGAAGGAAAAATTAGTGTGCAGGATGAATAATATCTTACATGGCTTAAAACAGGCTCCAAGGCAGTAGTATCTAAAATTTGACAGGTTTATGTCTGAACAAGGTTATACTAGATGTCACTATGATTATTGTGTTTATCTGAAAAGAGAAAAATTATGGAAACTATATCATACGGTCATTTTATGTAGATGGCATGCTTGTTGCAGGGTATAACATGCAGGAAATAAATATGAAAAAAATAAAATTGGTAAATTAATTTGCAATGAAGGAATTGGGAGTTGCAAAACAAATCCTTGGTATGAGAATAACTAGAGACAGAAAAAATCACTAATTAACATTGTCTTAGAATGAGTACATAAAAATGGTGTTTGAAAGATTTAATATGCAGAATGAAAAACCATTTAGTACACCTTTGGCTATCCATTTCAAACTTAGTAAGGAGATGTGCCTGAAACCCAAGAAGAAATGGATTATATGTCTAAAGTTCCATATGCTTCGTCGCTTGGAAGTTTAATGTATGTAATGGTCTACACAAGGCCTAATATTGCAGATGTAGTGGAAGTTTTAAGCAGGTACATTATAAATCTAGGAAAATAACATTGGATGGCAATGAAATGGATTCTTAGGTATTTGAGAGCTACCAAAAATAAAGAATTATGCTTTGGTGGTTCAAACATTTCTTTACAAGTATATGTTGAGGAAGATATAGCAGGTGATAGAGATAACAAGAGGAGCACTATAGGGTACATATTTACTGTAGGTGGAACAACTATGAGTTAGGTTCAATAGCATAAGTAGACTATATTGTTGCTATAGAGGCTATTAAGGAAATTATTTGGTCACAAAGGCTTATGGATGAATGGGGTAAGAAGCAGGAGATTTGCAGGTTATACAGTGACATCCATAGTGTCATGCATCTTGAAAAGAGCTCAACATTTCATTCCAAGACAAAACACATATAGCTTAAGTATCATTTCATACGATCAATTTGGAAGATGGAAAACTCAAGCTGGAAAAGGCACACACCAGCCAGAATCCAGCAGATATTTTAACAAAAGTTGTAACCAGGGAGGAACTGAGGTTCTTCTAATTTTCAATTTTTCTTGAAGTATAATGATGAATATGAGAGACAACGAGGTCGAAAGTGGAGTCATTTTCCAACAAATGAAGTAGGAGTGGAGTTTCTACAATCAGTCTCTAAGTGGGAGATTGTTGGGTGTGGAGCCTGATTATTATCCTGATTTTGAGGTCTTTTTTTCTAGATAATTGTCTACCCTAGGAAGACTGTACACCCCTCCATGCGAGAGCTCAAGGGGGGCCATCGCCCCTAGCTAGGGGGTCTGGGGGCCAGCAATCCCTCGGCGGGGGTTCCATTGTAGTTTCCCCGAAGCTAAAAATAGATGTGAAATTTACTTGTATAATATTTTTATTTCATAGTAAATATTGGTCGTTCATTATGCAGATGATCTGATCCTAGAAGTTATGTTTAATTTGAGTTTTTTTTCCCTATAAGGTAACCCCTCTTTTGTATGAGGGAATTTTTTATTGAGGTTGTGTATTGTGTGTGCATTCTGAGCGAGAAAGAGAAAGGGGGACTGTATGAGGGAGTAGAGGATATTAAAATGGATATGTTGTAGGTTGTGTCTCTTCATTTCTCTGGATAATAGAAAGGAAGGAATCAATGTTCTCCATGGACATAGCACAAGTTGGTTCAACCACATATATATGTTTCTCCCCTTTTTTATATCATTTCCGTGTTTTTATTTTCACATAATTTTATGTGTTCTATTGCTCTGTAATATATAATTCTCTAACATTTGGATCTTGGTACTTTAGTAGTGGATGTGCACATTAAAAATATTGTAGTCCCAAACACATTGATTGACCTTGCAGTTACAATCAATTCCATGAACAATGAATCCATGCTAAAGCTTAAGTATCAATGAGCCTTGAGGAAGACCACTACAATGTTGCATATTGATGATGGATCCACATTCTCCCCCAAGGGATCTATTGAGAATTTTATGGTCTCCATCAACTACAAGAAATATTTGACAAGTTTCCTTGTCCTCTAGACTAAAACCAATTGTAATATATATCCTCTCATCTTAGGGAGACCTCTCTTGTTCGGTGTGTTTTATATTCTTTCCATGATTAGTCCCACATGTTGTACATTGGATTGGGGATACTATGGGGGTCATATGGGCGGCGGAAACCCCCCATTTTGGGGGTTTGCATGGGGGTGGTAGCCCCCTTACATGGGGTCCATGTGGACCCAAAGATGAGGGAGGACCCAAATATGGTGGGCAGACCTACACATGGTTTTGCACATGGTTTTGGGCATGATTTTTTTCTTCCCATGGTATTATGTAGATTTGGTCAAGGGAACTAAAATTATATTTTGATCTAAGGTTAGTGGATTGGTGTTTATGAATGCTTCAACATGTATATATATTTATTATAAAATTGGAAAGAATATCATTAAAAATCAATCTAGTAGTCTTAGTTTTAGGATCTAGGGGAAATTCATTGTGTATATTTGTTTTATGTTCTTCCCATTGTATATTATTTTATTTTAAGAATTCATTTTATCATAATTTATGTACAATGTTAAAACCTACATTTGGTATTAGATATTTTTTCTTCTTCAACGCGACACCTGTGTTGCTCAGGGGTTTTACATGAACCTATTGTAGACCCTGTTCAGTGGGATATCTCCAAGATTTATTCTTACGGTTTAAGAAGATTACACACAATCGAAACATAGAGATCGAGAAATTTAATGGTCACAATTTTGAGTTGTGGAAGCTCAAGATGGAGTATTTTTTGGTGCATTAAGATCACTGGATTATTGTAGATCCATGTATGACACCAACAAGAATATTAGCAGAATACTAGGAGAAGTTAGATTGGAAGGTGAAGAGCACAATATGATTGTGTCTCTAAGATTTGGTATTGTTGAATGTATCAGTGGAAGCTACAATCAAGGATTTGTGGGGCAAGTTATGTACTTTGTACCAATCTAAGTCTCTAGTGAACAAATTTGTCTTATGAAAAAAATTGTATAACCTAATGATGAAGGATGGAGACTCGGTGGCAGAGCATTTGAATGCCTTTAATGTTGTGGTAATCGAATTGTTATCTATTGATATAAAAAATTTAAATCAATATAAGTGAATTAGTTTTTTGTTTTCAATACCATATTTGTGGGATATTGTGGTTTTTTCAATAGGTAGCAATACAACTACCTTGAAGTTTGATGAAATAGTGTCATCCTTGTTCTCGAAGGAAATGTGACAGAAATATATGGAATTCCAAAATGGAGATGTCTTATATGTGAGAGTACAGTCCTAGAAAATAAAAAAAATAAGTCTATGAATGGGAGATCTAAATCTAGAGGTATATCTAAATCTCTAGGAAAATCTGTAAACGTGTGGTGGAAATGTGGAACTGAAGGGCACTACAAAAAGGATAGTAGATTTGAAGCTCCTGAGAAAGGAAATGGATTTGATGATGGTCCTTCTGTAGAGGCTAAAACCACTTCAGATAAAGGTGGGTATGTGTACTTGGACTCTTCTTCAAGTACAAATGTAGATCATGAGGGATGGTTGATTAACTTAGGTGCATCCTTCCACTTCACTCATTAAAGGGAATGGCTCTGTGAGTAACAGAAATATGATGGTGGTGATGTATTATTATGGGATGAGATGAAGGCTAGAATCGTTGGGCATGAAAAATTCAAGCTGAAGTTGCAAGGTGGAAGGACTATAACACTTCTTGGTGTTCTGCATATTCTTTCGTTGGCCATAAATTTGATTTTTGTAAGCAAGATAGATGATGAAAGTGTAAAAAACATGTTCGACAAATATACCTACAAGATGGCTCGAGGAGCACTAGTATTGATGCGGGGAGTTCGGATTGAAACTCTTGATAGGGTTCTGGGTAGCACTGCTATTGATGTGTGCAACAATTCTACAGTTCTTGAAAGTGGAGCAGAAAATCTAGTTGTCTCTAGAGAAAATACCATGTTATGGCATGAAATGCTTGCAAGTATTGGAGAGAAGGGATTTTAAACACTACATGGTAATGGTATGGTAGACAATATGTTTAATTACTCTCTACGTTTCGAGTTTTGTGAACATTGTATATATACGAAGAAGAATCATGTGAGTTTCCCCTCTGGTGCTAAGAGGGAGAAAGGGATATTAGAGCTTGTGCACATTGATGTGTTTGAACCTATGTTGGTTCCATCACTGGGTAAGCTTCTGTACTATGTCTCATTTATAGATGACCTCTTGAGGAATAAATGCATATATTTTCTCAAGAAGAAATCTGACGTTATGCAACAAACTCACAAATTAAAAGAGAAGATAGATCAACGAATTAAAAATTTTCCTCTTCAAGGGGAAACCTCCTTTACATTACATAAATGACTAATTCTTGGATGATTCAAATGAAAAAACATACTTTCTATATATAGGAATCTAATTGGTCGCCATATAATCAGAGTCAACATATCAATAATAACCTAAGGTCACAATAATAACAATAATTGGATTCTATAGGGCACAATAATAGAAATATGGGGACTACATGCGAACAAAAATAACAATAAGGTGGATACACTAATAATAATAATAAGGGGATACAATAGTATTATAGGGGTCTAGCATGCCCCTCTCATTTAAAAGAGTGGTGTCCTCAATTCTTGAGTAGTTATGGATGCTTTTGTATAAAATTCTCATCCTCTCATGTTGAATATTTGGCAAGTAAGTTCTTCCACTTGATGAGATACTCTGAAATTGATCGATTTCGTAGTTTTCGAGTTATTTTTTTCAAGAATGCTTTAGGTTCCAATATTATTTTTTGTAATATTCCTAAATTAGCATGCAACTAATTGGAATATTAATTTTTCTATTATCATTTAGTTAGATAAATAAATGGGTAGGAAGGCCCATAAACCTAATTAGTAGGCATAAAATCCCTCTTAATATTAAAAGGGATCATATTTATAGCTGGATAAAGCACCCTCATGTGTGAACAGGGGCTAATGCATGTGGACAAGGTCAAGTTTGACCAAGTCAATAGCGCTGGTATGGAGGGAGTGAATCATCAATAGAGATAGCGTAGTGTTAGTGGGAGGAAGATTCCATGATGGTGGAAACCCTAATGAGTGGGACCCAAGGTAAGAAGGCTCAAATTTTTTTATAAGGAGGTCAAGGCATCCATAGTGTGGTATGTTATTGATTATTGATTTAATGGTCTGCATGACTATTTTTCATTCTTTAGCTGTTTAGTTTAGATTGTTGTGATGTTTAGCACCGGGTGTTCCTGAGTAGGAATCTAATCTCCTTTCTTGAGAGGCCTCTTAGGGGAGCATTGCAATTCATTTTCCACACTCATGCTTAAGGCCAAGCTTTAGTCTTCAGCTAAAACACAGTTGCTACAGAGTATTGTGTTGTGTTGTAGGGTGTTGCAGTGGAGGGTTCAGAAACCCACTTCTGGAGCTAGTTTTTCATAGGGGGAAGGACTCGTTCTCTTGGGAGATTAGAAAGGAGGATTATTGAGAATATTTCACATTTTGGCATTAGGATATCACAATTACCATCATATACACCGTAGTTTCCCTCTTTGACTACATTATTTTAGTGAGCATCTACAGTGGGGGTTTCAGTGTTTTATTGGAGACTAAGATCTTTAGTGTTGGGATCAGCCTTTCACTTGAAAGATATATTGGAGGAGATCTATTCATTCAGAAATCATCTTCAGACATTTGCATCCAGTTATTGAGTTGTATCTGTTATTCATCCCTAGGGCTACATTTTGGTATTTTAGTATTTTTATATTTTAGGAAATCCTCTCCAGATTGTCTTGAAAATGTGTTTGGGAGCATAGATCTTTGTTCCCGGCATTATTTGAGCCATACATTAGCAGATCTATATTATTGTACATTTCCAGTAGGGGTCACCATCTAAAACTGCATTGTACTTGTCCTAGGGTATTATTCTATGTAGCAACATTTCATATTTGGCATATGTTTTCATGGGAGGCCTGCTTGCCTTGATTATCTGAGTTGTAAGTGGAAGAGTGTTTGATGTTGCAGGTTGTCTGAAATTTCGGAGTCTTCAGCCATTTTTTTAGATCTGATACCTCATCTTCAGATCCACTCTAGATCCACTTGTTATCCATCCAAATCTCCTATTTTAGCTTTGTTTGGGTTTTCCTTTAGGGGGCACTCTGCTTCCTTCAAGGAGATAGCCTTTCGCCACCACTTTTTTATAGCAATTTTCCTCTGATTTGTTGTTGTTTTCTGCATCACTTTCCAGCAGATTTTGGCTTTTAGATCTTTGTCCCTCTTGACCCAAGATCAAATAGCCTATTTTAGTGTGTTTAGATTATTTTTTTACCCACTTATAGACTAGTTGTTGAGAGGCCCACCTTCTTGGTTTTAGATTATTGCATTATTAGCTATTTATGTTTTGTTTTGCAGGCCTATATACTGTCATTTGCAGGGTTATTTACATCTATACAACAACACTTTTTCTTTTTCTCTACAAATGTCTGGGTTTAAAAATTAAAATTTACACACTTTTACACACACACCCTAAGTGAAAAAGGGCTTGGTTGAAACCTCCAAGAAAAGACTCTAAAACATTGAAATCATTTGATCCTGCACCTCTTTGCCCTTGTTTCGACATTGTAATCACTTGATCTTGCACCTTCCTGCCCTTGTTGGTTTATTTTTCCCTTGTGTCATGTTTGTGTCATCACCATTGTGCCACCAAGGCGTTCATCTCGGAGACTTATTGGCCTTCATCCTCAGTTTCCGGTAGGGAGAATTACTCCTCCGCAGAGGATTCAAGTTAGTCCTCAACCGAGTCCACACTCAGACTCTTCTTCTAGTCCTTTGGGTTCTCCTTTTCGTTCTGCCTTCGGTTCCCCCCCTAACACCTTCACCATGTCTGGTGCAGGACCCAACACCGGTGGTAACCCCGGATCTCCCGCCGAGAATAACACTAGTGGGACTGCAACAAACACTATCCCAGCTGCACCCTCGCTCCCTTTCATGGCAGGCCTCAGCCTCCCCGATTTTGACCAGTTGATAAACTACCCCATACACCATGACGCTAAGAGGCCTGTTATGCCAACCAAGCTCCCTTCAGATATCCCAAAGTTTGAAGGTATTGCTAGAGAAGATCCTTCAAATCATATTCGATCTTTCCACATGTGGTGTTCATCTAATTCCATTACCGATGACTCTGTTCATCTTCGGTTGTTCCAACGAACGCTTACAGGTGAAGTTTTTAAGTGGTATGTTGATTAGGACCCTTCCTCTCATACCACCTTTGCAACTCTGGCCCGGGATTTTTTGTCTTATTTCTAGCTTCCCCTTCATTATGACATTGGTACTGAGCTCTTGACCTCTTTCCGTCAATCATCTGCGACCCACCTATCCGAACATGTTCAGGAATGGCAGAGAAGAAGGAGCCTATGTCGAGCCCCTACATTCGAAGAACGTGTCTACATGGACTGGTTCCTTATGACTCTCTTGCCACCTATCGAGAAAGACATTGCATCGCAATTTCCTCAAACCGAAGAAGCCGCTCACCAAATTGCATTAAAATATGACCTGATCTGTGCTCAGTTAGGTTATGTTTATACCGTCCTACCTGATCTTCCCAGACCTGGTGGTGCCAATGCACCGGGGGCATCTCACGCCACCGATGGTATCGTTGGAGCTCTCTTTAATCCGTATACTCAACCTCCCATGGGCTATGGTTTCTCTCGGGGAGGGGCCAACTCCTCCGGCACTTTTCCCCCTCCTGGTAGCACGTATCCAGGATACAACATGCCTCCTCCTTTTGCCCAACCTCCTGTTTACCACACTGCTACCCAACCTCCTTATTATCTATATCCATAGCCTGGTGCTCCAGCTCCTACAGCATTAGCACCTCCTCCTCCCTTGCCTTCTCAACCCCCGCAACAACAACCACCACCCCCTCTGGGGCAGGTGTACGCACAGCAGGGCACGACTAAACCTCCTACCTCAAAAAGGAAGTGGAAATGCAATCAAAATCAAGCTGCCTCTGGTAATCCTGGACCTAATCAAGGTAATGCCCCTAACACTACTCATCCCAAGCAGGATAGGCCTCTTCGTACGAACAAGCCCTGTTCTTATTGTGGTGTTTATGGTCATTTACACATGATTGTACTCTTCTGCCAGAAATGCGACAGTTATGGGAATCTCAAGAAACATTGAGAGGACAACAAGCCATCCCTTCCATTCCTCCCAGTCTTGCACCTAATTAGCCGGCTATACTTACAGATCCTTTCCCTCAACAAGGATTTGTGGCTACCCAACCACCTGAAGGATAGGTGGCCACTCAATCTCTTCCATCTGGTTCCCCTGATTACCAAATTTTCATGATGTCCTATGATTAGCCTTCTAAACCTTCTTCTCCTGGCCCTTCACCTTTAGTTGGTACTCATGACCCCCTTTACCCTCCTGGGATGGTTCCTCCCAGCCTCAACCATCTTGGCATCCTCCCGCCTGGTTATTACCCCTCTAGTCAGATACCGTTATTAGCTCCCCCACCAGGAGTGAACATGGTACCTACTATGGCCATCCTCTCTCTTCCTAACCTAACCTTTGGGATTCTTGTCTGGTACCTCGATCCTCTAGCTTCTACCCCGCTTGGTCAACCTAATCCTTATCTTGCTTTGAACCCGGTTCAACCGGTCCCTATGACTTCTCCCGCTACAATAGTGCCTGATTCACCTCAACAGGAACCACCTCCCGTTGTGACCGCTTCAGGTAAGAAGGGCAAAGCTCGCAAGGGGGAATAAAGGGATAAGGCTACCCCGACAAACCCTGCCCCCTATCGACCTCCAAAGTGTACCATATAGTGTGCTTTGTGTGACGGTGTCGGCCATGCCACCCATAATTACCTAGAATTGCCTCACCTCAAGTCCATGGTCAATGAGTCATTTCCAGAATTTGATATCCCAGAGGTATATGTCACTATACCCGATTCAATCCCAAAACTCAGACCATTGTGCACAAATCACCTTTGTGCTTTATGTGATTTCCATGGCCATTACACTCACCTGTGTCCTCGCCTCGAAGAGTATCGTTCCTCTTTAGAAGCCTTACGCCAATTCGAGGTCAAGCGCCATGAGTCACCCACTCCCTTATTTTCGCATCTTGCTTCGGCAAAACTCAAGGACACAGATTCTCCCATTAATTTTTCCCCTTATAATGTTGAGATAATGGGGCCTTGGTTGGAAGTCCACGATGAGACCTATCCTGATGTTTTTATTGACCTCCCTTCAGCCCCCTCCCTAGTCTCAACATCGGTGGATCCTTTGTCTACTCACTCTCCCGCTACCCATTGTGATGATGCGCATACTAGCCTCTCCTCTCATAATGAGGAGTAAGGTTGTTTTATCAAGTTAGGTGGTCTTTCTTCCATCAGTCACCCCATCTTCTATTACGATGATGAGATTATGGAAGCAACGACCATTCCTGACTTTATCTACCCCCCTTAAATCAAACTCATGCATTCGAGCCACATGCACCGTGTGGCCATTACATTGACACCCAATGTTTGGGTAAGGGGGGCACTCATATTGGAGAGACCACGAGAAGCATTTCTTCAACGCTCTCCTAGTGAATCTAGTCGTGACGACCCTAGTCCCATTATTCTTCCACATTTAGAAGAACCTCTAGAGTCCCATATCACTTCAAGATCACTCTAGGGATGATACCCCTCATCATTCCTTCATTTTTCATTAGCAACCTAGTCTCATAGACATTGTGATTGACCAACCTATAGGTTTTCTGGGAGAACATTAGTTCATTATCCCAAATACTATCTTTGGGATATTAGCACCATGTGTGCCAACCTAGAAACTTAAATTCCATTTGATTCATATATGCAGTGTCCAAAGAGATTGGTAATCATCTATTTCCTTTCTAAAACTACGCAACCATACTGAAAACAAATGGTGCACCACATCATTAAACTGTGTTTAGATTTCCCTTTTTCTAAAAACATTTTGGCATGTCCAAAACATGCTTGGGGGCACCTATGCCCCTCAACCATAAAAATCCCAAATCTCAGCCAAAAACAACACTGAAAACCCCTTTTTCTGATAGGTCGCACTGTTCAAGTCATTTGCTGGGACAGGTCGCATTTTTCTGCCTAGAACCTGCTACCTAGGTTGCAGAACAGACCCCAAAAAGTGAGACTTGGCCTGTTCATGAGCTCTGGGTACCTAAACTGAACTTTCAATCCACTAAAATGAAAGAGTAAGATTAGGCCTCTTACGTACAACTGATAGATCTCAAATTCCAACAGTCGGTTTATTCACTACAATTGTTGCAAGATTTAAGGTCTCCTCTCCTCACGACATTCACCACAGCTCCACCAAAAAATAAGTGAATCTGGAAGGAAAATGCCTTATTAAAAGAAAACCCCTGATTTTTCTTTTGCTTACTACGACCAAAACGTAGCTCAATTTGATGAACCGTATATACAATTGGAAAGATCTCACCAAGCCCTCAAATGGGTATCTATTAGCTTTTTGATTTGATACTTCACCAGGACACATTTTGTTCAAGAAGCGCCACTTCACCCTTCCTCAAAATTGAATTTCTTCACTTGCAACACTCATACTAGGGGCACCATGTTGCCTCCATACTTGTCCACACTCGTGTCGACTTTCGTCGTGAGTTACCATCTTGTACTCATGCTTTTATGGTCCCCATTGGACCCTCTACATATGTGGTAGCACCATCGAGTCACCCTTGTTTAGAGCATCCGAGTGGAGTCAGCATTGCATTCATGGAGTCTATCCCGAGTCCCTTTACATCCTGCTATAGTCCTCCATCATTCATTTCTTGGTCCCTCTTCGTGTCGCACATTATGGCTTTTAGTTCCACTATCCCCTATCTCTCATGATATCGTGTCAGTCGCTGCTAGGTCACCCATGCCATTTATGCTCTAACAAGGGAAGTCGTTCGTTTGCTCCTCAGTTCCTCCCCATTTCATCATCATCATTGGTGTTAGTCTGTCGGTTACTCTACTATTTTCTCTCATGCCTTAGTTGAGGATCCCTTATTGCCTCACCTATGGTGGACCTCCTTCTGTCAACATCAGCTCATTCATTCCATAAGATAGGTCTAGAGGGCAGCATACCTTGGTTCCAGCTTCCACTCTTGTTTGGTACCTCGGATCAGGCAAAGGAACTCCTTATTTCCCTTTGACTTGATTTCTTCTCAGCTCCAGCTCCTTTCAGCATGATCGAGATCTGTATACTTGATGGTTTAGTGATGCGGCAGCTGACATCAATGATTCCCGGGTGTGTGTGAGATGTCTCAGTCCTCATAAGGGGGTGACCCTATAGGTATCCCCCCACACACTCGAAGGACATCTTCATTACGGCCTTCGATGCAGCTCCATACATTTGATGATGTCAGCCTTAGCCACTTGCAGCGCCTTTTTGTTTGCATGTATCAGTCAGATTTTTAGAGCCCTTTCCTGTTTTCAGGGGCATCTGGGTTGTATTTATATCCCATGTACTCGGATATTATTATACAAAGTCCTGGCTATTATCCCAGGCACAATATGTATGTGGGATCCATTATCGTGTTATTTATCTGGCTCATGTTTAGGCCAGCATATACTTTATTATTGCGTTCTGTGGTTTTCCGGACACCTTATTATTTGTACTATTACCTTGGTCGGCATAGGTATGCCTCCTTCCGCCTATATCAGGTACTCACTCATCAAAAAGACTTGTCGCACCTGCAAGTCGCCTCCTCGGGGTCTAGTTCTTTCAGCACTTTGGTTTACCTTATACTTTTCTCTCTTTGACTTCCCCTTTGATGTCTAGTGATTGAGTTCTTACAATGTACTTCAGTCATACGATTAGCTTCTGACGCTCGCACGCTGGGGGGAAATCTATTACACCATTTTTTTGGTCATCTAACCTATTATCATTATATGGACCTAAGTACATCATGTAAGACCAATTTTACTCTAAGTAAAATTGCTTTCACTATGAAAATAACTTAGTAAATCACCTTTATTAAGTTGTTTATGGTCTAAACAAGAAACCCCATAAGGAAATATTAAATAAATATATATTTGTTTTATTTTCCTCAAGAAATATTTAGTTAAACAATAGTTTAATTAATATTTCTAGTTATATTTAACACAAAACAAAGAAATTAATTAGATAAATCATTATTTATCTTATTATTTTCTAAAAAATAATTGTTTAAATCTTATTTAAATAATATTCTTTGTTAAATATAACTAATTCACCCTTAAATAATTAAATAAATCATTATTTATTTGATTATTACCCAACCATATCCTTAAAATAATAAATAAATCATTTATTTATTTATTATTACTTAATCACATCCTTAAAATGATAAATAAATCATGTATTTATTTATTATTTACAAATAAGGGGATTTGACTCAAGTCAAATTCTTTTTCCCTCCAACAAATATAATAAAATATTCCACAAAAGTTGGATCTATATTTGGTTAATAATATTTTAATTATACACCAATCTCTAGACTAACTCAATATTTTGTTATAAATAGAATGGTTTTCCCATTCATTTATCACCTTTTGTTGCCTAAAGATCACTCTGGATCTCAGCACTTGGTCTGGCTATTGATCCATAATCATAGCCATACTTTTCCATTTTTTTCTGGGTTTTCTACACCATCAAGAGAGAGAAGTTCTAAATCTGAAGTGTTGAGGACTCACAAGAACCCATCCCATTGAGGAGAACAGGGAACACCCTCTTGTGTTTTCCTCCCAAGTTCCATTAATAAAAATATTCATTGGATATATTCTTGTCTTTTCTATTGGATCTATGGAGTAAATCTTATTTTTCTACTATTTAATGTCTTCTAATGCATAGATCTAGATTTTTGCAGCATTCATCTTGATCATCTAATTGCAGATCTGAAGATATTAGCAGTCATTTCTGCTGTTAGGGTTGTAAGATATGCACAGCTAAAGTGGCCTTTTTTCGTACACTTCGAATCAAGATTCATAATAACAATAATTTTGGATTCATCATCAGAACAGTACTCCATATCAATCACATGTGAATGGTGCCACAGAATCTTTCAATAAAATATTGGAGACTACACTCACTAAGGTTTTCAGTGCTAACCATAATGATTGGGATGTTCGCATACCTGTGGTTTTTTTGGCATATAGAACCACATGCAAGAATTTGACAGAAAATACACCATTCAGAATGGCATATGGGCAAGAAGATGTTATGTAGATGGAGTACATTTTTATAAGTCTGCGCATTGTAGCATTCACAAATATGGCAGGGAAAGATATTATGGAAGAAGGGAAGAATTTTTATTACGCCTGGTTATTACTCTTGATAGTGCTCATTGGATGGAAGAAACCTAAAGAAACACGGTTTCTAGATATCGAGCCCGACATGTGCGAAGTTGCGTGCTACACAAAACTTTGGAACTCAACGATTCTAGCAAGAATCACAGAAAACAAGATCTTATGGGTACATTTTGATTTGATGCTCTATCAACAATCCAATCAAAGCCAAGGTTGTCCCCAACCTTGTATGAAAAATAAAAATTGATTGCACATTTCAAGGCAACATTCCACAATGTACACATTCACTCAAAGGAAATTATTGAGGGTGTGTGGTATGTTTTTCCATACTTGGTCACAGAAGATAACCTAGTGCACATTACGATAGAGTGTCTGCATGCTTGGTTGGAGTCATGCACCACTAAGGGTACATCATCATCAATTCTGAAGACTCCAATGAAGCTGAGAATCATAACAGGTACACAACAAAATGGAAAAGATGCAAAGGCTAAGCCTACACTGACCACCATCAAAGAGACAATTGACTTAGAGAAAGAAGCATAACCTCAAAAGAACAGTCAAAGTGTCAAGGAGTCTAAAGCTCATATTTCCAAGGGGACTAAGCACGGCTCTCAGACCGCAGGAGGTCCATGAAAAAAGAGAAAAGAGTCCAAAGAATCTAGCACCGAAGACCTCACTTTGACAGAGGATGATTTTAATGAAATTTCCAATACAGTGATGTCCACAACGGAAGACATGTGGAACGATATCGAGGCGCAGTACAAATCTGTGCTCGAAGGTTTCCAGATGGGTATCCAATAGCTCAAATTTCAAGCACACCTAATTCAAGTGAGCTTGGCCCAAGAGATCTAGCTTCAAGCGAGCGTGCCTGCTTCCAGAACGCATTTGATCATCACAGTTGTGCCATCAAAAGGGGATAGCCACCTGATCCAGATCCTTGCACTTTCTATCCGTGTAGAGTCACTGAATATGTGTACGACACTCAGATCCTGTGGCAAAATCAATGTTTATCTGGTTGTGTCTCCAGTAGGGAAGATTCACATGATCCACAACATGATTCTGGATGAGTTAAAGTTCAGAGAGGACCAAGCCTACCGTGCTGCGAGGTCCCCTGGGGTACAATTTTGGTAAAGTTTTCTATATGTTTTGTTGTGCGTGCTATGCGAAAGGGTCAAAGGGGCTTTGGGTCGAGTCAAAGTCCCTAATCAATGTAATGCGTTTTAATGGAAAACCATGAGTTTCAAACCATGTTTTGAGACCATGGTATCTGTGTGCTAACTTAATATAAATATGTAAAGGTAGATTCATGAAAATATATCTTTTGTTTATTGTCTTGACATTGTTATTTCTTAAGGATTTCGATCTAAGTCTGGTTTTTCGATAGAAAGGCTCCTATTGGCTATGTGCACGGAGACCTATGTCTTGGTTGTGTGCGGCCTCCCCTGGCTATGTGCATGGAAGGATAAGGGTGTATTGAAAGACTGAATGTATTGAAATTCCATATCTCTTAATAAAGAAGCATTGTTTTGGTGAAATATGAACTGTTATGCGATTGTTGTTACTTATCTGTTATTTTCTTCGAGAACGTAATATGTTCTGCAATTACATATTTACTTATGTTTATAACTAAATGCATCTACGCAAATACTTAAAGTATATTATGCGTGAATATCAATTGATGAATAAGTGTGATTGAAGTACATATGGTTACTGTGTGCGAATATATATTGCATTCTGTGATCATTTACGAGGAGTTGATATGTTGTGATATTAATATGTTGATGCGGGCATCTATATATCACATGTTACAGTTTTTTTACAGTATGTTTAGGGTCATCACATTAAATTCTTCCTCAGAGTGCAGAAATCTAGTTCCAACAACCCCCCCCCCCCCCAATTCTGCTTCGGGTGAGAATTTGATCTGTGAAAGCAGGTCATTGCTGAAAGGGCCAGTAGTGGAGGGTTTGTTGGTTGCATAATAAATCTGAACCTGGGTGAAGACCCTCAAGCCAAGAAGGAGAAGGACAAAATGTTTCGTCATTTGAAGTTGTAATATTATCACTCCTTGTCCTTTTGAAGTCCTAAGACAACTATCAGGATTTAGTTAATGGAACATACAAGCTCCAAGATTGGAAGAGAATTTGGTCTGATTTGGTGTAGGAGGAGATAAAAAGAAACATTAGAGATGGCGTCACATCCAAAGCTGAGGAGAAAAAAAAGTTTTCTCTAGAAAGTAAAGGAAATAAGGTCAAGGAAAATAAGTCCCAAGGAAAGGAAGAATCCAACATGAACCGTGTAAAAAATAAATACCTCAGTAAAATTAAATGTTTTCACTACCATGAATATGGACACTATGCAATCGTGTATGCACAAGAAAAACAGTAACAAGCTTGCATGAGCAAGAAGTTGTGATGTTGTCACATCACAATTCGAGTTGGATTTCTCCCTCATGTCATGCATGGAAAGTACTGTACGATGAAGTGTATGGTACTTAGATTTTGGTGCTTCATTTCGTATGACAGGAAGTAAGGAGTTCTTCAACAACTTATAAGAGAAGGACCTAAAATTACACATAGAAATTGGAGATGATGGAAGGTATAGTACCAAAGATATTTTCATTTCCACCTTTAAGAGGTAGTCAGTCTCCTAGCTTCACCTAAATAATGTAATGTATGTTCATGGTCTGAAGAAAAAAATAGTTTTTTTCGTTTTACTTGAAGACCCTGGTCCATGGATATGATGTGGTGTTCAGTAAAGGGAAAACTTATTTGAAGCACGTTTCTACTGGAGAAAACAAAATGGTGTTCGGGTTAAAAATATGTACAAGCTATAAGTGCATGAATGCACTACATTGAGAAAAAAATTAGAACATGTTTAGGGATGAGATGTTGGATAGCTCTAGCATAGGTGCATGGGACACCTATACCTTGGATCTTTGAAAATAATGCAATAGATCACCACTAGACTTCCAAAATGCACCCTTGATATGCATGATGTATGCAAGGGGTTCACTCTTAGAAAATAGGTTAAATCCTCCTTCCAGGGCCGAGATAGTAGATTTGGAGCCATCTTGGAGCAATTTCACTTAGATGTATGTGGACCTCTTTCTACAGACTTCTCAGTTTCAAAGCACAGGTATTATGTGATTTTTGTAGATGAATTTTCCCACAAATGTTGGATCTATTTTATGAAGAAGAAATATGAGGTTTATTCAAAGTTTGTTGAATTCAAAGCCTTAGTTGAAAATGATATTGGAAAATATTAAATCCCTAAGAAGTGATAATGGAGTAGAGTATGTGTCTAATGTCTTCAAAGAATTTCACGCCAAGGAGGGTATTATAAGAGAGTATACTGCACCTCACAACCCATAACAAAATTGGGTGGTAGAGAGGAAAAATAGAAGCAATTTAGGGACTTAAATAGTCATGTTTCATGATCAATCACTGCCACTATACTTGTCAGAAGAAGCATGCAATATGAATATTTATTTGTAGAACAAGATCCCTCAAAAATTCTTGGAATGATCACACCTGAAGAGGATTTCTCTAGGAGTAAGCTAGATGTCTCCCACTTTCAGATTTTTGGATCCATGATCTATTATCTCTAAAGATATCATGAAAATGTTGGAGACTAATGCAGAGAGGGGGATCTTTGTAGGTTACAAAAAGACACCTTAGATTTACCAGGTGTATATTCCTTCACTCAAGATGACTATGATGAGGATATATGTAATATTTGATGAGGATAAGGCCATGATAAGCTCTCTAGAGTGAAAGTTGAGAAATCCACCAGAGGAGGTAATTTTATCTCCAAAGGAGAAGCCCCGGTCATATCCACAAGATTTTGTGGAGGAGAAGAGAGGAGGTAGAGTGGAGGCACCCTCTCACACAGAGACTTCTATAAAAGGGAGGAAGAGAACTAGGGAGGCAGAAATATTGGTTCAGGATGCTCAGGATCATGTTGGATCTCCTATCTCCTTGCGCATACATAGGAGATCACCAGAAATATATACCGAATATATGGAACTCGTGACATAACTAATTGATTATGAGATTTCTTCATTTCATGAGGCAGGTTCTCAGTAGGTGCGAGTAGATGCCATGGTGGAGGAGTATGACAATATCATGAAGAATGATTCTTGGTAGGTTGTGCCTAGACTTGAGGGTAAATATATTATTGACTCTAGGTGGGTGTATAAGGTGAAACATGCAGCTGATGGAAGTGTTGAGAAGTATAATTCCATATTTGTGGCCAAAGGCTTATCACAGGTAGAGGGAGTTGATTATGAGGAGAAATTTTCCCATGTTTCAAGTTATTCTTCTATTGGGACCATACTAGAATTGGTAGCATAGTTTGGGTGGAAGATCCACTAAATGGATGTTAATACTTCCTTCCTCAATGGAGTGATTGAGGAAGAGATCTGCATTATGAAACCAGAGGGATTTAAGACATTTGACATGAAGACAAATGTGTGTAGACTCAGAAGTTCCCTTTATTATCTCAATCAAGCACCTTGTGCCTGATACACTCACATATATTCCTACCTAAGTGGATTGGGCTTCACTAAGATTGAAGCAGATGTCGATTTATACTACATTTTGGTAGATGGAAATATGCTCATATTAGTCATGTTTGTAGATGATAGAGGATATGAGAGGTTGATCCAACCTTGCAAGGAGGACCTTGCAAGAGAGTTTGAGATGGAGGATATGGGCTTGATGCACTACTTCCTTGGTTTGGAGGTGTGGCGGGGAGATGGAGAGCTATTTTTTTTAGGGGAATTACACCTCAAAAATCCTTCAGAGATTCCATATGCAAGATTGAAATCCCATGGATACTCCTCTAGCTACTAACTGGAGGAAAGAGGATGATTTTGTAGGAGAGGCAGTAGATGACACTATCTAAAGACAATTGATGGGATCTTTGATGTACTCGATTAACAAAAGGTTCAATATTTGTTTTGTATTTAATAAACTTAATTAGTTTAAGGTGGAGCCTACAAAGCTTCACTGGAAAAAACCAAAACATGTTCTCACATACCTAAGAGGTGCAATATATTTTGGTTTATGTTACAAGAGGATTTATGGAGTGAAGCTCCAAGGCTCATAGATGCAGATTGGGTAATGATTCCATTAGACAAGAAGAACACACCGGGAGCTATCTTCAGTGTTGGGTCTATAGAAGTTTCTTAGTACAGTAGGAAACATATATATGTAGCACTAAACTCAATAGAGGTCAAGTATATGGTTGCTATTCAAGAAACCTGTAATGTTATTTGGATGAGGAATATATTGGTTGGTCTCTTCAATTAGGGGATAGAGTCTACATTGATCCACTATGATAATCATAGTTGTATAAAACTCTCAGAAAAATCCAATGTTTCATGATAGGTCCAAGCATATAGACACAAGGTACCATCACCTAAGGGAATTAGTGGCTGTTAAGAGAAGGGAAGATAAAGCTTATGGAAATACTAAAATATTAAAAAATAGAATTGTGGTAAATTATTTGAAAAGGGACTTTCAACTCTTTTGGTTGATGAAAAAATTGTTTTTTGAAAATCCTAATTACACAAATCTCTACAATTTGAAGGTCGCATTCCAGAAAATGATCCAATGTAAACTCCCAAACCAAGTACTTTGGAAGAAGTGTGAAGGGATGATTAAACACATCAAAGTCCAAGTGATGGAACCATGCACCAATCCTCTAGGTCAAAGTTCCAGTTTCTAAATTTTGAGCACTTGTGTAATGATTTTGCTTCCTTGGAGATAATAATAAAGTTACGAGATTGATTCTAGCCATTGGAATATTTCACTATGTGTTACTTCTCTTATGTGTTTTCCAAGTTGTTTTCTTCATGTGAAACACATGTATTATGGTAGCATGTTTATTTGAGAAAATTATAGATTTATTTATTTATCTTTAACAATTACAATAAAATACCTGTGAATTTTGTTTAAATACACCTTAATAGGATCTCCATTGTTTCAACACTTTCATTCTCATCCAACTAAATTATTGATATTTTAATCTTAGGGTTTTAAATTTGTATTCTTTTAAAGCCCAATATGGAAACCTTAAATCTTGAGTTCCTCTTTCCAACTTAATAACCAAGGTCTAAGATTAATAATATAATACCAATCTAAGCATAAAGATTCATCTCTAAGATTAATTTTTTTTGTTACACAAGAAAATATAACACTTTGTTCACATCAAAATAATATTTAACAATCTTTTTAAAAGTTTTAAACATTTTTGTGGATGTCCTAGGAACTAATACTTCTTTCAACTAAGAAATGTCTCTAGGAGGTAATATGTTGATGTGGTATTAAGGGAATTCAATAAACCTTTGTAGTCTTCTAAGGAAAGGAACCAAATAATGGAATTAAGGTACCAAGTTCTATGACATTGTTCCAAAATTATTGATTTGATGAGGCAGGATGCACTTGAAGGGAGAAAGTTAAGATGGGAAGCTTGTGAAAAATGGTTGAGAAATTAAGACATGTACTATCATCAAAATTTGTCCATGCACTTTCTAGGATCCCTCATTACTTGGACTGTGTTAGAAAATGTCGATCTAGTTGGTTGGGACTCAAATTCATGTTTTTGTTAATTTGAATCCCTATATCTCAGTATCAATATTCATATAAGATTGAGTCATTAGATGCATTATGGTGGTTGGATTTGTTTCTTTCTCATGGTTATAAGACCCCCATATACAATATAACATTAGCATAAAATTTCTCTGAATTGCATTCACAACACACATCAAAATCTAACTAAAGAATGTCTACATGAGGACATGTAGTTTCTTCAGTTGGGAGGATATGTTGGGATATGGAATTGGCACCTTTATACCTATTTTTCCTACCATTTTGGCCTTATAAACTATACCCTATTACCTTATTTATCTTCCTTTGACCAAAGTATGTTTCTTTTCCATATCACCTTACTTTATTATATTTGCTTATTTTTTGATATGAGGTTGACTATTTTAGGTAATCATATTAACAAAAATGAGAAGGAATTATTTTAGGGGAAGCTTGGCTCACTAAAGGTGCTATTAGAGGGACGTTATGTTCCATATTTTTTCTTACAAATTTTAAACTCAAATACAATTTGATATTGTTTCTGTATTGATATTTTTTTTTCGAAATCTTCTATTTCCAAGAATGTAGTGGTCAACCTCGGTTGTCACATGGTCTAGTCATGATTGACAATTATGCTATAAAATTGATTTATTGATTGAAAATACATCCAGGATGATCAAAATATTTATGAATTCCAGCTATAGGTCTTTTTCATTTTGTAAATATTGTTATAGTATTTTGTATCCATAACAAGTTGTTGTAATTTGTTTATCGATTTGAGTAATTATATAATCGATAGATCCTCATGATTTACTATTTCAAATATAGATGGATGTAATTTATAAAATAGGATTCCCTCTTCCTAGCAAGGGGGTGGCATCGACACTGTCATTTTGGAAAATTGTGTAAATGAAATCATCTTAATATCAATGCAATGATTTGTGGAATATTACTTCTTTATTGATTGGATTATGAGTTGTGTGTACCAACTCCCTTCTAAGGGGGTAGGTCCCTCCTCTTTGGCAGGGATTGTCGAGTTAATAAGGTGTTATAGATGTATGTGTAATTTCTCTCAATTTTGATATTTATTTATTTCCATATTACTACTATTCATCTTTAGATGCATTACGGTTACTGATTTATTGAATATCATGATAGTGCTGCAGTTAATCATGTAACAATTTAAGTCTTGGACTAGCCCACTCATTTTCATGTGTGCTCCATATTATGATTTATTATTATAGTTTGGAGATATTATTGATGCATTGATGTGTGATTGTTACAGAGATCTATTTAGCTTGATTGAATGTCTCTTTTATTGAATTAGGATTCAAGTGGAAGAGTGTTGTTTTTCCTTTGCAAATAGTGACTGAGTGATCAAGTGATTTTTGTGAGCATGAAAATGATGGTTTATGAGTGTTGAGAGTGATTATTGCAACAATATTATAAGGGTTTATGTCACTAGAGTTGGTTATACATTTTTCCTAAATATATTTTTCACTATAGCCTTGAAATAACAGACCTACCCTGGTTGAGAATTTATGTGTGAGTGTGGTTAATTGATCGTTAATTAAAAGATAATTAATTTAACCAACAATTTTTTTCTCTTATCAATTAATGATTTCTTCGTAGTTCTCTTTTATTAATAATTCTTATGATAAATCACAATATGCTCATAGATATTAATTAAATTTTACTCAAGCAAAGAGCTACAAAGAGCTATATTTTCATTGGTTAAAAAATTTATAGAGGGTTATTAGTAAACTAATTGAAAAACCATATTTTACCAAGATCAATAGTACATATGGTCAATTTTCTGACACCTTAGTTTCGAAAGTTTTGACGTATTGTCAGAAAGTTCCCATTTTTTCTCAATTTTTTTAATACCACCAAAAAGCGTCACTCTTGCGACACTACCCAAAAACTTTCGGAATAACGACATCGTTGGAAGAGCGACACTACCCAAAAAACGTCGCTCTTGCAACACTACCCAAAGCGTCGGAATAACAACACTCCCAAAAAGCATCGGAATAGCAACATCATCGGGTAGGGTTGTGCCGTGTGAGGGTTAGGCCAGGTCGTGTCAGGTTAGGTCATGTCAGGTCTGGTCGTGTGAGGGCACCTAAGGAAACGTGTTTAGGTGGGTCGGGTAAGGTCAGGTCCTATTAGGGCACCCAAGAAAACGCATTTGGGCGGGTTAGGTCAGGTTGTCTCATGTGAGGGAGCCCAAGGAAACACATTTGAGCAGGTCGGGTCATGTTGTGTGAGGGCGCCCAGAAAAACGCATTCGGACGAGTCGGGTTGTGTGAGGGTGTCAAAGGAAACACGTTCATATGGGTCGGACCAGGTCGTGTGAGGGAACCTAAGGAAATGCGTTCAGGCGAGTCAGGTCAGGTCATGCCATGTGAGGACACCTAAGGAAATGCATTCGGGTAGGTCAGGTCGGGTCAGGTTAGGTCATTTGAGGGTGCCCAGGGAAATGTGTTCGGGCGGGTTGGGTTGGGTCGGTTAGTGCGAGGGAACTCAGGGAAACATGTTCAGGCGGGTTAGGTCGGGTCATGTGAGGGTGGTTGTATCAAAAATGCTAAGTTGTTACCACATCTGTTCCTTGTGCACGTTTGTGTGATCTATTTTCTGTTTTCTCCCTCGTGCCTTCGTTCGGGTAGGTCGAGTCATGCCATGTGACGGTGCCATAGGAAACACATTCTAGTTTGATCGTGTGAGGGAGGTTGTATAAACAATTCTCAGTTGTGACTGACCGTGTGCCTTGTGCACGTTCGTGGGACATGTTTGCAGTTTTCTTCCTTGTGCCTTCGATGTTCGGGCTGGGTCGGGTTGTGTGATGACGCCTAAGGAAACACATTCGGGTAGGGATAGGTCAGGTCATGCCATGCGAGGGTGCCCAAGGAAACGCGTTCGGGCAAGTTGGGTCAGTTCGGGTCGTGTGAGGGAACCCAGGAAATGCGTTTGGGTCAGGTCATATCGGGTCATGTCAGCGCGCCCAAGGAAACGAGTTCGGGTGGGTCGAGTTAGGTCGTGTCATGTGAGGCCAACCAAGGAAATGCATTTAGGCGGGTCGGGTCGGGTCGTGGCATGTGAGGGCGCCCGATGAAATTTGTTCAGGCGAGTTAGGTCAGGTTGGTTCTTGTCGTATCCAAGGGTCTTCTTTGCTTGGGTTTACCCTTAGTTTCTCCATAGGATCTAAATTGGGTCATCATCCTTTCTTGATGGGGATATTTATGCCCTGGGCTATTTATCTCTTTTTGAAGTTGTCTCTAGTACAAGTTTGTGGGTTAGCCAATGGTGAATTTCTAGTACATAAGTGTGTGATTTAGAATTTATCAAGCATGCACAGTCCTATAAAATTAAGGTATGGTAGACATTTTTTCTGGTAGACAAAATTAGAGTTTGGTTGGATTTTTCTTGATTACAAACAATGGTAAACAACCTACATCAATGTTGCTTTCCTTTGTGAAACAACCAACATCAATGCCTTCCAAAAACAACTCAAAAAAGAAGCAAACAAGTCTTTATTATTATCAAGTCATGTTGGGGCACTAGGTAGTTGAATATAATCTATAAAAGAAAACACCTTCAACATTTCAAAATGAAGTGTGAACAAAATGAACCATTACTTAGACTGTATTGTAAGCCAAGATACCAAATTTATCAATCCAAGGATTTAAAATCCTAGTTTTGTGGAGTCTGGTCCATCTAACATTATAATCATATTGGCCATCTACAAATGGATTATGTTGACATAAATTGAATATTCCTTGTTGCGAGTTCATGATATGGAAATTTAGTACAACAAAAATGGGAATATGATAGACTCAAGGTCAGCTCTGTAATGACAAATTTTAATTTCTTTCTTGATCTATTAATGGCAAGTTTTTGTGGTGCATCCATTGTTTTTTTTTCTTTTAAATAATTTTTTTCGTATTGGTATCTTGAGGACTCCTCTAGAGCTACTCTACAGGTTGGTGGGTAGCAGGCTCCAGGATTATTATTATATCTGCTTTATAAATGATAAGCACTCTTTTGTGAGCTAGCTTCTTATGGGCACCTCATAGCCCTCTCACTTTGTCAAAACCAGAATTTTCATGGGTGAACAATATTTGAGCCTCCCTGTTGTTCTAAGGCTCCATTTCATAGTCATACTTCTTTTTACCTCTATCCCCAAATATTCCCTTTGAGATTTTTCCACAATTACTCTTAATTTTTATTCAATAGATTTTTTCCTTCCCCTTTGTGATTAGTTCCCTCCACCTTTCAATATGAACTACTTTCTATAACTACAACTTTCTAATCCTATATCCAATGGGGTTTGTCTATTAGGAAAGGTATTTTTGAAAATTCTTCCAAACCATTAGGGTTTTTTATGACTTTAGATGTTTCCATGGAGCTTGAATCATTAGCCACAATTCCTAACCCCTAACCCATTTAACCCCCTAAACCTCTAAACCCCTAAACACTAAACCTCTAAACCCTTAACCCCTAACCCCTTAAACCCTAATTCCCGACCCCTAACCTATTTAACCCCCTAAATCCCTAAAACCCTAACCCATTTAACCCCCTAAACCCTAAAACCATTAACCCATAACCCCTAACCCCTATAAGTGTCCTCCATAATCAATGCATACAAAGTGCACGATCCTGGTCCAACGTGTTCATCAAGTTATTCCTATATCATTGAAATTTCTGCAACATCCTCTTCTTCACATGTCCCTGCTTATTCTTCTTCATCCCAACCCCTAACCCATTTAACCCCCTAAACCTCTAAACCCCTAACCCATTCAACCCCTAGAACCTAAACCTATAAACCCTTAACCCCTAAACCCGAAACCTCTAAACCCTTAACCCCTAACCCATTTAACCCCCTAAAACCTAAACCTCTAAACCTGTAACCCCTAACCCCTTAAACCCTAATTCCTGACCCCTAACCAATTTAACCCCCTAAACCCCTAAAACCCTAACCCATTTAACCCCCTAAACCCTAAACCCATTAACCCATAACCCCTAACCCCTATAAGTGTCCTCCATCGTCAATGTCTACAAAGTGCACGATCCCAGTCCAATATGTTCACCAAGTTATTCCTATATCATTGAAACATCTGCAACATCATCTTCTTCACATGTCTATGCTTCTTTTTCTTCATCCCAACCCCTAACCCATTTAACCCCCTAAACCTCTAAAGCCTTAACCCATTTAACCCCTAAACCCTAAACCTCTAAACCCTTAGCCCCTAACCCCTAAACCCTTAACACCTAAACCCTAAACCTCTAAACCCTTAACCCCTAACCCCTAAACCCTTAACCCCTAACCCATTTAACCCCCTAAAACCTAAACCTCTAAACCCTTAACCCCTAACCCCTTAAACCCTAATTCCCGACCCCTAACCCATTTAACCTCCTAAACCCTAAACCCATTAACCCATAACCCCTAACCCCTATAAGTGTCCTCCATCATCAATGTCTACAAAGTGCACGATCCTGGTCCAATGTGTTCATCAAGTTATTCCTATATCACTGAAACATATACAATATCCTCTTCTTCACATGTCTCTGCTTCTTCTTCTTCATTGAAATCTGCAGCTCCATCCTGCTCCATTACCCAACCAAGTTTAAGAATATCTACTTCAAAATTATCCTCCAAGACTTCAAGTTCAACACGAATCCATGGGTGCTCTTATTTCATACGCCTCAACCTGTACAAGGTCTGAAAAATCCTCCCTTGACATTCTTCCCAACTTGGCATGTCTTGTTATACAACTTCAACCCTAACCAATGTCTTTCCCCTGCCAATGTTTCACTAAGACCAACCAATATGATGTCCAAGCTTCGATACCAACTGTAGCCCTGTCGTGGTATTCCTGCTTCAATCTTCAATCTTCAACAAATATCAACTCGCCCCAAATCGAGCTCTAATGCGGTCTATCATGAAGCGATAGTGGTGACAGTGTTTCACCCGTGTAAGGGTGCCCTAGGAAACACACTCAAGGGGGTCGGGTTGGGTAGTGTGATGTGATGGAGGCTGTGTCAAAAATGATAATTGGTGACCACTCGTGTGCCTTTTGCATGTTTGTCTGGCTTGTTTTTCATTTTCTCCCACAAGCCTTAGTTTGGGTCATGCATTCGGGCAAGTCAAGTCGTGTGGTTTAAGTGAGTCAAGTCGTGTCGTTAGGGTGGGTCCGGTCAGGCGTTCGGGTAGGTTGGGTCATGTGGTTCAGGTTGTGTGCTCGGGAGGGTCGAGTCATGCATTTGGGCAAGTCAAGTCGTGCGCTTGGGCGAGTCGGGTCATGCGTTCGGGAAGGTCAGGTCGTGCACTCAGGCGAGTCGAGTCGGGTCATGTCCTGTCAAGTGACTGTGGTAAAAATTCGAAGCTGTGACTACTCATGTGCCTTGTGCACGTTCCTGTCGCCTATTTTGCAATTTATCCCTCGTGCCTTTTTTCGAGTCATGCATTCAGGTGAGTCAAGTTAGGTCGTGTAAAGGCAACCATGTTAAAAATGTTAAGTTTTGACCACCCATGTGCCTTGTGCACATTCGTGCGACCCATTTTTCGTTTTCTCCCTTGTACCTTCGTTTGGGTAGGTCAAGTCATGCCATGTGAGGGTGCCCAAGGAATTGACGTGTTCGGGTTGGGTCATGTGAGGGCAGTTGTATCAAAAATGCTAATTTGTGACTACCCGTGTGTCTTGTAGTGCACGTTCATGGGACCCATTTTCCTTTTGCTCCATTGTGCCTTTGTTCGGGCGGGTCAAGTAGGGTCATGTGAGGGCACCCAAGGAAACATGTTCAGGTTGGGTCGGGTCGTTTGAGTGCACCCAAGGAAACGCATTCAGGGTAGGTCATGCTGGGTTAGGCCATGTGAGATGCCTAAGGAAATGCATTTGGGTCGGATAAGGTCGGGTCGTGCCATGTGAAAGTGCCCAAGGAAACAAGTTCGATTCGGGTCGTGTGAGGCTGTATCAAAAATGCTAATTTGTGACCGCCTATGTGTCTTGTGCATGTTCGTGTGACCCATTTTTAATTTTCTCTCTTGTGCCTTCGTTTGGGAAGGTTAGGTCAATTCGGGTCGTGTGTCGGCGCCCAAGGAAAGGCATTCGAGTCGGGTTGGGTCGGCCATATAAAAAATGCTAAGTTGTGACTGCCTGTGTGCCTTGTGCATGTTTGTGCGAGTCAGAGCGACCCCTTTGCATTAGCTCCCTTGTACCTTCGTTTGGGTGGGTCGGGTTGTGCCATGTGAGGGCACCCAAGGAAACACGTTCTGGTCTGGTCTGGTCGGGTTGGGTGAGGTCGTGTGAGGGTGGCCATATCAAACATTCTAAGTTGTGACCGCCCATGTGCCTTGTGCATGTTCGTGCCACCCATTTTCCGTTTTCTCCTTTGTGCCTTCGTTTGGGCGAGTCGGGTCATGTCGTGTGAGGGTGCCCAAGGAAACGTGTTCAGGTCAGGTCAGGTCATGTCAAGTCGTATGAGGGAGGCTGTATAAAAAACGCTAAGTTGTGACTGCCCATGTCCCTTAATGTGCACGTTCGTGTAACCCATTTTCCATTTTCTCCCTTTTGCCTTAGTTCAGGCGGGTCAAGTCGTGTCGTGTGACGGCGCCCAAGGAAACTTGTTCGAGTCGGGTCAGGTCGTGTGTGTAGAAAGTTGTAAGTTTTACATATTAAATAATTTATATACACCTTAATATCTTATTTATTTATATTCAATTTTTAATTTAATACTATATATATATTTTATTTTTTTTAGGGAACGAGTTCTCGACGATGTGCGCAAGCTGGATGATTTTATGCTCACATTTAGTGTGAACACTATTGATGGCAGAAATGTAACATTTGTGGCAAGAGAAGAAATATATCCGAGTTCAATTCTAAGGAATGTTATAGCTTTGCACACTGAGTATTATGAAGAGGATGAAGATAATGGGTATGTGTCCTGTGGGCTGGGATAGAAGAGGTAGAGAATCTATAGGCAGGGTCGCTTCCATGCCCCCTCTTGGTATTCCCTCTTTCATTGTCACCTGCTTTTCCCCATTGTTTGAAATATTTGATTGTAATGGTTGAATCCCTTTATGGTATTTTACCCTATAGCTTGACTAGGTTTCATTTGGCACCTTCAGTAGTCATGTGGTCACTGAAAGGTTGGGTTGAACTTATGCCACTAAGAGCTCATGACCGTACCCTGAAGTCCATCCCTTGTTCACCTTAAGCCTTAACTTTTATTGTTGATTTTTCTAGGGTCTAATGGTAAGCCAAAGGAAATCCCCGAGGGCACACATCCTAGGAGTTTCTCCTGCAAAAAATGGGTGGTTTTTGTAAAAGAAATAAAAATTGCAAGTCCTTCTAGGTACTAAGAAATCTGCAATCATTTTTTTTTCTTTACTGGCATTTTCGTTTTTACTCAAATTGTGTAGCTTATTAGTATTGAGCATTGGACATGAATTTATCATAGGTTTCAGAGTATAATGATCTTGGATGGTTCTTGTTTATCATGGACCTGTGTTATTTAATTCCTCCTTGACTCAAACACCATAGTGCATTTTATTGAATAACTACTAGCACCTTTCGATATTTTTTGACCCACTTAGAATCTAGTCACTGAAATCAAAAAGGTGCTCTGGATATCTGAGGAGGTAGGAGACCAATGAGAAGGAGAGAAACACAAATTAAAATGTCAAAATAGTCTAGGAAACTTGTTTAAAAGTAGGTTACCATATTGAAACATTTTAATTTAGAAAACGACAAGGAACTGTTATGCATCACTCTATTTTCTCATTGGTGGTTTGATGGTATATGCGATCAATATTGATTTTGGCATTTGAGAGAAATGAATATATTTAATGCAATCTTTTGATTCAGCCTTTTTGAAGAAACTAGGAGGATTAGTGTTACGAAATTTTCTGAGACATTCAAGTTGTAATTAAAATTGATGAGTGTTATGAATAATTGAACTTTTAAATGTTCTTATCAAGAAGCTTGTATTGAGTGGGTGCATCTGTACGACTAAAATGGGCATTCCAGATTTTATGAAGATTTTTTTTTGTTTGTGTTGGTTTTTTAATTGTTTAATTTATAGTAAACTTCTTTGACCATTTGATTTCTATAAATTACACACATAATGCGTTTGAAATTTTAAGCATTATTCAAAAGTTGAAGTTGTATGCATGAACCAGATTGCTTTGGTTTGGAAAAACATATTATAATTTTTCCATGGATAACTCAATGCTTGACCTAATTTGAAATATTATACTGTATACATATTTTCTCAATTTATATGGAACAAAATTTGAAGTGTTTATTTGGGATGCATAGTAGATATGGATTTACATTTGAGGAATTGTCACTAACAGGAAGGAAGCTATAACTGGGATTGATTTCTCTCATCGGGGATATATGCTGCTTCACACACATGCTATTTTCTTTATTGATGCCTAATGTTGTCATTTGTGAATATTTAAATCTTTCAGTTCTCATCAACCATGTTTTCAACTTGCAAAGGCCTTAGTTCATGGCTTGTTTCAAATTAATCCACTCCTATACCCATAATGATCGGAGAAATTTTGTTGGCCTATCTCAAAGCATTATGAGCTTGCTTTTGGTATAGGGGAATTACATTTCTAACTTTTTATCTTTTGTTCTTTAAATTTTAGTTCAGATGAGTATTTGACATTTGTCTAACTTGGTCCATTTGTGTCTTGCAGTCAATCTAAGGATTTTGTGGATACGCATAGCCTTATTATGCATGCATACAATGCTCTTAATCCTATGTTGCGATCAGAACACTTAGGACTTTATAAATCATTATGTGTTTTGATGGGATGGAGCTATGCCTCTCCACCAGATAATGAAAAATCATATCAGTCATTCTCAGCACATGAAGCAATGGAAAACAATCAAGATATTATTTTAAGGTCACCACTTGTTATTATTCAAAATGCAAGCAATGGAAAAAGAAAGGATGGTCTTTTGGAGGGTATTGGAAATATAGAGAGGGATGCACAACTTGAAGGTGCGCAAAAACAACTCAACCTTCTTCCTGTCTAGTTTCCTTTTCCATTTCAATTTATGATAATTTATGCTTCTTTAAACAACTTTTTCCTATATACTGGACTACATAGTGTACTTGGAGGTTATGTATCAATAAGAAGTCCTTTTACTATAGATATATGCTGAATTGTTCTATCCTTTGTTATTTAAATATGATTCTAGAGTAGTTCGGTCCTTTGCCATTTACTAAATGAAATTAAAATGACTATGATAAAGGAGGCTTCTAGGATGTATTCTTCTCTTTCCTCTTCTAATTTAACTTATGAGAAGGGTGGATAAATGTGCTGATATTTTTATATCTCTCTCTCAATGTTTCAATCCCTTATATGACATTATTATGGGGAGAATGAGATTCCCACTTATTTAGATATATCTATGACTCTATTTCTCAAGTTTTTTTAATATCGTAGGTATCAGGAGTGTGTTGTCATTTATTTCTTTATCCATCCCTAAAAATGATCTATGAAGTAGAAGAATAAACTATCAGAATAGCTTATACAGGGTAACTAAATTTATTTGGGCCTGATTGCAGTTGTATCTTTCATGATATCTTTTGGGTACAAATAAATCTGCAATCATTTCTCAGATGTCAATGTTTGTCATGGTCCAAGGAGGGAACTTTCAATTTGCAACAAGTTGTTATAGATATAGAATACCATTTTCTTTTTCGTTGTCTTATATAGGCATCGAGTTAACATTCTAGGTTAGATTCAATCCACCTTATGGGAGCCTTAAATGGTATACAAAGATAAAGTTCTTTAAAATCTATCTGGAAATCCTTTTTACATATTATTTAATGTTTCAAGGAACATGAAGAGCTGATGAATGATGCAGAACATAGATTGAGATTACGCATATTTCCTAGGATGCTCACCATCTCATATAAAGCATTATACCATGAAAATTTCATGTAGAACTTGGTATTATTGCACAATACATGGAAGCTCATTCCCATACCCTTATTAATGGATTTTTTTGAGTTTTAGGAATCTAGTGGGTTTTTAGTACATTTCAGCATGTGCATGCTTGCAATCTTGCAATCAGACAAGGTTTATTACTCAGTGTTGGGGTTCCCATGTTTTGGCAAGGTTGGAAATACCAAAAGATGATACAACATCATAACCACTTTCAGACCTCAGGATCTAGCTCTCCTGGGTCCAGAGAGGGATCTCTCTATGTTATCAAAGGTTTAATGTCTTTGAGGCTCGAGGTTTAAGATATTAGGCTAGTTATGGGCACAGAGTTTGTTTGTTTGATTTGTTTAAGTTTGGTTGCCGGTTATCAGGAAAGAAGGGTTCAGTGTAAGACCAGGGTGAGAAAAGAGGAATAAGGCAGAGGTGAAATGTTCCAGGAAATATTCATAACCATTGGGAAATGGAGTCAGGAAAGGATTTGCATTCTACTCAATAAGCAAGCTTTCAATTGGGCTTGTCATCTAAAACATAGGATCTCAAAGATGATTGTGTGACATGGAGGGTAGGAGTGGAGGAGATAACACAGATTCAGAGCACAAAGTTAAAGATCGGCTGGTCGCACAAGGATCCTAGTGGACAGGGCTAACTCTAATCCCCAGTGTTCCCAAATATTCCAACATAAATCTATAACAAGAAACATCTAAGAACTGAAAACGTTTAATTCATACACCAGAGAGCAGGCAACATCATCCACTACGCTAGTTAAATTAACTGAAATCAATTCTTAGATAATACATTCAGAAGAGAAACATCAATGGCAAGGAGAGTAGAAACATAGGGTACCTAACAAGGGTAAATCCTATGCCAATATTCTGATGCAAGCCAGTAGAAACATAATGAAATGAATGTAAACACAAAGATAGGAAAACATCACCGCTGCTTCAGATTAGGATCCAAAGAAATGTGCTTGTCATATTAAATAGCAATACTAGTCAAGTACAACATGCCAATGGCTAAATACTCAGTCTGAAAACATCTTATTCAACCTATCTTACAACTTTACACAGAGACTGTGTCTCAAAGAAACTACTTGCAGTTCTCTGATAACTGATCAACAACCTTTACAATGAGTTTCTTCATGAATTTATAGCTCCAGAGGAGAAGAGGTGGTAGGTGAAGAACTAAATGTAGTATTAAAACTTCTAAGAAGAAAGGGGGTCGAAGCCCATTCTGTTTAAATCCTGTGCATTAACTTCTGGTGTTCTTTGGGTGAATGAATGATCTTCATCAGACTCCAGATTACTCTGATATGACTCTGATGTATTCTGTCTGTAGTACTATGTGGTGCTATTGGTGAATAATCAAAAGGAAATAAATGATGTTGAGATCTGCCATGCTGTGAATCAAAGTTCTGATAGCATAGGACTGCTGCCGGGGTAGAAAATCTCTCTAGAACATGGTATAGATTCGAACACTGCATGGGCACTTCGTCCTTTCTTGGGGAAAACATTCTGCTGGTGTACACCCTGATACACATGAATTTCTGCATGCTGTACCTTCTGCGTGATCCCCGGGCTTTCAATCTAATTTTTCCCTTTAAAGCACTGGATTAGGACTTAAGATCTTCGATGATGTACATAAGAAATCCTTAACTCTTGTACTGATACTTCTTGCCACTTCAACTATCTCTGTCAGTGGGAAAAATGAGCTTTAATGGCGCCGAAAAGATTTGCAGAGTTTGAACACTGCTCTTCTTTAATGCAAGTCCTGTTAGCCACCTTCTTTGACAATTTCATGGTAGTACTAGCTTCCAGATTCAATTCTGTCTGCGCAACCCACCATTAAAGTTGTACATATGGACCATGGCGTTTTCACACCTCTTGAAACCCTGCAAAATACAAAAACATATTAAGAAAACAATGAGGGTGGTGGACGCTACGGGGGGTGGCTAGATTGACTACGCAGACTGGTTATACGGTGAAAAACATTGTGGAAGACCCATAGTGTGGTGAAAACGGCAAGGATTACAGTCGGAAGGTGGCACGGAGGCAAAATGAATGAAAACCTTTGAACTTCGACCTTTGAATGGGAAATATAAAATGAGAGGGGTGAATGTATGATGAGACATGTGGAGGCGACGTGGCGGGATAGTCAACAGTGGGGAGAATAAACTAGGCCGTCGGATCTTAGAAGAGATCGACGGTCGAACACGCAGCGGAGGGTGATGAATGATGGGCGAGGAGTACGGAGACCTTGGATTAAACCCCGTGCATCTTAGTCGAGCGATGACCGTTGGATGGGCAAGGGCAGATCTGACGACTGACATGAATATCGCTGCGCATCCTGTACTGAACAATAACACGCGATGGGATAGTGATTTTGAAATCATACAGGAGCCACGCGTCGAGAGATGTATGGAATCACTGGCCGATGAGGAAATACCACCAACCGCCCGAAGGCGGTGCGATAGAAACCGCCGAGTTTTTGAAATAGTGCGCTACAACGACCACCGATGGGTAAACTCCGAACCGTTAGATCTGCGGGTAAATGGACGGCGATGGCGCGGTCGGGGGTTTGAATGGATGAAACACGAACACTGTGAGTTTAATGATTGTCTTCTGATCTATAAAGATCCACGGCCAGGAGCGCTTCCCGATGCACATTGGAGGTTAGCGCTTTTCAGGCCAGTGCTTGGTCATAGCGCAGGGCTCTGTGGGAGGAAAAGGTACGGGGGCTAGGCCGAAAGGGCTAGGTCCAGACTATGAAGAACATATGATATTTGGCCCATTTTAATACATTTTGAAGCCGGCCAAGGGTAACGATAGGGGAACGAGGGGGATTTAGGCATAATCAAAGGGAGTAGGGATGTTTTAGAGGGGATTTATGGGATGGAAAGGGGAAATTATGGGGAAGAAATGGGACTTTGAGGAAAGGAACAAAGGGGTGAAAATGAAGCATTTTTTCAGGGTATAAAGAGCAGAATAAAGCCTTTAGGAGCATGATTCTTTGTCAGCAAGGCTTAGTTACTCATAATAGTAGAGGGAAACGGTCACAAGGCAGGGAACATGAAAAGACTGTAGGGATGATGTGTTTTCAAGGGAAATGCATTCCTTGCAGGCTTATAAAACAGACTAGCCCCTTGCTTGCTTGTCAAGAAATTTATAAGGGGCTAACACTCAGTAAGCTAGACTTTGTGTGCTACTTTTACTAATATATATGGACATGTATGAGCCTTGTGTTCTAACAGTATATTGCAGAACTTCCTATTGATAAATAATTGAAAACTTCACAACACTACTAACCTCTCATTCATACTTGCTAATATTGCTAGAAATAGGATTTTGTCCATGTGGCTCATGCTTCTCTTGGAGAAGGTAAAACATCAATATGGTGGAATGTAATAATGCGGAGATGAATTTTTGAAATAAATGAACATATCTACCTTTAGTTGTTCCATAGTTTTATTTTAGTGGAATAATGTGCTTGATAACAAGCTGTTGGTAATGTTGAGAACGATTGGAAATGTTTGTTTAAGGCTCACTTAGGATCTTAAAGTTGCCACTATCAATGATTGTGTGTCTTCTTTAGCGAGTAAAGACACAATTGTGAAATGGATATTTTAAAAAAATAAATATGTCCAGCAAACATTCTTCCTTCAACTATTTCCATTGGGCTACATGCCAATCATAGGATTATCAGGATTTTGTTGTCAATAATCGAGTCTTGAATTATATTTTTGGGTTGGGACCTAAGGTTTTCTTACCTAAAGTCTTTAGCCATTGCACATCAGAATAGTTTTGAATGTAGATCAATTCTATATATTCCTTCTAGGTTTTCTTCTTCATTTGTTGTGCTTTCTGACTATCCATAGCATGAAAACTTAATTAAATTCCATTCATTTTCCATTCTTTCTGCCTATTCACAACATGAATGGTTGGCAAGTTAAATGGTCTAGAAAGTGCTTAAAAGTGAAGTTTGGTTGATAGTAAGTTCAATATTTATGCATGCTCTATTATTCAATTATATTCACTTATCAGTCAACTGTGTTAATAGTAACTTTTCTCTCCACTTTTTCTTTCTTCCCTTCCTCTTGTTTTCTTAAATTGGGCTCATTGTTAATCGGTAGGTATCTCTTTTTATTCTCTATGAGGACTGAGATTGAGCATTTTTATTGTGAGGGAAGGACCTCAGAATTCAACGGGTCTTTTCCAAGAACATAGGCACTTGGGATTAACAGTTGGAAAGAAAGGGAAAAAGGTATTGGAGAATGGAAATTTTTGTAGTGAATTAGAAACCTATGTGCATACATTTCTCAGCTTTTGGAAACTTCAAATTCTTGAGGGAAGCCTGGTTTGTAGATGTCAATGTTTGTCATGGCCCAAGGAGGACACTTTTAGTCTGCAACAAGTTGTTACAGATATAGAATAACATTTGGTTGTTAATTGTCTTATATAGGCATTGAGCTAACCTTCTAGGTTAGATTCAATAATTAACTTGAGAATAAAAATCTGCAACAATGAGCTAAGTTTGGTTGATGTATCCATGATCTATCAACGTCGAAATTTTAGTGACAAGTTTGTTCAGTATTGTATCCACGAATTGTCTATGCTCAATGATCAATTTTTAACTTAATGTATCCATGAGCCGTTGATGATGAATGGATGAAAATTTTGAGGAAGTTCATTTATAATATCCACAAAACATCGATGTTGAATCAATCAAAATGAAATTTTTGGGGAAGTTCTTTCTGAGTTATAACTATTAGCACTTCCATAGGTAAATAGTGGCTTGGGGGTTTTCCCTAACACCCAATTTTTTCCCAAAATTTAAAGCCCACAATACCCCCTCCCAAATGTATCAATGAGTCATGATGCTAAATGAATGAAATTTTTGTGAATGTTGATTCTAGAGTATCAATGAAATTTCGATGCCTATTCGATCAAGATTAAATTTTTTATGAAGTTCATCCCAAGTGATAGATATTAGCACTGATCGAGGCAAGTAGAGGCTTGGGGGTTTGTCACAATACCCATTTTTCTACCAAGATTACAAGTTCCCCTCCAAATGTTACAATTGGCATGGGAAAAATCGACTCTAGATGGGGTTGGCATTGTGCATGGAACTCATGAGTTCATTATTGTTGCAGTTTTTTTATTAAAATCAAAATATTGGGGATTTACTATTGAATAGACAAAAAGATTTTTCTTTAGATTTAATATTTTATTTATAGTTTCAATTACAAAGGACTGGTTCCCTTAGTTGTTTTTTTGTGATTTTATCAAAATATCATCACTCGAAAATATACCTTGTTAAAAAGTAGTGATATTATAGAGAAAAAATATTTTCTGAATTATAAGTTCGAGGACATACAGATCAAATCCCACAAACTTCATTGAAATAAGTGTTCATATCTCCCTCCTTGGTCAGCTCCTCTTCACTAAAGAAGAGATCAACAAGGAAATTATGGATGACATCTATTGGGTTACGTTTTCATATTTAGAGCATTGGAGTTCTTCCCCTTATTGTCTTGGGATCAAGAGGGCCTTCTATAATGAACCCTTTATGTATATTGAATATGGTCTCATTTTTTTTCATGATCAGTGTTATTGGGACTGATTTCTCTCCACCCACAGAAACTACACTCCAAGAAGGTGCATCTCGAGAGTGCCCCTGGGTCAGCTCCTCTTCACTAAAGTAGAGGAGATTAAATGAGAAGCTACAAATTAGTGGCTATTAAGATGCCACAATAGCTACTCCATTCAACACATGCAAAGGGAATAAAACTTAGATGTTGATGGAAAAGTTGGGATAGAAATAAATATCGTAGATTTTAGTTTGCTCACAACAATTAATTCAGATTTTACATATTGCTATGATGTTGTGGTGAAGTTCTCATTTTCTAACAAAAATAAAAAGTAATAGATCAACATAGCATACACTACCAGCATGTAACCTACCCAATGGCTTCATCATATGCCTCATGCTAGGAATTGGATTTTTCATACTAGACTAGTGGTAGTTAAGTTCTAAATTTCAACCTGATTATTTCAAACAACATATGAGCAGCAGTAGGTAGGGACTGAGAAAATAATGTGGTGACATCATGGCATCATGGCATGCTGTCCTTGTTATAGGATACTGAATTGGTGACATGCCAAAGTCTAAACCATCCATATAGCTGGGTAGTTGGAGTGCAATTGCCTGATGCAACATCTTGTCATTCAAATACAAGGTGGAATTAAAGGTACCAATAGGATCCAATTGGCCAAGCATGATGTTTTCTATAACACCGTTGAGAGGGTCTTCTTCAGCGAATGCAACAACATCCAAAAGGATATCCATAGTCTCCTCAAATGAACATCTCGCCATTGGTCCTATGTCATTACGATTGATACTATGTCAAGTAATAGCCATAAAATGACCTCGATATGTCATTGTGTCACATAGAATGGCTATATGCCTGTAGTTCACATATTACCCATCAAAATATATCACAACTTGAAGATCATCTAGAAGAGCCTTCCTCACAACTTCAATTCCAAACACTTCAATAACGTCAATCAATTGATTACTAGTTCTCCTAGTAGCATCCACATCTTCATGGCACATCACAGCTAACATATTGACACCTTCTGTGTCTTGCATCCATTCTGTCTCTGTCCGAAATCCATCGTTCTCATCAAACTTGTTGATTTTTTGAGACTTGATAAACACTTTTTTGATATCTAGAATTCCACTTAGAGCCATTTATTTAAGCATGTTACTTTCAATTTTTTTGAAAAACACATCATCTTTAGAATTTTTGTTTTTTGCCTCTCCTTTATAACCTTCTTCATTCATAATATGTAAAAACAGAATAATTTTTTTTGCATTATCGTCATTAAAAATGCATCTCAAATCATCATCAAACTCAAGGTTAATATTTTATGAAATGTCTTCCATACTTAATTTTTATAAACCATTATCTCTCTGTTCAATTCTATACAGAGCAGCCATGGAGATATTTTTTCTAGTGCAATATCCTCATCTAGCATTTCATAATATTATTTGACAAAGTCAACATCCTCCTCAAAGATAGTAAAAATTGGATCTGGATCATACCACACTTGAGTAACCTCTGTAACACTTCTGGAGATTGTGTACTCTAAAGCACACTGCACATTTTTGGCCCTTTCCTTTATCGCGTTAACCTCAGGTTTTTGGTACATAGATAGTGATGTCATTTTAATATTCTTTGCCACATTTATGATTTCCCTCAACCTGGGGACACCGATAGTAACATTGTTTTCATTGACACCAACATAATGGAAAGTATTCAGTGTCATCTGAGTAGCACGTTCACCAATGAATTTATCTGCAACATAGTCAATCATCTCACCTAGAGCAACTAAGGACTGCAGAAAATGAGATTCTATCTCACCAATTACCCATTCAAATTCTTCCCTTGTAAGGTGGTACTCCTTTAGGAGAACCTTACTAGAAAATGTACTTCAAAGCAGAATGTTGAAAAACAGAGTGGCATTCTTTTGTGCTTCAATACTCATGGGGTCATCACCAGGAACAACCTTAAGTATTTCCTAAATCATATCAATTGCTTCTAAAATCTCCATGGGATGCATATCTGATGGTTTTCTCATATCAATTTTGAATTTCTTTTGGTTGTTCCAGATGATTCTCTTAATATTTACAGGCAGAGGCTACGTGTTATCTCTAGTGGTTACAATATCTGTACCTAGTTGTCATCTATCTGACTCCAGTTTCCCTATGAATGGATGCTGGTTTTTTTAAGGGTCCTAGTTTATAACTGAAAGCAGCTAGCTCATCTCATATCCTTGGAGAGATGACTCCCTACGATATGTTTCTGGAGGTGTTGTAGTGATTTTCTCTAATGTAGATGTTTATTATTGGGGTTTGTCTATTAGGAAAGATATTTTAGAAAATTATTCCAAACCATTAAGGTTTTTGATGACTTTATATTTTACCATTGAGCTTGAATCCTTAGCTGCAAGGGAAATTGGGTGTGGGATTTCCTTCGAAAGGTTTTATGCCAAACTATTTGCCTTTATTCATGACTTGGTATGTTTATTATCTGCAGATCTCTCCAGGCACTAGAACTAGTGAGGAGATATTTTCCACCTTTTATTAGTTCATCTACCCTATATTGGGCCATTTCAGTGAGCAATCCAACTCCATTTGATTTAGGTTAGGGCCCTACCCTAAAATGGAGCATTTTTTTTCACCTTACCAACCTACAAAGGACAACAAATGCCACCTGTCAGTATTGAATCTCCCTGATCATGAAAGGAAGTCATGGTTGATCAAGCTTTCTAGGTCAGACAGATGGGATCGATGAGAGGCATGTATGTCTGGGGTTGTTTTCAACATAGTAATGGCAGGGGTAGACACCTTGTAGTATTGAAATTACTACAATTTTCAAGCAGACCCTACCATGCCTACAAGGGGAGAAGCCCACATATGTTCTTTAGCCTATATATGTTGTGAAACCAGCTCCAAAAATAGAAGAAAAGAGATATCAATGCCTTAGAAATAAGCCACTTCGAGGGGGCAACCTCCAATACATTACATGAATGAACAATTCTTGGATGATACAAATTACAAAACCTCCTTTCTATATATAGGAGTCCATGGGGCCACAATGTAATCTTAGTGGGGCCACAATGTAATCCTAGCCAACCTAAAAATAATAATTTAAGGGCACAATAATAACAATATGGGGGTTACAGGGGTACAATAATAACAATAAGGGGGTTACACTAACAACAATAATGGACTATACTAGTAATATAGGGACCTAACATGCCCCTCTCCTTCAAAAAAGTGTTGTCCTCAATGCTTGAGTAGCTCTGGGTGCTTCTGTATAAAATTCTCATCCTCCCATGTAGAATCTTCAGTGGGTAAGTTCTTACACTTGATGAGATACTCTGAAATTGATCGATTCCGTAGCTGTCGAGTTATTGTTTCCATGACCGCTTTAGGTTCCAATATGATTTTTCCTTCCTCATCAAGTTCTGGCAATATTGTTTGAACTGGAAGATTTTCACCTATAACCTTCTTTAAGCATGAAACATGGAAAACTTGATGTACTCGTGAAGAAGCAGGAAGCTCCAATTTGTATGCCATAGTACCAATCTTTTGCAACACCTTGTAAGGACCATAGTACTTTGGCGATAATTTATTATCCTTCTTAGCTTGCTTGAGGGACATTTGTTTATATGGTTGTAGCCGTAAAAATACCCAATCTCCTACATCAAAACTTTTCTCGCTGCGATGTTGATCTGCCTGTTGTTTCATTCGATTTTGTGCCAAATTCAGGTTATCCTTTAAGAGTTGGAGAACTTCTTGCTGATGCTCGATGTGATCTTTCACTGCTTGAACCTTCAAATTTTCCCTTAAAGATGATGTGATGGATGGTGGATGATATCCATAAAGTGCCATAAATGGGGTCATTTTTGCTGCAGTATGGAAGGAAGTGTTATACCACCATTCAACGAGAGGTAACCACTTGACCCATTGTGTTTGTTTATCAAATACAAAGCAACGGAGATATCCTTATAAACATTTATTTACTATCTCAGTTTGACCATCGAATTGAGGATGATAAGATGAGCTATGAGGTAATTGATTACCCAAACAAGAACATAACTCTGTCCAAAAATTTCCAGTAAAAATGGGATCTCTGTCGCTCACAATAACCCTTGGGTTTCCATGTAGCTTTTGAATTGTGTCCATAAATGTAGTAGCAACTGTACTTGCTTTAAATGGATGAGATAATGCACAAAAGTGTGCATACTTTGTATGTCTATCAACTACCACCATGATGACACTCTTTCCTTCGGACTTAGGTAAACCTATGATAAAATCCATTGAAATTTCCTCCCAACATTGACTTGGAATGGATAAAGGTTGTAGAAGACCTGGGGTCTTAATTGTCTCAACTTTATCCTACTGGCAAACCAAACATTCTGCCACAAAATTTTGAATACCAGATTTAAGGCCATCCCAAAAAAAATATTTCTTCACCCTGTGGTAAGTTTTTAAAAATCTTGAGTGTCCTCCTAAAGGAGAAGTGTGCAATTCCAAAAGAATATTTTGTTTTAGTTGGTAATTCTTACAAAAATATAAGTGATCTTTGTACCATAAGGAATCATTTTTCCAACTAAATGTATCAGATGTACCATGATCTTGCTGCAACTTTTGAATGAGTTTCCACACTTCTTCGTCCTTCTTCCATTCATCCCTTGCTTCGGTTATCCAATCTGGTTGGATAATAGATATGACACAAAGAAATGCTTCCACCTCTTCATTCTTTCTTGAGAGTGCATCTACAACAAAATTTAGCTTCCCTTTTTTGTAGTTTATTTCAAAGTCAAAACCCAACATCTTTGTGACCCATTTTTGTTGCTCTTCTGAAGATAGTCTTTGTTCCAAAAAGTGTTTAAGACTATAATGATCAGTTTTTACCTTGAAGTATCTTCCCATTAGGTGAGTTCGCCATTTCTTTAGTGCATGTAGTATTGCTAACATTTTCTTCTCGTAAATAGCTTTCTGTAAATACTTTATTTTGATTGGAAGACTTTCAAAAGAAATGGATCTTCCTTCTTAAATTAAAATAGCACCAATTCCATTTCCTGAGGCATCACATTCCACAATAAAGGTTTTTGTGAAATTTGGCGTAGCTAAGACCGGTGCTATGCACATTGCTTCTTTAAGATGTTCAAAGGCCTTAGTTGCTTCAGGAGTCCATGAAAATGCATCTTTCTTCAATAATGTTGTTAGAGGTGCTCCTATTCTCCCATAATTCTTAACAAAATTGCAAAAATACCCTGTTAACCCAAGAAATTCTCGCAACTGCTTTATGTTTGTGGGGACTTTCCATTCCTTAATGGCTTTAATTTTGTTAGGGTCTACCTTAACACCCTCATGAGATACAAGATTACCCAGATATTCCACCTCTTGTACTCCAAAGAAATATTTGGATGTTTTTGCATATAATTGTTTCTCCTGCAATAGTTTGAGCACCCTGTCAACATGTTGAACATGATCCTTCCAAGCCCTGTTGTAGATTAGTATATCATCAAAAAATACTAGCACAAATTTTCTAAGGAAGGGTTTGAAAATGGAATTCATCAACCCTTGAAATGTAGAAGGTGCATTGGTAAGGCCAAAAGGCATGACCAAAAATTCATAATGACCCTCATGAGTTCGAAATGCTATTTTTGGAATATCTTCATTCTTCATTCTAATTTGATTATGTCCTGAACGAAGATCCAACTTGGTAAAATAAATTTCTCCATGTAATTCATCCAATAATTCATCAATCACAGGAATAGGAAATTAATCTTTAATGGTGAGCTTCTTGAGCTCCCTATAATCCGGACACATGCACCATGATCCATCCTTCTTGTGTACCAATACTACAGGAGCAGAGAAAGAACTTTGACTAGGTTGAATTATACCAACCTCTAACATTTTTGCAATCATACGTTCAGTTTCGCTCTTTTGGACATAAGGATATCTATAAGGCCTGATGATTGGAGGAACACTTCCTAGAATCAAATGAATAGCATGATCATGATCATGAATAGGTGGGAGTCCTTTGGGAGTTTCAAACACCTTGGAATGATTTTCCAAGACTTTTTGTAGATCTAAAGAAATATACGATTTTGATGTTAGAACTTCTAGTGAGCATAATTGTGCAATTACGCCTCGTTTTTCTTTCTTTGGAAGCTTTGTCATGACATTAGAGCTTATCATCATTCCCGGCTTCCCTGCAATACCCCGTAATTTGACTTCCTTTCCTTCTGAAAAAAATTTCAAGAAAAGTTCTTGAAAATTAAAAGCTACCATCCCCAAAGATTGTAACCATTGTACTCCTAGTACAACATCAATACCTCCCATAGGAATAGAAAGAATTGGAATATTCAATACATATTCCCCCATGGTTAGCTTGATATTATGGCATTTTCCAAAGAAATTTATAGTTCCTCCATTTGCAACCATCACTTGAAATTCTGGTGCTGGGTATAGGGAAAAATTCAATTCCTTGGCTACCTTACAATGAATAAAATTATGGGTACTACCTGAATCAATCAACACTATTACCTTTTTCTTCTTGATATGTCCTTCTATATTGAGAGTTTGAGGAGTGGTAATTCCTATCAATGCATTAGACAATATGGTCGGACTCATTTATTCCTCTTCTAGGGTTGGTTCATGGTGTATACCCTCTTCTTTTGAAGATTCTTGTTCATTTTCTTCTTCCTATTCACAATCTATGTAAAATAATTTCTTCTCAACTCACTTATAGCCTTTAGTGTATTTGATATCACAACTATAGCAAAGCCCTTTTTCTCTTTTTTCTTCCAATTGTTGTGGTGTCAATCTTGTAGGTTGTGCAAATCTAGGAGTAGCAACACTTCCCTCTTTAGAAAGGTGAGTGGTAGCCTTCCTTGTCGCCATAATTTTACATTCAATTTTTCTGGCCAACTTGAATGCCTTCTCCAATGAATCAGGTTCCAAAATGCGAACTTCATGTTGGATGTTATCTGTTAAAGTACCTATGAAGAGATCAATCCTATGTTCCTCTGAAATATCAGTTACCCTTATTTTCAATTTTTGGAATTCCTCAATGTGCTCCCCCACTAAACCCTTTTGTTTGAGATTTATCAATTGGCTAAAGAAGGCATTGCTCTTTGTATCCTCATAATGTGCTATCATTTCCTCCGTAAAAATTGACCAAGTGACAATTTTTTTACGAGAGAAAAGCCATCGATACCATACAAATTTATTTTGTTCTAAATGTAAAGTTGCAATGCACACCTTTTGTGTGTTTTGCACATTATTGAGATCAAAATATTGCTCCATCTGTAGTATCCATGTTACAGGATCCTTTCCATCAAACTTCCTCATATTCATTTTTGGAATATGGTGGTTCTTCCCTCCAACATTAGAGTTTATGAAATCACAATTAACATTTATTTTGTTCTCATCATCATTTTCATCTACTATCTTTTCACAATTAGGAAAAATTTCTTGTATCAACTTTGCCAAACCTTCTATGTCTACTTTTAGATCATTCTTCATGTTTTCCATGTTGTCTTTCATTTTTTCATCGATCTTAGATTCCAAGTCACCCATCTTAGCTTCCAAACCATTCATCTTAGCTTCCATGCCTCTCTTCAAACCATCCATCTTAGTTTCCACGCCTTTCTTCAAAACTTCAATTTCATTTTTTGTTGCTCTTTGCGAGAGTGAAATTTGTTGCACTTTCTCTTGTAATTTTGATATGTCATGTTGCCATTCTTCGTCTTCATGAGTCATAGTAGAGCCTTCTAAAGGCTTAATGGGTGTTGAATTATTTTGAGGGGCCATTTTATAATCCAATACTAATATCTATTCTACAATATGCCCTTGGAATCAATTCAACTTGATTCTTCAAACAAGACTTATGCAATTCGGAAAATAAATACACACCTTTTACTTGCTTTTGAGGAGCTCGATATTTAAATTGAATTATCTCTATAATTGTGGATCCTCAATATTTGAAATTCGGCCTTGTAGTAGCCCTCTGAAGCTTCTTTCAAATGCCATGGGTCTGATCTAATTTGGATTCTTCAAGGCAAAGTTATGTCTACTCTCCCATAATTACCTAATTATGGACCGGTTCAGTAGAGAGACTTTGTATGACTTGCCACGTGTCATTGTTTCCTCCTTTGGCTCTGCAATTGATAGAAAAAAAACTAAATTCCATGTAATTGCAGCCATTTTTTACATCATTCCAATCAGATGCTCAGAGAGAGAGCTATGAATATTTTTCCACGGTCACCTCTTTGAGATGAAATGCAGAAGCTTGAAAAATCCCTAACTTCCACAGATCATATCTCCAAAACTATTGTGAATCAAGATCTGAAATTTTGGGATGTTGTTCCTCGGGATTTCAGCTTTGCACTCTAAAAATTTCATCTTCTGAACCTTCGTAGAAAAAACGTTATAGTGAAAATGCCACAATGACTTGTTTAAGTTAAATTCAAGAGCCTGCAAAATAACCTAAATTCCACAGATTATATCTCTGAAAATATTGCGAACCAAGCTCTAAAATTTTGCGACAAAGTTCCTCAGGATTGTGGCTACGCACACTAAAAATTTCAGCTTTTGAACCTTCGTAGAAAAAAAATTATAGCTAAAATTTCATGATGACATGTTTGGAGTAGCAAAACCCTAGAATCCAAAGCTCCGATACCAAATTTTGTGAAACCAGCTCCAAAAATAGAAGAAAAGATATATCAACTCCTTATAAATAAGCCACTTCGAGGGGGAAACCTCCAATACATTACATGAATGAACAGTTCTTGGATCATACAAATTACAAAACGTCCTTTCTATATATAGGATTCCATGGGGCCACAATGTAATCCTAGCTGACCTAACAATAATAATTTAAGGGCATAATAATAATAATATGGGGGTTACAAGGGTACAATAATAACAATAAAGGGGTTACACTAACAAAAATAATGGACTATACTAGTAATATATGGACCTAACAATATATAATAGGCAAATCAATAAGGAAGGAAAGGGTTCATTACCCTTGCTTTTTACAGATCCACCTATTTGAAAAAACTAGCAAGGATTTATAATGCCTTTTATTTCTAACCAAAATTTTGATTATTGGAAGGAAGTCCCAGAACCACCGCTTTGATTTACCCAGCCTTATGTGGCTAATTAGTTCCACCCTACCCCCGCCAGGGTGGGGAGCAAGCATCTTTCATGAAGCTAAACAGAATTTAAGAATTTTTTTTGTCTACCTGATTTACGGATCGGAATCGTGACACTACCAAGCTTCGGAATAACAACACTACCTTAAAATGTGGGAATAGTGACATTAATAAAACATCGTTGCTCTTGCGACACTACCTTAAAACTGTCGCTCTTGTGAGACTACCTTAAAAACGTCAGAATAGCGACACTACTAAGAAATCATCACTCTTGCGACACTACCTTGAAATCATCGCTCTTGCGACACTACCTTAAAATCGTCGCTCTTGTGACACTACCTTAAAAATTTCAGAATAGCGACATTACTCAAAAATCGTCTCTCTTGTGACACTACCCAAAAAACGTTGGAATAGCAACACTACCCAAAAAACGTCAGAATAGAGACAATAAACAATGTGATTGTAAGATTGACTAAATGAGGACATGTGTCATGTCTAGTGTTGCTCTATCGATAGTTATTATAAGTGTCGTAATTGTGATGGGACAGGAAACGATGTTTTACCCAGCCTCAAAGTGTCGCTCTTGGGATGCCTATGTGTTGCAAGAGTGACATTTTGGCCGTCGAAAATTGGACCAAATGTGCTAGTGATAAAATACACTTTAACCACACAAAAAAATCCTTGTTTTAGTCATATTTTACTTAGTCAAAAAGAACAAATTTAAAGGGAAAATATTTCTCAAACAAGAAAAACTAGACAATAGGAAATTACACTCTACTTAGGAGACATTGTTTTCTTACATTGTGCTCAATTAAATTTCAAGTGTTGCAATATTATTTTTGGTTTTTGAAACATTGAATTTTTTTCCTTTCCAAATACAGAGGTCATTAATAAACTTTCATTATTGATACACATGGTTACTTCACATATTTTTTTTACATGGATACTACACATGATTTCAACAATGGAAGTAAGCTTTAAGCAACTTCAATTTGAAATATCTAAATTGCATGTTGATACAGTGAAAAATTTGCAAGAAGCAAGGTGGTTGAGTTTCCTTCCAAATTTTAATGGATACAATGTTGATGTATATAAAGCTTTTTCTTACACATTTTATGTGGAATTTCTAGAGTGGGAAATTTAATAATACATCTATATGAGCATGTAATGGCACAAATCATAAATTTTCCACACGATAGAGACGGGGAATGGATGGACATCATTCATCAAGAAATTAAGGACAGAGCATAATTGGTTTAGAGGCATTCCTAACACTTTGGTTAAAACATCCATGGGATAAATTAAAATTCTTAATATAGAAGTATGTGACTTATGAGGGAAGACTCAAACTAATTTACTTATACCACATGGGGATCTTACAACATTTGAAGGGAGATAAAACACTAAATGCAACATACTATCTATTTCACAACCTTGCTAAAATGGCAAGGATGATTCAAAAGCACAAACATAGAATGGGAAATATAAAAGCATGGGAAAACTTGGGATTAGTTTCCTAGGGATAATTATTATGTTGATAATTAGTGAACAAGAACCAATCATTGAGGAATAATCCCTAATATAAGAAGAGGAAATAGTTGAGATATATCCACCTCAATCTCAACAAGTACAAGCATAAATAAAATAACCTATTACATATACTATAAGAATTAGAAGGTCCATGGAAAGACAAAGCTAAGAGGAATAGGAAAAGGAGAAAGCTCTTTCCAAAGTGGAATAAAGGCCAAGAACTAGATTATATCCTTAAAGTACATTAGAGGTGTATGAAGATCAACAAACATTATATTACTACATTGAATCCTTGGAAGCTAAGGAAAAGGAACGCTAACAACCATCAACAACAAAATATGCACATGAAAAATCAAAGATGCCAAAGGAATATATTATCATTGTTGAAGAATAAAATACCCATACTACTGGTGAAATTGAAGACATATTGAAAGATATTCCTTTGAATGAAAAAGGAAAAGATGCTATTAGTATTATTGGAGAGGTTATGAAGAAAAAGAGTAGAAAAAATAGAAATATGAGGAGAATTATTGAAGAGATGATAACCTTGGAGTTGTATATTAAAACAAAAAATGAATTCCTCACAAGAAATAGCCTAACTTTGGTTGAGGAAAATGAAATATTGAACGAATAAAAAAATTTCAAGAAGAGAATCCAATGGTGTCCAAGAAATCATATAATTGGTATCAAGAAAAGAAAGAATTGAAGGATAAGAAGAAGCCTCAAGATGAGGTTGTTAATGAGGGTGCCAAGACAAACAAGAAAAACATTGTAGCCAACATAGAGAGATAATTTCAATGTTCTCCTTTGATAATCAAAGGAACTTTTAGGAGCAATGACACATTTTTTGAGCATGAGGACATCTCACATCTTCATCATGATGGAGATGTTAGTTATCTATTTTGATGATATTTTGCTATGATAAAATACCACATCCCAACCTTAATAAACCTATTTGATGCCTTTTTCTTACCTTATGAACTTATTTTGGTCAATAAATCACTTCCTAAGGTATTATTTCTAAATTTTTTATTTTTTATTTTTCACAAAAATGTATGTATTGTAAATCTAGTTTACCAAATTTGTACTGGAAAATAGCAGTTTTCATAAATGTTCATTTGATTGATAATTGTAGGCTAGTTGGAAAAAAATGGGGACATGGGTTTTGTCTCCATGAATCTAATATGGTTATTTCCCACTTGGATTCATGAAAAGCTACACGTAGAGGTTTGGTCAACATGGCCACTCTACTTGCTAAAACACAATTTTTTTGAAGAAATTCACACAAATAAGAAAATGTGATTTTCCCACAATTTTGGCCATGGGGAAAATCAAATTTTATCTAGAAGAAGGATAAAATTAGTTTATTGTTAGGAACAAATATGTTGTTCAATAGTTTGTTTCAATTTTTTTTGTATAAAAGAAAAATGAGTGAAGCTTACTATACAATTTTAGATTTCAAACTCTTATATTTATATTGTGATCTTAATATTCAGAAAAAAATAATCATTGTAGCTTTGATTCTTCATTATCAATAACATATGCAATCCTTATGAGTTTCTACTAGCTGGTGGCATTTGGTGTGCAAGCTACGGCATGGAGAACCCCCATTGTCTCAGATAGTGCACTTACTTTTATTTTTGTTTATAATTTTAGATGTTAGCACATATTTTTTTGTATTTTACTTTCATGCTTATTCATATGAAAAAAAGTCTTTACTTTCATGATATCTAACTATCTTTTCCATGACATACATTTTCCTATTCATACTTGTTTGTAAGTACTTGTTTTGAATTATAATATTTGTAAATTTATTAGTAATCATATTTTTAGTGTTGTTTATGAAAAAATAAAGTCTTTTTATCATAGATTTTCCAATGGTCTAAAAAAAATCTTATTGATAAACTAGGTAAAATATTAGGAGAGCCTCTCTATCAAGAAAAGGCCCTAACGCATGCATAACTTTTCAAACTAGTATTGTATCAATAATTATAGGCCTTGCTTTCCATAGATTAGTGAATGTATTGAGAAACAATCTTATTGATGGCTTGGGTAAAAGATAAGGAGAGTCTATGCATTGGTAAAAGGCCCTAATGCATTAAAAGTCTAGCAAACTATACTTATTCAAGCATTCTTTCCATTTCTTACTATGTCCTTCTATTTTAATACTTGTAATCGGCCATGATGATAAGTGCAAGAATAAGGAGTTAGCCATTGTAATCCTTTGAATCCAAAGAATTTGCCACATTTTGGGACACTAGTGCATTGGCTTTTAATTTTAAAGAGTGTGATTAGTTCTTTCAGTTGTTTGGGTTATCGATTCAGAGTTTTGTTTCATGATTTATTGATTTTTCCAATCTAGAGTTTTATATTTTATTTGTCTAAATTTTATACTAGTTAACTTGAGAAACCTATCTCTAATATTTAGTACAGATAAAAATTTTCTATTTTTTAACATGAAAATATGTTACCATTATGATGCATGTGTTGTCCTTGATGGCAACCCACTTGTAACAAAACAAATATACGGTAACCGAATGAGTTCATATCTCAGCTCAAAGGTGACAGAGTGATGGAACGAGTTAACAGAATGATGGGACAGAGGTTTGCACATCATAAACAAAAGTTTGATAAAAGTGAATATTTAAAGATATATACGCGGGTCTGTCTAGTCCAAGTTGCATACACACATGAGTATGAAGAAGCCAAGTCGCGTACATGCTGCCACACTAATTTATTAATACCAAGGGTCTTTACCATGGTATTAACCCAAATTATTGAGCACAGTAACGATTATTTGATGTCATCCAAGATTACCACCGACACTAGTGTGGTTTTGGCTCATGGTATTCGCAAGGATATAACTATATAAGGAGGTGAAGATCAAAGTGCTAAGTGTACATGTGTAAGGGTTTTTTTTATTAATACTTCAATCTGAAGTATATTTGCATTGTAACAGTTATAGTTGACAAGTTGATTTGAAATCATAATGCACTGAATACAATGATGGATCAAGATCATGAGACCTAAAATGAATTGCCATTGTATTATCTTCTCATGGATTGACTAGATCTAAGTATTGATGCATGTTTTTATCTCTCAATGTTTTGATCTGGGTATTTTTGAATTTATGAAGGGCTGCGCAATTTTAGGTCAAAATTTGTAGATCTATATGTAGGTCGGCCTCGGTAAAGTTACGTATAAACACGAGTTGGATTCATCAAATTCACGTATAGAATTCAGAAAATAAAATATTATTGTAATTTTTTAAATAACTGTTCACCCCCCTCCCCCTTAGTATTTTTCCCAACAATTGGAATCAGAGCAAGTCCTTCAGAAGAGCCTTGATCACTTGAAGGAAGATCTACCAAGATGAGAAATCAAGACGGAACAACATCTATCAGACCAAAACTTTTCAAAAGAAATAATTTAATAGCCTGGAAGACAATAACAATATCCTATCTTCAGCCACTTGGAGCATATGTTTGGGAAATTGTTAAAGGAGGTTACCAATATCTAGTTGCAGTTCCCACAGATGCAGCAAAAAATAAGACATTTGAAACCAATGCAAAATTTGTCAATGCATTATTGGGAAGCTTGGTCAAATAAGAATTTGTCAAAGTTATGCAGTTAAATTCAACAAAGGAAATATGGGACATAATCATCCAAAGCTATGAATGTGATAACAAGGTAAAAAGTGTTAAAATCCAAACTCTCAAAATTCAATATGAAACTCTCATAATGCATAATGATGAAATTATTTCAAGTTTCTTTCTACATATAGATGAGATTGTAAATAGTATGTTTAATTTGGGTGAAGAAATAAAAGACACAACTTTAGTAGAGAAAATATTAAGTTCTCTAACTCCTAAATTTGAGTCAAAAGTGTATGTCATTGAAGAGAAGCAGGATTTGAAAACTCTTACTGTTGTTCAACTTCACGGGATCCTGAATTCTTTTGAAATGAGAAAAGGAGGTCTCTCAAAGGTCAGAGAAGTTGCATTTAAATCAACTGGAAAAGGAAAGGAAAAGGAAGAGCATAAGGAATCAGGGTATGTATCAGAAGAAGATGAGGTAAATTTGGTAAAGAAAGTTCAACTTGGCACCGAAAGGTTCAGAGGTAAGCTTCCCTTCAAATGTTTTTCTTGTGGTAGAGTTGGTCATTATGCTGCTAAATGTCCTTATAAAGACAACCATGACAAGGAGGAGGATATTTCAAAAGTAAATAGAAAATGGTTTGGCAATAAGAAAATTTATTATACTCATGAAGATAGTGATGCCTTGTCAAATAGTGAAGAAGGAGAATATGATAAAGATCTTAAATTAATCATGGAATTTGAAAGAAGTGCTAATGAGTATAATGACAAATTTGTGGATGATTTAGAGGAAAAATATTTCTTTGAAGAAATTACTCAACTTAAAATATGCTTGGAAGAAAACAAAGTAGCCATAGATACCTTAAAGAATCAACTCATAGAAAAAGAGAAGCATAATAAGAAGTTAGAATGTGAAATAGTAAGTATAAGAAAGGAAATTGAGAAAATAAAAACTCTAAATCTTAGATTTTCTAAAGGATATAAGACCTTATATCAAATTATCAAAATTTAACGCTCTTCTTTTATGAAGACAGATCTTGGATACAATGGAGAAACATCATAGACAGAAAAATCCTTAGCCACAACTGGAAGCTATCTAAATGCAGCAAAAGCCAGTCAACAAAGCTTTAGTCTTGAGAAAAAAGAATAAAGAAACTTCACAGGATTAACAATAAAAGAAGCATCAGTCAAAAGGTAAACAACACCAGAAGATTCTATGATCACATAAATCTCTTCTTTAATGGAAAATGTTTCTCATGTCATAATTCTGGCCACAAGGATACTCAATGTGTTGCATACAAAACCATCATGACTAGAGAAGCAAGAAAACAAATGAATGAGACAGGAATCAATAAGAACACCCATAATAGTTTCTCACCTCTTAAAGATGAAATTGAATGATAATTTTTCAATAATTTTGGACACGAGGAATCTAAATGCAGGAGAAAATTGCAGCCAACATCTCCAAAGGAGTAAATATCAACAAATTATAAGGTATGGAAAAGGAAGGACTTAGAATCTAAAATTTGTGGCATAACATTTTTTTCAGAAGGATAATAAAATCAATGATACATTGACAGTGGATGCTCAAGACACATGATAGGTGATAAAGATAAACGTATTTCATACAATGCATTAGAGAAAGAAAAGAATGTCACTTTTGGAAATGACTCACATGTTTTCATTAAGGGTAAAGGATATTTTTTCTAAAAGAAAAGGTTAAAGTTGGTAATGTTATGTATGTTGATGGATTAAAGCATAACTTTTTGAGTGTTAGCCAGATGTGTGATTAAGGAAATGAGGCGGTCTTTAGATCAAAATAATTTGTGGTTCATGAACTTGACAAAGGAAATACCATAATAAAGGGAACAAGAACTCCGATTAATATGTATATATTGAAAGCTGGCTAAGCAAAATGTTACATAGGAAAATCAGAGGAAAATTGGTTATGGAACAAAAGGCTGGGACATCTAATCTTCTCCCAACTACACAAATCAAGCATTCTGAAATTTGTTCATGATTTTCCCAACATCACCCTGCCAGAAAGTACCATATGAAAGTCATGTCAATTCGGTAAGAAAACCAGGTTTAGTTCAATTCCAAAGAAGGATCAGTAAGTAAGCCTCTTGAACTTATACCTACTGATTTATGTGGACCAGTAAAGAAAAATTCACCTCGATGAGGAAAATACTATATCTTACTTATTGATGACTTTTCTATAATCTGTTAGATCGGTTTATTGAAACACAAATATGAAACATTTGATAAATTGAAAATATTTAAAGCATTAGTTAAAAATGAGTTATATCTAAAAATAAAATGTCTCAAATCTCACCGAGAAGGAGAATACATATCAGACAAATTCTTTTATTTCTGTGAAGAACATGGCATAATAAGACAGTTTTTTGTAGCCAAAACTCCTCAACAAAATGGTGTAGCAGAAAGAATGAACAGAACATTTCAAAAAATGGCTTTTGTTATGCTTGATGAGTGTAGAACTCCTAACACCTTCTGGGATGAATCAGCTCATACCATTGTAAATATTCTCAACAAAGCTCATATTCGTGTAAACAATGATAAAACTCCTTATGAAATTTGGTATGGTAAGCCTCCTATTGTAAAGAACTTTAGAGTCTTTGGAAGTAAATGTTTCATCCAAAATAATCATGAAAAACTTGGTAATTTTGAAGCTAGTGTTGATGAAGGAATTCTTCTTGGTTACTCATCTAGAAGAAAAGGATACAAATGTTACAATAAGAGACTTCGGAAAATTTTTGAATGTCTTGATGTTGTGATTGATGAAGTTTTGAGCCTCTATTTTGTCCATATTTATATACTTTTCACTGAGTAACTCCATGCCTGTACTAAACATTTACAATTCATTATTAATATTTTTATGCATTATTGAGTTATTTAGAGGCATTGAGAGTTCAAAGTTGTTGATATATGAACCATTATTTTTTTAAGAATATTTAAAGTGAAAACATCATTAATGTTGGGTACTCTTGTGGCAGGTGCTAGCAGTTCTTGTACCTCGCATTCCTGCACTTCTGCACCACGTTCCTACACTACGCATTCTTGCACCAGCAGTGCAAGATACTATGTTGTTGGCTTTGATTATTGAAATCAATTCCTTTGTTTAAATTTTGTGATTTTAAACTTGCTTCATGCCATCACCCTTTGGACCAAAGGATAGCCAAAAATTTGAATGTGAATTTGGGGATGATCAAAGTCATGGAAAAGTTGTACTTCTGGATGTTAGAAATACTTATATCGACAAATTTCTACCACCAAAAGGGATTCACACTTTGGAGAAACATATATTTACCTGCTTGGATAGGTAGACATGCAGATGAGCTACGTGGAAACCATATTCTCATGTATTGCACAGGAGGAGTTCAGTGAGAGGTTCAAGCTTACATTTTTTGTGTTGTCGATGTTATAATTACCGAAGTCGTGGATCTTCCATCTATCGATATCTTGAATTCAATATAGTATCTCTACTTTCCTCTCGTAAATATCTCAAGTCATAGTACATTAATTCAAATCTCTCGTTCGGCATCATAGCTCAACAGGGCACACACAAATCAATGTGTGAGCGAGAGAATAGTTAATAAGGATTTTTTAATTAACACTGAAAGTAGCAATACTGGTGTTTTTGTGAACCGGTTGCAATCTATAGAAAAGGACGGGCCATGTGTTTGGTTAAGATGTTGAGATTGGTTTTGTGTGTCACTCGACACCTCAATCGCCACAATTTCATGTGGATTTGTTTCCTGGAAAAGCAGACGAGGAGTGTTTCAAGGTCGTAATTTTCTTCCCTCCTCCCTTCTCACAGTTCAAGTGCATGCTTGTGGGCCTTGCATATTTTGATATATCTTTGTAATGAAAAATCATGTAATTATCGAATCTGATATCCACATCCAGCACTCAAAGTTTTGGGTTATAAAACTTCATCAATCCAGGTAAAATATTTCATGATGTTGTGGGTAGTGCATATTATGTCACACCAAAAGTTTTTAAACACTGGTCCGGACCTGAGTTTGATGTCCAAATTATCGGTGTCATAACATATATCTTGTTATATGGGAAGTGTCCATTTTGGGACAAGACAGAGGATTATAAAATTCCAAACTCCAATTGTAATAGCCAGAAATAAAACACATCCTTTGCCTCTCAAGGAAAAAATAAACAGTAATCATCTTATCATGTGTTGAGCTGAGCATAGATGGCAATATTATATTGGCTTTGATTGTTGTATGATCTTCTAGACTTCGGAAAATCGGATTTTCTAGTTCTCGGTTCCAATCGGTTTTAACAAACCACACTAAAAGTTTATACATAGATTCACGTGACCAGGGGAAGCGCATATACTATAAAGGAGAGAGTTGTGCACTGAGGGGGGAACCCAATTTGGAGATCCAACATCACATTTGTTTGCAAGAAGGAGTCTCAATTTTGTTGTGCAGAGAAGGAGGAGCTACGCGCCTAGTGGGATGATCCCTGTAGGGTACCACTAGAGCCAGCACTGCATTGTTTCAGAAATTTGTAACATTGTTTCATGAATTTTTAACACGACTTTTCACAAGAATCTATTAGCATTCAATTCTAGTTTTTTGTTCTCTTGATGTTCTAATCTTGTAATTCAAATTACTGCAAGGGCACGAGATGGGTGGTTGGGCCCACTAGCCAGTTTGTTTCCCAAACCTCTTAGATTTATTTTTCTATACTTTATCTTGCATATTTTTCTGTATTTCATATTATGGATGATTTAATTATTTTTGCGATTTCATTCCATAATTATTTTTATAGTTTTGATTCCTGTAGTTTAATTGATGATATTATTGTAGGAATGAGACAGATTATATGCTTTCTTAATGTGTCTAATTTATTTATAAGTGCAATACTTTTCTTGATCTCATCTGGTGTATAACAAGGTTTACTTTCAGAATATAATTGTGAAGGAAATAATTTTTCATTAATAATTCTAGTTGACTTAACTCGTCATGTGGTGTTTATGATTTCCTTATTCAAGGGGAGAAACTAATTACTGCATTAGGAAGAAAACAATCATTCTAGGAAACTTAATAACCAAATGACAGGATTGGCATGAAGGACGATTGTAATCTTGTTTTATTTGTGAAAGATAAGTGCCACAGAACTCTTAAGATGTTTTGAAGATTAATGATTGCAACCTATGTTCCTTTCATCATGAATAATGTTGTACACATCATATTTATGTACTAAAGGATAAGTGCTTAATGATTGGGATGAGGTTGAAAGAAACATATGAATTTAACTTATTTTTATTACACACTTCATGTTATTCATAGAAGAAATATAATATACAGGTTAGAAGCATTCAATTATTTCATTGAGTCGATTGGAATGGAATTTCCTTAGATCTCATTCCATGCTTGCACCATAGCAATGATTTTTAAAGAGGTTTTATTTCCTGAATCACATTCTTTACGATTTTTCAGTTTAAATGGGGCCTACATTCCCTTGTCCCCTGGAAAACTGAGGAAGACTTTTTGTAGGAGTCAACTCAACCCAGAAGAGGAACCAACAGTAGATTCTCGGAGTGTTTTTACTTGTGAAGAGTCTTGTTCATTTTCCTTAATGATGCCCTTTTGAACACTTTTGCAAGAGTTCAGTTTTTATTTTGATAGATCCCTCAGGTCATATTTTGGCATATATTGTGCTACACCTCTAAGTTTACTTACCTAGATTGAAAAATTAAATTTTGGTGTAAATATTGCATTTATACCGCCCAATATTTTGGCATCGTTGCCAGGGAGGCGATTTAGGACAAGGCCTCGTGATTTTTTATGATTTTCCCTTTCCTTCGCAATTGAATTTTTATATTAATTCCCCTTGCTTGCTGAAGCATACTGGATGGTATTTCTAGAGATCTCACAAGCTAGGTTTTCCATACTGCAAGTGATTTTTTTTATTGCAAATTGTGATGTTGGGTTGCTTCTTTTCTACAATTGAGATTATTTTCCGCAAGTGTGATTTTCTTAGTTTACAATATTGGTTTTTTCTTTTAACTGCAATTGATATTTTGTTAGTTTTTATTTTTTAGGTGCTAAAATAACACCCCCACTCTCAATCCAGGTGCTGACAATAATTTCTAGCTAGCGGGAAAATGCCAGGAAGTTTGATGCTACTTCAAGATCTATCTCAAATTTTAGCAAAAGCTAGGGTCTCTGCTTCACGAAAAGAACAAATTTTGGCATCAACCAGAGAAAGGTCTACTCCTATGGAAGAAAATATTCATGAATAACCAAAAGATCTTCCTAAGGAAATCGAGAAACTTTGGATCATGATTGATGAGGAGAAGCCATCAGAAGCAGAGATTAAATAACATCTACATGATTCGGCCTGCACTTTAGAGGATAGACAAAGAAATGTGGAGGATTTGCATGATACACTCGATGTTTCCCATGAATCAAATGACCAAGATTATATGGATCCCATAGAATCTTGGTTTCAGACAACTGTCAATATCCACTCCTCCTTTATCATTCAGAAATTTGTAGCATCACATCAGTTAATGCAGCTAGTTCCTCATGTTCTGGTATTTTCTCGAATATGCTTTTCAAACTTGAACATGAGTAGGATTATCCTCTTGTTGCGCACATGGTTTCATTGGAAGTACTCCTATACTTAAAAGGGAGTCTTCCGCTTCTTAGGGTAGAGTAGGGTAGAAGAATAAATCAATGCCATGAATAAAGCTGTTACAACACATACAATAAGGGTTTTAACTGAAACTGCTTTTGATCCACATCAATTTTTAACACACACATCCGTGATAAGTCTTGTTGAGTATGATTCATTCCAATACCTCATGATTTTCTGAAATCAACCATGAATAATCATTCTAATGAGTTTTCATCTACGATATATATTCAGTTTCCCTTAGAAGGTACTATTGAAGAACCCCCTATGGTGGACCACTCTTATGAAAATCATAAGGAGATGTTCATGAGAACAATAGCATTATTAACTCAAAGAGTCTTTTAGTCATTATCTGGGATATTTTATATAAAATAAGTCTTTAGGGAAGTGGAACTAGTCAGTAATGATTAGTCATTAAAAACTTTTCACACCATCCCGTACTCTTAAGGAGTAGATCTGTATCCCCACTTATTAAATAACCCCTGAAGTTAATGATAATCAGAGTTTACAAAATATTTAGGGAAGGATGGGAGGTCTCGTGATGAGCTGACCTACCATGATCATGAGAACTAACGTTCATAACATTACTGCTCTTAGTCACCAAGCGAGAGTAATGGATTTAGCCAAAATGCTGGAAGACAGGAGGTCTCATCATAAACTAGCCTGTTCATCCATGTTACTTCTTATGAGTGGAACTGCCATCAGTTGGTTACCAAGCCAGGACGGTGGCCTTAATCTAATTTTTTTTTAGTTAAATAAGATAACTATGAATATATATCTAGTGAGTGGGACAAAAGCATTTTGCTAGGTCAAAAGAGATCCCTGCCAAGTCTATAGATGCATGTGGGCAGCAAGGCCATGTATATGGTATCAAAGTTAATTTCATATTATGATTTACTCGATTATCCTTCTATTTCCTTAACACTCATCATTTTAAATTCTTGGAAAATGGTTTTAAGGTGATTTGAGCATGATTCTTTGAGTTCTATTTTTTAGGAATCTTTAAATAATGTGGTACCCTTAGTAAAGGTGATTCCTTGTACTAGATTAAGGTGAAATTTACTTTTCATTTGGATGACAACAAAATTTAGAGTGTTCAATTTGCTGATTGGTCCTAGAAGGTGTCATCTTGTTCTATTTTTATTTACCTTCTCTCGTATCATAACTCACTTCGATTTTTCCATGGTATTTAGAATGATGAATTATTCAGCGATGATTAATCACCATGTGTTGTCAGACAAAAATATGTGTATTAATTGTGGTTACCTCTAAATAAGCACTATATGGCCTAGTATAGGATTGCTATAGTAGGTGTAGGAATCTTGTGATAATTTTCTTGAAATTTCACCTTTTCAGCATAGATTTGATTTTTATCATAAATGTTAATAAGATTATGGGCAGAAATAAGAGCTATAAAAAAGAAATCTATGACAAGAAAGGAGTTCATTTGAAATAGAACAATGAGTATGTGATGACCATCATAAAGGTGCAATACTCTTTTTCCATAATGTATGGTACAAAGCATTGTTTTCTGTACCTGATCTTGTTACATCAAAATTTTAACATTCTTGCACTTGATACTTTCATAAGTATTGTAACCTGGTTATAGTGCCACTATAATATAATGTTGCAAACTTGATAAATGCTCTAAAAATAATGACATACCAGATATCTCATATTCCCTTGTTGAAATTTTTGCTAACACTTTTATCAAAAAGCATAGTTTAATTTTTAAACATTTCCCTTGCCTTCTTCCATGGTTATATAGTCCTACGATTTGGATTGCATGAGGGCATGCAAGAAGGTCAGTGTGGGGGAGTGTTGAGCCTCTATTTTGTCCATATTTATATACTTTTCGATGAGTAACTCCATACCTGTACTAAGCATTTATAAGTCATTATTAATCTTTGTATGCATTATTGAGCTGTTTAGAGGCATTGATATTTCACAGTTATTGATCTATGAACTATTCTTCTTTTAAGAATATTTGACGTGAAAATGTAATTAATGTGGGGTACTGTTGTGGTAGGTCCTAGCAGTTCCTGTACCCCGCATTCATACATTGCTACATTGTTATGGCCTAAATCTTGAGGAAGGCAGAATCTAGGGTAACATCAAACCACGCTTAATCTAGTAGCTAGCCCTTCCAGATCGGGAGAGGGCTCTCTCCTGGTCAATCTCAGCAAAAATAATCAGTGAGGCTTGAGATGACTTGAATAAAGGCTAATTTTAGGCTAGGTATATATGTAAAAGAGTTTGATTTGATTTTGAGGGTGTTTGTTGGATCAAAGGGTAGGGCAGATTTTGGGTCTAGGAAATGAGCAGTTTTGCAAGGATCTGAATGGGGCAAGGTAGGAAATTGTTTTGACACTTCAATTTTGAATGAAATGGATAGCTCAGACCGGTGAGGAGTTGAAGAGGGAAATAAAATTTCATGAATCCTCTTCAAACAGTTGAAAACATAGAAAATTAAACAAACCCTAGGTAGAGTACTGCAGATGTTAATGAATTCCACCTTTATCCTTGTTTGTTTAACTTAATAAGAAATAAGAGGGAAAATGATACACATGAAACACCAGTAAAATTACATTAACAGAGAGAAACACATCGTCGAAAAAAAGAGCCACATGAATCCCAAGGAGTGCTGCAAACCCTCGTCTATTCCTTTGCCAAACTGCAGAGATGAATGTACAATGATGCTCAAAGCAATCCCAAATGTCCAACCATGCTAATGACTAAAAAACCACAAGATATAGACAAAAAGTAACTCATCCCAGCCTCTAGGGTTCAAGCTCATAATTTTAGGAGTTGTTCCAACAAAATCTAAATTGAGAACTAGAAAGTAGGCAGTGGAACAGCTTGCCTCTAAAAACTAGGAAATTGATTCATTCAGTTGCAAATTACCTTATGATGGATGAATCTACCTCTATGAGTGAAAATTTAGAAAAATTACATCAAGATCCATCAAATTACATTAAATTACATCATGATTTTTACATTTAGAAGTAATGAAGTCAAAATGTCAAAAACTAGGCGAAAAACAGAGTTACTGAGTCCAAAATGAGCAAAAATCCCCAATGTGTCACGCCAGTTTGGAGCTGATTTTGAAGGCCTTATCGGTGTCCAAATTATCTCCAAGAGGGATTTTTGGAAAGGTATGCCTGCCATATTTTCAACACAAGTGTAATTTCTGAATTTGGCTTCCATTTTCCCCTCCAAAAATGAGTTCTCCCAACACTACATCCTGTGTGTCCAAAAAGGGGCATAAAGGTCATTTTTAGGGTGTTTTTGACCCTTCTAGAAGCCCAAAACCCATCAAAATATCTTGGCCATTAGTAGGCATGCATAATTTTCCATGAAAAATCAAAAAATGTAAATTTTTCCCCAAGATGAGTCCCCCATCAAAAGCGTGCGCTAAGTGGCGCGGCGCATTGGGCTAAAAACTCTGTTTTTTAAGGCAAAATTTCCAAAATTTATCTCAATGCATAGCGCCTTTTTGCAGGAGACTTTTGGAGACCTTCCTAGTGTCCAAATTGGGCATGGGATAGCTCATTGGAAATATTATTGAGTCTAATTTCCAACCCAAATTTAATTTTTCAATTTGGAGTTTATTTGCATTGTCAAAAATCAAATCTCCCAAGACTGGTCAAAATGTGAAAAATGAGGCTACCTCAAGGCAGAGTGTTGTTGCAGTCAACTTTTGAAGGTATTTCTCAACTCCAAATTGAGCTCATGATATCTCATTGGAAATATATTTGTGTCTAGTTATCATTTGACTCATCAAGCAAGTCATTTGGCCAACCAAGCTAGGAGAAAACTTGATTTTCCCAAGGTCACTTCAGAGGTGCATAAATTCTCCTGAGGAAATTGTATTTTTGACATTTCTCTAAAACCATGACACATGTGTAAAAAGTGAAGGAGGGTTTTCTTCATTGGCCTATTTTGGACAAAAACCTCTCTCATTGTTCCCAAATTCATATTTTCTTTCTCATAAACATCATTAGAGTAAAACCTGTCCCGATGTGTGGAACAAGGGATTTGTCGAAATGAAGTGAAATGAACGAAATAAAGGGCTTCTAAATTCTTGAGAAAATTTTTGGAAGTAGGGAGGGATGTTAGGAAGTAGGGGAAAGTGGAATTTAAAATATTGAGTGAGGGTAAGGGGTCAAAAAGGGAAAAACACAGGCCTAGCCTAGAAAATTGTCAAGTTGTAGCAAGAAACTAGGGTTTGTGCGAAAATGAGGAATTTGAGGGATATCAGTGATGGGAAGTGTTTAATAAGGTAAATTAAGGATAGGGGAAGGTGTATTAACATCAAGATACAATTTTTTTCTGATGATTTGACCATCTAAGAGAAATCACCTTCAAAAGCCTCGGAGAGGGAAATGAACCTTACCTAGGCACAACTGAAGCATGAACAAGGTGTAAAATGACCCAGCGGAACTTGACATGATGATGAAAACCCTATGAATGATGGTACACTCAACTGAATGGTGACATGGACTGACATTTGGACAACTTTGAAAGGAGCGAAAACAAACCCTAGACCTAATACCTAGTGACCAAATTTTACTTGAAGACTCATTGAAATGACAAAATTTGACCTTGACACCTTAAAATCACTTTGTAAGAGAATGTTTGATCACTGGAGGAAGGTTGCAAAGACTGACACTAACATTGGCTCCAATTGGGATGGTAGCTCCTTGGAGGTGCCAAGAATGGCAGATCTTAGGAAAGCAGACAAGTGCCTTCATCCATTGGGCAATGGAGTCAAAAACTCAAGCTGAAATGCATGACTGAAAACTGATGACTTGACAACACAAAATGACTCTCACTCAACTAAAAACTGACTCGTTACTTAAACACAATCAACAAACTGGAAAATATGCTCAAAGTAGAGCTTATTCATCAAAACCTACTCTAACAGTTTCATTCATCACCTGATCAAGTGAAATGAAACAACCAATGCAACCAAGTAAGTATTTCGGCTGCTGTTTGAATTCTCCGCAAGTGCTCGTTTATGAACAACAAGAGAGAACTACTAAAAGGAAACTCCCATGAAAACTTGTGAACAGATCCGTTGAATACTATGGATTCTCTATCCGCCTCCAAAAATACTGCATAAGGATCTTGAAGTTCATGCACACTGGAACTTAGCTCATCCAATGGATTACTTCTCTTCTCTTCATACCATGAATATAAACTTTGTTTTGAGCTTTGTGATGAGACTCCTGCTAAAAATGACAAAGAGACCAGCTGCCAGATCAAGTTTATATCAGCACACGTTTCAAGCTTACATATAGTCAATGGAGAAGGACTTTGATTGCAGACATCATCCAACACATCAGCTATTGGATCATGAAAAACTTGAAAATACTACTGCAACCCATTTTCTATTGTTTTTGATGAGATTACATGATTTTCTACAAGCTGCTCATTTGAAAATTTACTATGTCGATTTCCCTTCAAAAACTAAAATGATTCAAAACAGAAAGGTACGGAATCATCTTGCATCATTTGATCATATGTGCCAGCTTCCAATTCCTCATCTGCAACTTGAAAATCAATGGCATTCGGGGGCTGCAAATCTGGATATGAGAAGTCTTGAACAAGGTTTTCATTGCCCTCAAGATGATCCAAATCAAGACTTGTCGACAGTTGATTTCTGATTGCATGGAAGTTGTCTCTGATGAACTGAAAGTTTCTTGCCCTCTTCAACTCCTCACCGGTCTGAGCTATCCATTTCATTTAAAATTGAAGTTTCAAAAAAATTTCCTACCTTGCCCCATTCAAATCCCTGCAAAACGGCTCATTTCCCAGACCCAAAATATGCCCTTCCCTTTGATCCAACAAACACCCTCAAAATCAAATCAAAATCTTTGACATATATACCTAGCCTAAAATCAGCCTTTATTCAAGTCATCTCAAGCCTCACTGATTATTTTTGCTGAGATTGACCAGGAGAGAGCCCTCTCCCGATCTGGTAGGGCTAGCTACTAGATTAAGCGTGGTTTAATGTTACCCTAGATTCTGCCTTCCTCAGCCTGAGGTAGATTTAGGCCATAACATAGTGGCGACCATACTGGGGACGAAAAGTTTTTTGTTTGCTTTATGAACTACAGACAGAGCCTGAAGTTAGCCAAGTAGCCTTCGAAACGCTCTTACTTTGCATTAGCGAAAGTAGATTAATGCTGCTTCAGTCAATCTCCGGTCTAGTTTATGAACTGAACATCTGGTTTCCTCAATAAAATGTAATCAAGTTCAGATCTGATTGTTGATGGTGGACAACGATCAGACACCACAAGGCTGAAATCATTCACCTGGCGACTCTAAATCAATTTTGAGATCAGATCCAAGGACTCCACTGGAGGATGAACTTGACCAGCAGAAACATGAAAGGACAATATGGAAAGATCAGGTATTCAAGTTGGAATTTCATCCAAGACATTTTGTTCTTTGTCATAAATTATTTCTTTTCTATTCTCGAGAATGTCAAGAAGGCTTTGCAAGGTATATTGTATTTGAGAAAAGACCCTTGGCCTGCAGTTGACTCTTTCCCTTTGAAGATTGTAAATACCAAAGATTTGCATGCTTTTGAGCTTGATCAAGACCCTTTTTATGAATCTTGTGATAACCATCTTCAAAATGATGAGCCTCAAGAGACCACGACTGATTCTATACTTTCTGTACATACCCCTACACCTTGTAAAATTCCAGATCGATACAAGCCTCTTATTTTACCTCCTATATCCCATGCTTTCCCTAAAAATCATGATCTATATCTACCAAGATTTGATGGTGAACGCGACAACATCACTGCTGAGAGACATGTTTTGAATTTTGAGTCTTTTCTTGACCTTTTTGAAGTTGATGAAGAGGATGTCAGTATTAGGCTTTTTTCTCTTTATTTGCAAGGCAAAGTCAAGAGTTGGTTCAAAACCCTGCCTGATGAGAGCATCTTAGATTTCCAGCAGTTCGTCAAAGTTTTCCTCGACTGGTGGGTGATCAGACATAACCCTTTCTTGATTATAGAAGAGTATAACCAGCTAAAAATATTGTCAGGGGAGACAGTACAACAGTTTTCTGCCAGATTTAATCAAGTTTATTATTCGATGCCAGTTAATATAATACCTCCTCTTGGATCCGCTCTCTTGCACTACCCAGGTGCCTTTGATCAAAAAATGGAGTTTCAGCTGAGAGAAAGGAATCTTGCAACACTTGAAGAGATGTAGAACAGTGCAGTAGATGTAGAGGCTCATTTGCTGATCCGAAGGGCAAAGTTGAAGGAAGAAGAGATGAAAATCATAGATCCGGAGGAATCAACATCTCTAGAGGTAAAGCTTGACATTTTGGTAAGTGCAGTGGAAGGGATGATGCAAATAATCACCACAAGGAATGAGTATAATGTTCAAGCCCATGGCTCGCTGATTGAAGAAGAACAAGTTGTTGATCCAAAACATCTTTTTTCTTATCCTAGTCATCATAGATCTGATAATGATTGTTTTATAGATCATCTTGGAGAAGAGAGAGCTGTTGATATGATATGTATGCTTGATGATGTGTTTTATACTGATGATTTGCCTCAGTTTGACCAGTATGATGACAACTATGTTCTCCAAGCAGAAGCTAATATTGCAGACAAATTAGCAGCTAGTTTTTGGGAGGAAGAAGTTCACTTTCAACAGCTCGAATACAATGTTCAGTCATCACATATCAGCTATGGAAATGACGAGGAAAGTGCAACAAATTTTGAAGTAAGTGAAGGATCTTTGCCTTTAAACAAACCCTAGGTAGAGCACTGCAGATGTTAATGAATTCCACCTTTATCCTTGTTTGTTTAACTTCACAAGAAATAAGAGGGAAAATGATACACATGAAACACTAGTAAACTTACATTAACAAAGAGAAACACATCGTCAAAACAAAGAGCCACATGAATCCCAAGGAGTGCTACAAACCCTGGTCTATTCCTTTATCAAACTGCAGAGATGAATGTACAATGATGCTCAAAGAAATCCCAAATGTCCAACCATGCTAATGACTGAAAAACCACAAGATATAGAAAAACAGTAACTCATCCCAGCCTCTAGGTGTCGAGCTCATAATTTTAGGAGCTATTCCAACAAAATCTAAACTGAGAACTAGAAAGTAGGTAGCGGAACAGCTTGCCTCTAAATACTAGGAAACTGATTCATTCAGTTGCAAATTACCTTTTGATGGATGAATCTACCTCTATGAGTGAAAATTTAGCAAAATTACATCAAGATCCATCAAATTACATTAAATTACATCATGAGTTTAACATTTAGAAGTAAGAAAGTCAAACTGTCAAAAACTAAGCGAAAAACAGAGTTACTGAGTCCAAAATGAGCAAAAATCCCCAATGCGCCGCGCCTAATTTCTCTATGCATCGCGCCAGTTTGGATCTGATTTTGACGACCTTCCCGGTGTCCAAATTAGCTCCAAGTGGGTTTGTTGGAAAGGTCTTCCTGTCTAATTTCCAAAACAAGTAAAATTTCTAAATTTTTCTTCCATTTTCCTCTCCAAAAATGAGTTCTCCCAACACTGCTTCTTCTGTGTCCAAAAAGGGGCAGAAAGGTCATTTTTAGGGTGTTTTTGACCCTTCTGGAAGCCTAAAACATCAAGATAGGGGAAGGTGTATGAACATCAAGATACAATTTTTGCTGATGATTTGACCATCTAAGAGAAATCACCTTCAAAAGCCTCGGAGAGGGAAATGAACCTTACCTAGGCACAACTGAAGCATGAACAAGGTGTAAAATGACCCAGTAGAACTTGACATGATGATGAAAACCCTCTGAATGATGGTACACTCAACTGAATGGTGACATGGACCGACATTTGGATAAATTTGAAAGGAGCGAAAACAAACCCTAGACCTAATACCTAGTGACCAAATTTTACTTGAAGACTCACTGAAATGACAAAATTTGACCTTGACACCTTAAAATCACTTTGTAAGAGAATGTTTGATCACTGGAGGAAGGCTGCAAAGACTGACACTAACATTGGCTCCAATGGGGATGGTAGCTCCTTGGAGGTGCCAAGAATGGCAGATCTTTGGAAAGCAGACAAGTGCCTTCATCCATTGGGAAATGGAGTCAAAAACTCAAGCTGAAATGCATGACTGAAAACTGATGACTTGACAACACAAAATGACTCTCACTCAACTAAAAACTGTCTCGTTACTTAAACACAATCGATAAACTGGAAAATATGCTCAAAGTAGAGCTTATTCATCAAACCCTACTCTAACAGTTTCATTCATCACCTGATCAAGTGAAATGAAACAACTAATGCAACCAAGTAAGTATTTCGGCTGCTGTTTGAATTCTCCGCAAGTGCTCGTTTATGAACAACAAGAGAGAACTACTGAAAGGAAACTCCCACGAAAACTTGTGAACAGATCCGTTGAATACTATGGATTCTCTATCCCCCTCCAAAAACACTGCATAAGGATCTTGAAGTTCATGCACACTGGAACTTAGCTCATCCAATGGATTACTTCTCTTCTCTTCATACCATGAATATAAACTTTTTTTTGAGCTTTGTGAGGAGACTCCTGCTAAAAATGACAAAGAGACCAGCTGCCAGATCAAGTTTATATCAGCACACGTTTCAAGCTTACATATATTCAATGGAGAAAGACTTTGATTGCAGACATCATCCAACACATCAGCTATTGGATCATGAAAAAATTGAAAATACTACTGCAACCCATTTTCTATTGTTTTTGATGAGATTACATGATTTTCTACAAGCTGCTCATTTGAAAATTTACTATGTCGATTTCCCTTCAAAAACTAAAATGATTCAAAACAGAAAGGTGCGGAATCATCTTGCATCATTTGATCATATGTACCAGCTTCCAATTCCTCATCTGCAACTTTCAAATCAATGGAATTCGGGGGCTGCAAATCTGGATATGAGAAGTCTTGAACAAGGTTTTCATTGCCCTCAAGATGGTCCAAATCAAGACTTGTCAACAGTTGATATCTGATTGCATGGAAGTTGTCTCTGATGAACTGAAAGTTTCTTGCCCTCTTCAACTCCTCACCGGTCTGAGCTATCCATTTCATTTAAAATTGAAGTTTCAAAAAAATTTCCTACCTTGCCCCATTCAAATCCCTGCAAAACGGCTCATTTCCCAGACCCAAAATATGCCCTTCCCTTTGATCCAACAAACACCCTCAAAATCAAATCAAAATCTTTGACATATATACCTAGCCTAAAATCAGCCTTTATTCAAGTCATCTCAAGCCTCACTGATTATTTTTGCTGAGATTGACCAGGAGAGAGCCCTCTCCCGATCTGGTAGGGCTAGCTACTAGATTAAGCGTGGTTTGATGTTACCCTGGATTCTGCCTTCCTCAGCTTGAGGTAGATTTAGGCCATAACATAGTGGCAACCATACTGGGGATGAAAATTTTGTTGTTTGCTTTATGAACTATAGACGGAGCCTGAAGTTAGCCAGGTAGCCTTCCAAACGCTCTTACTTTGCATTAGCGAAAGTAGATGAATGTTGCTTCAGTCAATCTCTGGTCTAGTTTATGAACTGAACATCTGGTTTCCTCAATAAAATGTAATCAAGTTCAGATCTGATTGTTGATGGTGGACAACGATCAGACACCGCAAGGCTGAAATCATTCACCTGGCGACTCTAAATCAATTTTGAGATCAGATCCAAGGACTCCACTGGAGGATGAACTTGACCAGCAGAAACATGAAAGGACAATATGGAAAGATCAGGTATTCAAGTTGGAATTTCATCCAAGACATTTTGTTCTTTGTCATAAATTATTTCTTCTCTTTTCTCGAGAATATCAAGAAGGCTTTGCAAAGTATATTGTATTTGAGAAAAGATCCTCGGCCTGCATTTGATTCCTTCCCTTTGAAGATTGTGAATACCAAAGATTTGCATGCTTTTGAGCTTGATCAAGACCTTTCTTCCGAATCTTGTGATGACCATCTTCAAAATGATGAACCTCAAGAGACCAAGACTGATTCTGCAGCATTTGTACATACCCCTATACCTTGTAAAATTCCAGATCGATACAAGCCTCTGATTTTACCTCCTATATCCCATGCTTTCCCTAAAAATCATGATCTATATCTACCAAGATTTGATGGTGAACACGACAACATCACTGCTGAGAGACATGTTTTGAATTTTGAGTCTTTTCTTGACCTTTTTGAAGTTGATGAAGGGGATGTCAGTATTAGGCTTTTTGCTCTTTATTTGCAAGGCAAAGTCAAGAGTTGGTTCAAAACCCTGCCTGATATGAGCATCTCAGATTTCCAGCAATTCGTCAAAGTTTTCCTCGACTGGTGGGTGATCAGACAGAACCCTTTCTTGATTATAGAAGAGTATAACCAGCTGAAAATATTGTCAGGGGAGACAGTACAACAGTTTTCTGCCAGATTTAATCAAGTTTATTATTCGATGCCAGTTAATATAATACCTCCTCTTGGATCCGCTCTCTTGCACTACCCAGGTGCCTTTGATCCAAAAATGGAGTTTCAGCTGAGAGAAAGGAATCTTGCAACACTTGAAGAGATGTAGAACAGTGCAGTAGATGTAGAGGCTCATTTGCTGATCCGAAGGGCAAAGTTGAAGGAAGAAGAGATGAAAATCATAGATCCGGAGGAATCAACATCTCTAGAGGTAAAGCTTGACATTTTGGTAAGTGCAGTGGAAGAGATGATGCAAAGAATCACCACAAGGAATGAGTATAATGTTCAAGCCCATGGCTCGCTGATTGAAGAAGAACAAGTTGTTGATCCAAAACATCTTTTTTCTTATCCTGGTCATCATATATCTGATAATGATTGTTTTATAGATCATCTTGGAGAAGAGAGAGTTGTTGATATGATATGTATGCTTGATGATGTGTTTTATACTGATGATTTGCCTTAGTTTGACCAGTATGATGACAATTATGTTCTCCAAGAAGAAGCTAATATTGCAGACAAATTAGCAGCTAGTTTTTGGGAGGAAGAAGTTCACTTTCAACAGCTCGAATACAATGTTCATTCATCACATATCAGCTATGGAAATGACGAGGAAAGTGCAGCAAATTTTGAAGTAAGTGAAGGATCTTTTCCTTTAAACAAACCCTAGGTAGAGCACTGCAGATGTTAATGAATTCCACCTTTATCCTTGTTTGTTTAACTTAACAAGAAATAAGAGGGAAAATGATACACATGAAACACTAGTAAACTTACATTAACAAAGAGAAACACATCGTCAAAACAAAGAGCCACATGAATCCCAAGGAGTGATGGAAACCCTAGTCTATTCCTTTGCCAAACTGCAGAGATGAATGTACAATGATGCTCAAAGCAATCCCAAATGTCCAACCATGCTAATGACTGAAAAACCACAAGATATAGACAAACAATAAATCATCCCAGCCTCTAGTTGTTGAGCTCATAATTTTAGGAGCTATTCCAAAAAAATCTAAACTGAGAACTAGAAAGTAGGTAGCGGAATAGCTTGCCTCTAAATACTAGGAAACTGATTCATTCAGTTGCAAATTACCTTTTGATGGATGAATCTACCTCTATGAGTGAAAATTTAGCAAAATTACATCAAGATTCATCAAATTACATTAAATTACATCATGAGTTTAACATTTAGAAGTAAGAAATTCAAACTGTCAAAAACTAGGCGAAAACAAAGTTACTGAGTCCAAAATGAGCAAAAATCCCCAATGCGCCGCGCCTGATTTCCCTATGCATCGCGCCAGTTTGGAGCTGATTTTGAAGGCCTTCTCGGTGTCCAAATTAGCTCCAAGTTGGTTTGATGGAAAGGTCTTCCTGTCTAATTTCCAAAACAAGTAAAATTTCTGAATTTTTCTTCCATTTTCCTCTCCAAAAATGAGTTCTCCCAACACTGCTTCCTGTGTGTCCAAAAAGGGGCAGAAAGGTCATTTTTAGGGTGTTTTTGACCCTTCTGGAAGCCCAAAACCTGTCAAAATCTCTTGGCCATTAGTAGGCATGCACAATTTTCCATGAAAAATAAAAAAATGTAAAGTTTTCCCCAAGAGGAGCCCCCCATCAAAATCGCGCACCAAGTGGCACGACGCATTTGGCTGAAAACTCTGTTTTTTAAGGCAAAATTTCCAAAATTCATCTCAATGTGTAGCGCCCTTTTGTAGGAGACATTTGGAGACCTTCCTAGTGTCTAAATTGGGTGTGGGATAGCTCATTGTAAATATTATTGAGTCTACTTTCCAACTCAACTTGAATTTTTCAATTTGGAGTTCATTTGCCTTGTCAAAAATCAAATCTCCCAAGACTGGTCAAAATGTGAAAAATGAGGCTGCCTCAAGGCAGAGTGCTGTTGCAGTCAACGTTTAAAGGTCTTCCTCAACTCCAAATTTAGCTCATGATAGCTCATTGGAAAGATATTTTTTTCTATTTATCATTGGACTCATCAATCAAGTCATTTTGCCAACCACGTTAGGAGAAAACTTGATTTTCCCAAGGTCACTTCAAAGGTGCATCAATTCTCCTGAAGAAACTGTATTTTTGACATTTCTCTAAAACCATGAAACCTGTGTAAAACGTGAAGGATTTTTATCTTCCTTGGCCTATTTTTGACAAAAACCTCTCTCAGTTTTCCCAAATTCATCTTTTCTTTCTCAGAAACATCATTAGAGTAAAACCTATCCCGATGTGTGGAACAAGGGATTTGTCGAAATGAAGTGAAATGAAGGGGATAAGGGGCTTATAAATTCTTGAGAAAATTTTTGGAAGTAGGGAGGGATGTTAGGAAGCAGGGGAAAGTGGAATTTCAAATATTGAGTGAGGGGAAGGGGTCCAAAAGGGCAAAACACAGGCCTAGCCTAGAAAATTGTCAAGTTGTAGCAAGAAACTAGGGTTTGTGCGAAAATGAGGAATTTGGGGGATCTCAGTGATGGGAAGTGTTTAATAAGGTACATTAAGGATAGGAGAAGGTGTATGAACATCAGGATACAATTTTTTCTGATGATTTGACCATCCAAGAGAAATTACCTCCAAAACCCTAGGAGAGGGAAATGAACCTTACCTAGGCACAACTGAAGCATGAACAAGGTGTAAAATGACCCAATGGAACTTGACATGATGATGAAAACCCTCTGAATGATGGTACACTCAGCTGAATGGTGACATGGACCGACATTTGGACAACTTTGAAAAGAGTGAAAACAAACCCTAGACCTAATACCTAGTGACCAAATTTTACTTGAAGACTCATTGAAATGACAAAATTTGACCTTGACACCTTAAAATCACTTTGTAAGAGCATGTTTGATCACTGGAGGAAGGCTGCAAAGACTGACACTAACACTACACCATGTTCCTGCACTATGCCTTCCTGCACCAGCAGTGTAAGATACTATGCTATTGGCTTTGATTATTGAAATCAATTCCTTTGTTTAAAAGATGTGATTTTAAACTTGCTTCATGCCATCACCCTTTGGACCAAAGGATAGCCAAGAATTTGAATGTGAATTTGGGGATAGTCAATGTCATGGAAAAGTTGTACTTCTGGATGCTAGAAATACTTATATCGGAAAATTTCTACCACCAAAAGGGATTCAAACTTTGGAGAAATATGTATTTTCCTGCTTGGATAGGTAGACATGCAGATGAGCTACCTGGCAACCCTATTCTCATGTATTACACAAGAGGATTTCGGTGAGAGATTCATGCTTACTGTTGATTATATAGTTTACTTTTAATATTTTTATGGTTTGTCGTGAGTAGCAAAGCATCGAATGGCATTACTCGTGGTGAATATTTAAGTGATGGCTAGAAAGAAACAATGCCAAGCTAAGTCACGTGGCCGAATAATTAAGCGTGTGTCTATAAGGGGGTAGAAAGATGCAAAGGTTCCAAACATGAAACAAACAAAGGTATGGTATAAAAGATTTAAAGCAAAGAGTATTGTAACAGAGCCCGCCTCTACTTCATGCATGTTGGTACGAGTCTCCACGGGTGCTATTCCAAGGGGGTCAAGGAGCGAAGGAGGGTGGTAGAGCCATACCCCCGCGGAATTGTGGTGACATGTCATGGGGGTTGACATGATGTAAGGGTTATATGGGGAGTAGAGTGCGGTTCTTAAAGCTGTCGCACTGTGTATCTCACGCTCCACGAAGAATATGTTTCGAGAACAGAGTTGCTTACATGGCAGAAAGGTAAGGTAAAGTCCTTAGGTTAACTGGTACTGAGGCTCGTACCAGTATTAAACATGACACACAGTGTTCACCTACTTGCAGTTAAATGCCCAATCCCTATGCACCACGTGCTCCATTGTCAGTGTCCTTACGACGCTCACCCCACTCGCTTCACCATTCCGCCCCTTCCCAAGAATCCTCAGTTCTATATAATGGTCCCCCGTCTTTTACTGTAGTAAAATTTTCAGGTATTTGGATACGGTATAAACTAAAGTGGGAGCCCAGTGCCAGGTCCACCCAGTCACGATCAATACCCCCCCACGTCGCTTTCCCAAGAAGATTTCCTACTTCACAAGTATTACATCCCTCATACCCCCTCTGGTTTCCTTTTGTTTTAAAAAAAAATTTCATATTAGTCATGGGAAAGGTCACCCCCAAGAAGACAGAACCAAAGACCCCTCAGGTCCGTGAAACTAGAAAACCTCCAGGTTTTGAACCTTTCTTAGATTTGCAAGCTGAAATCTATGACCCGCAATACCCTTTTCCCATCAGCAGTATCAAACCTGAGCTTTTTAGATGACATGTCAAAAATAGGGATAGATATCGGGTGGTTTTATCAGGTCTATACCATCAAATTACCCCTCCAGTTTATCCAGTGGTCAAGTTTATTTGCTGGCTCAGAGATGCCTACGATGAACGACGAGGCATGTTTATCTCGGCTCAAGGGAACATGATATTTTCTCTTTCCCCCGACATTATCAGAAAATCCCTTCACTATCCCACTAGCGCGAACTACATCAGTTTCAGTGAAATTACTTTAACCCCTCAATTTGAAAAATTTTCATGGGAACAGAAAGGAGATTTCATCTCCTCCATAACTGACAACCAGACCACATCCCTCCCTTCTGCAGAACCTTTCCCTTTGAGTTTGTTCAAAGAAGAAGTGCAGCCCATTCTTGCTCTCATCGCAGGTCTATTAGGTGTAAACGGTTTAGGGCAAACCTCCAGGGAATGTGTTGCTTTCTTATGGTTAATGTCTCAAATTGGGGTAGTTCTGGATATTCCTGGTTTCCTGGCCTCCACCATTCAGACCCAGTTCCAAGAACTCTTAGAAACTGGTGGCTTCTGCTTTTGTTCTATGGTTTTCTACCTCTTCCTTTATCAGCATGCTGACAAATTTGAAGGTTTGGGTTTAGATAAGGTGTATAAGGTGAATTCTTAGCCCAAACAAATTTTCAACTGGAGCTTTGCAACACATAAATTACCAAATGGGTTGGGCTATTCTAGATTTCTAAATGAGTTCATGCCTATTGCCTACACTATTATTCACGACTCTCCCTCACCTAAGGTTTTTCTTGAGATGAAGAGATGGTTACAGGCTAGTCAAGCCCAAAGCACTGGGGATTGGTACCTGTATGATAACTACACCGAATTTTGAGTTTATGGAGCTGAAGTTCCCCCCTATCAATTTCCTGTGTTCCCTGCCCGGCAGATTTATGCTTTGGAGTACATTTGGCAGACCCTGAAATCTGACCAACTCCACTTCCTCCCTGCAAAAAAGGGGTTTATCCTTAAACTTCCCATTACCATTGGCCCTTTTGTTGTCAATTCAAGGCACGCCCTCCCCATCATTGAGAAGTTGCTTCAAGACATGGATTTTAGACAAGGGAAAGTTTGGTCCTACGATCTGAGGGGCATCATTTCTAGCAGAAGGAGAAGGAACAAACTAACTCCTTATGTGCATGAAACGATACCATTCATATAATGGAGGGATAATCTTGAAACATGGCCTTTTCTTTCGCAGATGGAGACAGATTCATCTGCAACAGGGGAAAAGGAAGAGGCAGCTTCAGGAAGAGAAGCTGGTAAAGATTTAGAAGCGAAAGAAGCAGGTATGTCAGGAGCAGGTTCTCCCCCTCATAAAAGGCAGAAAACAATGACAAGTGAAGCATAAGTTATAGGGGAAGAACAGTTGCTCGAACCGGAAATACCATATGGAAAACCCGATGAGAGAAGGGTAGGGCTCAAGGTGTTACGAGATAGTGTTACGTCTTCTTACTACTCAGAAGTCTCACTGGCTATGAGAGCTGACACTTCATAGATCACAACCGAAAGAAGCCTGAAAGCTAGAGCCATCAGAGATAAGTACAGGACCGAGCTAGAAGGATTCGTAGAGAAATGCCATACTAGAATTTCAGCCTCGATGAACCTGGACACAGAACATCTAGTGATGGCCATGGCTGAGGCCATTCTGGACCTGGATGTAGGTACTACCAGTTACAGAGTGCTAGAGTACGCGGTCAATATGTCAAAGGTGCCAGCGATTGACAAATGCAACCTATTTCAGGTTTTTGGCAATATGTTAAAAGACGAAGTGATGCGGCTTACAATCACTTTAAAAAATTTGGAGACCAAGCATGCCCAAGTGAGGGAGAACTTCAGAAGAGAACAGGTAAATTCCCATGCCCTCGCGAATCAAATACATTCTCTCCGGGATTCGATTAAAGGAAAAGAGATTAGTGAAGCCAATCCATAGTGTCACCTCATCAAGGAATTGCAGAAGGAAGTGGCATCCCTGAAGCGCAAGATTAGCATACTGGCCTCCCATCATGTACAAACAGCCGAATTCGCTGAGGCTGAAAAAGATAAAGCAGACTTGGATGATTCTCTTGTAAAGGAGAAGGAAGAAAAGGAAAAGATAGCAGAAGCGATGGTTGTTCTTCAGGGCAGGCTAACGACATTACAGATGACTTGGGATACACATAGTTGTGCACCACTGCCAGCCCAACCAGAAACTAGTTCGCTGTCCAAAAAATGGAATACATCAGTGGCTACAAAGGAGGCATTAGAGAAGCAGGTTTCTACAGCAAGACTAAGAATCAATGAGCTGGAAGTTGTCTTGGCCAAAAATTCCAAAAATATCGAGGCTATGCGGAAGGAAGTCGAGCAGGGAAAAAGGGAGAAAGCTGACCAACAGAAGACCATCGACGAACTCAACAGTCGCCTGAAAGGTAATATCACCCTCAGGGATGCCAGACGACTAATCTAGTCAGAAATTATGTCGGTGGTCAAACGGCATTGGGATTTTCTAAAAGTTATCGAAGAAGTAAAGTCATCCGTGCTTTATCTCAGAAGAAAGCTTCATGAGGGAAATACTGATATTTCTAGAAGAGCATAGCATGCAAGAAGTTATATCTCTTTCTTGAAAGCACTGAGGTCTGAAGACATGGAGAAGCACAATATAGCAACTAGGTTCAAGGAGGCCGTGGAATGTCAGAAAATAATTGATAAGGAGTCTACCCGCACTATAGCTTCAAGAACCCTGGAAAACGTGGTAGTCAATTTGGATCGGTTTGAAATGATTTGGGCCGAGATCACAGCGGCCGGGGTTCCATCATGTTGGGGTCCTACCCTTACCGTGTTACTGCCATTACCAACATATGAGCCATGTCTTAAGGAGGAGATAAATCGGACAGATGTACTTTCAGATAAATCCACCCTGCTGAAAGCCGAGACTATAGTTTCGACACTCCGCCAGGAATTTTCCCTTCTGCACCTGGTAAAGCACAAAATTCCCACTGATGAAAATTTTGATGATCTCACTGAATATTATATCAGAGTGGAAGGTTTCGCGTCAATGCCTAAACCCACAACAGACAATCAGCAAAGGTGCACCAAGTATGCCAGCCTATTGGCCAGCTCATTAGCCAATGTTCCACCACCTGTGTCAGCAACCGCATCAACTCCATCGCACCAGTAAATGTTTTTAATTCATGATTCAGCCCTAACGGCCTTTAATTTTACTTTACTTTGTTACTTTTAAATTTCGAGTGGATTTCACATTTCACTCCTGCATTTTACTTTCTGTTAAAATCCGTTTTTTAATACTTTTGAAATGGCCATGAGCCTAACTTTAAGTGATGAGATGCCCCTAGTGATAAGGATTCTAGTCTTTGTGATTTACAGTTTGTAACTCTGCCTTATGTGTTATAGTTCAGCTATTCATTTCATTATATCCATTTCTCTTGTATCATGTTCTGGAATGTGAGTGGCTCACTGGTTCTGGTATGAATTTATCACAGTTGATACTTATGCTAAAACCTATCTAGCACTTTAAATATGGCTTAGTCATGATATGCTGTTTCATTTTCACTCCAACCATACTTCTTCTATATTAACTGCTATGGGATGTTATTTTAAAGGTTATTATCATGTATGGATTATTATTATCATAAGCCCATCACATGTTAATATTTGTTTCTAGATTTCATCTCAGTAATGGTTAGTATTCTCTCTATATTTCATACACAACAAATGCCTTCTGATTTTTCACCTCTATAAAGAATTTTTAGAATCTAGCCCTCCTTATAGAAAGCTGCCTTTGAATTTTCTGATACATTTATATTGAGAATTCACACTTTTCCTATGTAGTATCGCTTTCTTTATGTTGAACTTATGAGTATTATGGTTCCATCTACATTGAATTTTCCTGTTAAACTTGAAATAGCACAAGAGCCTCGTTCTGATAACTATCCATGTTATATCATATGCTCCTTCCTATATAAGATGTCCTAGGCACTATTCTTTCACAACTCAAGGTTGTCTCTAGGGTTGACAACATCCTTTTGGCGCCGTTGCTGGGGAAACAAAGTTGAGAAAATTTAAATCCCTGGGCCTTGACAAAACCTTATTCACTCTTCAAATAGGTGAGCATGAAGAGTTGAGAGTTGTATATCCTTCACCTTGGCGACTCCACATTCATTTATCAAATAAATTTACTTGCAGTCCTGGCTCCTCGAAAGCCACACCTGAGGTCAAATACGTCTCAGCCAAAGACACCTTCTGTGTCTGACCCATAAAATATCCTACATAGGAGAAGTTGGAGGGAAAGGCAATCAATCCACACAGAGATCCCTGAATTCTCTTTAGAAGTCTTTCCATCCTCTTCCTCCCAAGTAGCCCTAGTGCAAGGTCTCGACTCCACTATGGGAGATACTGACTACTTCTCAGATAGTCCTCCTCAGGAAGGTATCCGAATCAAAGACGAAGGTGAATCAAGAGATACCACACATTACACCTTTCACCCTACTCGTGAAGCCGAAGAGGTCAAAGAGGTCACCGAAGTATCTGCTATCAATAGCTCGTTGTTCCAATCAACATCTCAAGCTGTTGTCCAATACATTCCTATTGTCATTCATATTTCACTTCCACCTCCTCCTCCTCTCACTCACCAAAATCTAGCACTAACTCCACCACCTCCAATGGCAAATTTTCCTGGTTTCTTGCTGAATAATTATGCTCCCCCGGCTCTACCTCAAATATTGAATGATATGCCACAGGACTATCTGAAGATTTTACCCCTTTTCAATGGGGAAAATGAGATTGAAGCCCAAAAGCATCTTGAGGTCTTCTGCTCTTTTGCAAAGAACTTTAATGTGGAACATCTAGATGTGGTCTTAAGACTGTTTATTCAATCTCTAGATGGAGAAGCCAGAAAGTGGTTTAAAACTCTGGGGGATCGTTCCATTACAAATTGGGAGCAAATGGAAAAATCCTTTCTTAGAAAATGGGGAGAGAGAAAATATCATGGACATAGTCTCACTGAGTTTAACACACTAAAGAAAAGACACAATGAAGGGGTGTCAGAGTTTATCAAGAGGTTTAAAAAATTGTATTTAAGCCTTCCGGCTGATATGAAACCCCATCAAATTGCTGCTAAAGTCGTTTTCGTAGTAGCCTTTGACTCAGAATTCAGTTTCTCTTTGAGAGAGAGAAAGCTTGCCACCCTGGATGATGCTCAAATGGATGCACTGGAGCTGGAGGCAAACTTTGCCTCCACTGGCAAATCGAAGGGAAATTCAGATCAGGATGCCAAAAGAAGAGGTAAAGAGGAGGTTTCTACTTCTATCCAAGACAAATATTTGGATGATAACAAGATAGAAGAAATGAAAAAAATGATTAAAAACCTTTCAAGTAAGTTGGTCAAACTTGAACTGGAGGCCAAGAATTCATCGTCCAATAATTTCCAGAATGCCCCAAATAGGGGTTACAACCCTCAGTATAGGAAACCACCCCTGCAAATAATACAGAGGGAACGGAAGGAGCAACAGGATCAAGTACCTCATCCACTATACTTGGAAGGTCAGGTAGAAGGCCCTACTGAGGACATCACTTATGAGCAAGATGATCCATATCTTACTTATGCAAATAGTGATGAAGTAGAATGTCCCCTGCAAGAAAGTGATGAAGTGGAGATTCCATTACACGAAGACGAAAAGGTCAAAGAAAGCACCGAAGTTCTTGAAATCGATGACTACTGCAAGAAGTTTGTTGATTTCATGCAAGCACAGTTTAATAGAAGATATGACCTCAGATCTTCTAGGAAAAGGACTCGCACACAGGATCAGGAGGAAGACACACCCCAGAAGGAAGCATCCGCTCAGAAGGAGACGACAACACAAAGGGGCACAGACAAAGGTAAGAGGCCTCTTAATGAATCTTTGCAATCTGATGATCGAATTCCTTCCTCTTCACAAGCGGCCACTCCCCCTAATGTCAAGTCAGTCACAAAATAAGTCAAACCCATTGTCCAAAGAAAATATTCAAAGGATATTTTAGCAGATAAGTCCTCTTCTGCCTTTAGTTTGCAAAAGGAGCTTGAGAAGGTCAAAATCCTAGTTCCCCTGACCGAATTGTTGAAGCAGCCTGCATACCAGTCTCAGGTCACATCATTTATGCTTCCCCCAGAAGCAACACATATCCTAGACAGTTTGAACCATCAAGAAGAAAGACCCATGGTTGTATTTGACCCACATGTCGAGGAATTATATGCCTCTACTCCCCCCTTTTATGTGTCCTTAGTAATTCATGACTTGCTGTTACATAACTGTATGTTAGACTAAATATCTTCCCACAATCTATTGCCCCTGTCAGTCATGGAACAACTAGGATTACAAATCACCCATCCATACAAGTATCTCTATTCATTTGATTTCAAAAAAGTTAAATGCCTAGGTTTGATCAAGGATTTTGTGGTCAATTTGGCCTAGATCCCAACAAAAAATGTGGTGATGGACATTGTGGTGGCTGACATCCCAACTCACTTCGGCATGTTGCTGTCAAGGTCCTGGGGTACCAAAATCAGTGGGTCAATCAAGCTGGACTTAACATATGCTACTATCCTAGTTTTTGGTTGGTAAGAGAGGAGGTTGTACAGGGAAACGAGATTTGTCAAGATGGTCACTAAGGCTGACAACTCGGTTAATTCTCCAGGCTATAGTAAAGAGGGAGATTTCTCATGTTTGATGCTGGAGGAAGACCAAGATTATGCTCAAGAACCATCGTTTTTCCAGATCAAGACCAAGCAGTCCTTAGAAAGCCGTGAAGCAAGAATCTGGACACTTCACTTTGACGGAGAAAATTCCAGAGAAGGTAATGGGGCTAGAGTATTATTGATTTCTCCTACAGGCCAATGGGTCACATTGTCTTTCAAATTAGCGTATGAAGCCACTAATAGTGTGCCGAGTACGAAGCACTTCTGTTAGGGTTACAGACAGCCAGAAGCATGAATATACAAAGTTTAAAATTTCTGGGAGATTCAGAACTAGTGGTTAGACAAGTGAAGAATCAGTGCCAAACCAAACATCCTAGGCTGAGGGCTTATAGGAACGAATTTTGGGACCTGGTAGAAATTTTTTTCTTGGCATTTAATATTTAGTTCATGCCCAAAGAGCAAAATAGGATGGCTGACTCCCTTGCAGGTGCTTCTAGTACGTTCCACCCACCTCAAAACCCTCTCCTAAGATATGAAATTGAGGTGCGTTATCGACCATCAATCCCAAATAACATCAAGCATTGGCAGGTGTTTGAGGACGAAGACCAAGTGAAAAGATTTCTGGAAACAGTTGGGGAATTCTTAAACATGGAGATTGATGCTTGTGAAGAAGAAGAGGTTGAGGACATTTCAAAAAATAAATGGGAAGAAAAGGTGGCTGGCCATAAAGTTCTGTAACTAAAAGGAAACGTTATACCTAGAGGACTAGTACCTCTAGAAAGGTTGTTTGACAGGAATGATGTCCCACTACAGAAAAAAAAAGTGGTAGAGGAAAATCAGGTAGAAGATATTAACCTTGGTACTGATGTTGATCCCAAAATTGTAAAATTATCCAAGAAAGTTCCAAAGGAATATAAAGAGCTCTACCAGAAATTATTCCAGTCATACAAAGATGTGTTTGCATGGTCTTATCAGGAGCTAAAAACCTTTGACATTAGCATCATGCAAAATAAAATTCCGCTAAAGGGAGATGTGAAACCACATAAACAGAAGCTTAGATAGATAAATCCCCTGCTGCTTCCCTCCATTGAGAAAGAAATGAAGAAATTGTTAAAGGCCAAAATCATTGTGCCATTGAGGTACTCTGACTGGGTAGAAAACCTAGTCCCTGTCCAGAAAAATAATGGAGAGATAAGGCTATGTGTTGATTTTTGGAATTTAAACTGAGCATCCTTAAAAGATAATTATCCACTATCCAAGATGGATCACATTCTTCAAAAAGTGGTGGGAGCTTCCCGGATGTCGATGATGGATGGATTCTCTGGTTACAATCAAGTGGCTGTACTACCATAAGATCAGAAGAAGACTACCTTCACCACACCATGGGGTAAATTTATGTATGCCAGGATGCCTTTCGGGTTGATTAATGCAGGGGCCACTTTCCAAAGGGCCATGGACATTGCCTTTGTTGGGGAGCAAGATAAGTTTGTGGTGGTCTATCTGGACGATATCACTGTGTTTTCAAAAGATGATGCATAGCACATTGAACACTTGCGTAGAACTTTCGAGAAGTGTAGAAGGTATGGTCTCTCTCTCAATCCACAGAAGTCATTGTTTGCATTAGAAGAGGGTAAGCTTTTGGGACATATTGTGACCAAATATGGGGTAAAAATAGATCCTAGGAGAGTAGAAGTTATAAATGGCATTTCTCTCCCCAGAAATAAAAAGGAGGTGCAAGTGTTCCTAGGGCGCATTAACTTTCTGAGAAGGTTTATCCCTAACTATGAAGAGATAGTTAGACATATAACTGACATGCTGAAGAAAAATAACGAGGTGAAGTGGTCACAGGAATCACGAGAGGCCTTTTCCAGGATAAAAAACGCCTTCGCAGAAGCCCCAGTGTTAGCTGGACCAGACTATGCCAAACCCTTCATGATTTTTTCATTTGCATCACCTCATACAGTGGCAGGAGTTTTATTGCAGAAGAATGAAGAGGGGTATGAGAATCCCATCGCTTTCTTCAGTCAAGTGCTCCGTGATGCAAAGTTGAAGTATAACATCTTAGAAAAGCAGGCTTATGCTCTGGTGAAGTCTCTTAAGGAATTTTGTATGTATGTATTGCAATCACATATCACTGCATTTGTGCCTACAGCAGCTGTGAAAGACATCCTTATCCAAGGAGATATCGAAGGAAAGAGAGGGAAATGGATTGCCAAAATACAAGAATATGAGCTAGAAATCTGCCCTACCAAACTGATTAAGGGACAAGGATTAGCCAAAATCCTATTTGAATCAAACTGTCAGGCTATGGGTATAAATCTGTCCATGATAGCAAATGAGGAGTCCGAGAAGAAGGAAAAGCAGCAGGGAGTAGAGATAGCTACTCAAAAGACGCACATGAAGTATCTCATCAGCTCGTGGTACAAGGAGATCGTGGAGTATCTTTTGACCCTCAGCTGCCCTCGTAGCTATGACAAAGCTAAATATAGAACACTAAGGTTGAGATCACAGAAATTCGTTGTTGCCAATGGTCGGCTGTACTAGCGAGATCCTTCAGGCATTCTGCTCTTGTGTCTCATGGAGGGCGAGTTAGAAAATATAATGGCCGAATTTCATGAAGGAATCTGTGGGGGTCATTATAGCTGGAGGGCCACTACTCACAAAATTTTTAAGGATGGTTTCTTCTAGCCCAAACTCTTTGGAGATGTGTTTTCCTGGGTCAGAGCCTGTGAGAAATGCCAAAAATTTGCTGAAAGATAGAAGTTGGCACCTCTACCCATGATCCCTGTGCACGTGGACGAACCATTCCAGCAATGGGGAATTGACTTTATCAGTGAAATACATCCTCCGTCAAGTGGTTAGCACAAGTGGATATTAACTGCTACAGATTATTTCACAAACTGGGTGGAGGCTATACCTGCGAGGAATGCAACAGATACTGTGGTAATGAAATTTATGGAAGAAAATATTATATCCAGATTTGGCTTCCCTGCCAATATAGTGACTGACAATGCCCAGGCCTTTAAGTCTGCAAAGTTTGTCAATTTCTACCAGCAGTATAATTTTTTTTTGGGTCACTCCATGGCCTATTACCCACAAGGAAATGGCCTGGCAAAGTCTTCAAATAAAACCCTAGTGAGGGCACTGAAAAAAGCTATCAACAAAAATCAGAAAAATTGGGACTCCCAGTTGAAATTCGCTCTATGGGCCAATACGATCACCAGCAAGAGATCAACCGAGAAGTCCCCATATGAATTAGTATATTGGAGAGCAGCAATATTCCCTATACAGTTAGCCTTACTAGTAGCCCGATTCATGCAAGAAATCCAAGAAGAACCCGATGATGCGACCAGGAGAATCAATCAGCTGGAAGAGTTAGAAGAAACACAAAACCAGGTAAGTCAGAGGTTAACTGAATACCAAGATAAGATGAAGGATCTTTTCGACTAGCATGCCAAGGACACGAAGATTTAGGTTGGGGATTTAGTGCTCAGATGGGATGTTCGAAGAGCTGATAAGGGTAAACATGGTAAATTTGACCCACTATGGTTCGGCCCTTTTAAAATTGTGGATCAAGGGGACAACAACACATTCAGGTTGGAAAATTTGCAGGGAGACTTGCTTGATGCCCCTGTAAACGGTCACTTCCTCAAACCTTACTTCTAGTTCTGATTCAGACCGAGAGAGCCTGATGTATTATACTGTACATTAGTTATCTACTTTCATCTTTGTTTGAAATATGTTTGTCGTGATGAATCATGAAGAGAAAAATAAAAAGTGCTGAAGATTGGTGTCCACATGGAAGATTAACAAGTGGTCTACGAAGTTCTTGACACGCCCAAGGATGAACGTGCCACCCCCAAGTGGAGCCAATGTTGATTATATAGTTTACTTTTAATATTTTTATGGTTTTCTGTGAGTAGCAAAGCATCGAATGCCATTACCCGGGGTGAATGTTTAAGTGATGGCTAGAAAGAAACAATGCTAAGCTAAGTCACGTGGCCGAATAATTAAGTGCATGTCTATAAGGGGGTAGAAAGATGCAAAGGTTCCAAACATGAAACAAAAAAAGGTATAGTTTAAAATATTTAAATCAAAGAGTATTATAACAGAGCCCGCCTCTACTTCATGCATGTTGGTACAAGTCTCCGCAGGTGCTATTCCGGGGGGGTCAAGGAGCGGAGGAGGGTGGTAGAGCCATACCCCCGTGGAATTGTGGTGACGTGTCATGGGGGTTGACACAATGTAAGGGTTATATGGGGAGTAGAGCACAGTTCCTAAAGCCACCGTGCTATGTGTCTCATGCTCCACGAAGAATATTTTTCGAGAACAGAGTTTCTTACGCGGCAGAAAGGTAAGGTAAAGTCCTTAGGTTAACTGGTACTAAGGCTCGTACCAGTATTAAACTCGGCACGGTGTTCACCTACCTGCAGTTAAATGCCCAATACCTATGCGTCGCGTGCTCCATTGTCAATGTCCTTACGACGCTCACCCCACTCGCTTCACCATTCCGCCCTTTCCCAAGAATCCTCAGTTCTATATAACGGTCCCCCGTCTTTTACTGCAGTAAAATTTTTAGGTATTCGGCTATGGTATAGACTAAAGTGGGAGCCTAGTTCCAGGTCCACCTAGTCACTGTTAGTACCCCCCCGCGTCGCTTTCCCAAGAATATTTCCTATTGCATAGGTATTCTATCCCTCATACCCCCTCTGGTTTCCTTTTGTTTTTAAAAAAGTTTTCATATCAGTCATGGGAAAGGTCACCCCCAAGAAGACAGAACCAGAGACCCCTCAGGTCCGTGAAACTAGAAACCCTCTAGGGTTTGAACCTTTCTTAGACATGCAAACCAAAATCTGTGACCCATAATACCCTTTTCCCATCAGCAATATCAACACTGAGCTTTTTAGAAGACATGTCGAAAATAGGGGTAGATATCGGGTGGTTTTATCAGGTCTATACCATCAAATTACCCCTCCAGTTTATCTAGTGGTCGAGTTTATTTTCTGGCTCAGAGATGCCTACGATGAATGACGAGGCATGTTTATCTCGGCTCAAGGTAACAGGATATTTTCTCTTTCCCCTGACATTATCAGAAAATCCCTTCGCTATCCCACTAGCGCGAACTACATCAGTTTCAACGAAATGACTTTAACCCCTTAGTTTGCAAAATTGCCATGGTAACAGCAAGGAGATTTCATCTCCTCCATAACCGGCAACTAGACCACATCCCTCCCTTCTGCAGAACATTTCCCTTTGATTTTGTTTAAAGAAGAAGTGCAGCTCATTCTTTCTCTCATCGCAGGTCTATTAGGTGTAGACAGTTTGGGGAAAACCTCCAGGGCATGTGTCGCTTTATTATGGTTAATGTCTCAAACTGGGGTAGTTCTAGATATTCCTGGTTTCCCAGCCTCCACCATTTACACCCAGTTCCAAGAACTCTTAGAAACTGGTGGCTTCCCCTCTTGTTCTATGGTTTTCTACCTCTTCCTTTATCAACATGCTAACAAATTTGAAGGTTTGGGTTTAGATAAGGTGTATAAGGTAAATTCTCAACCTAGACCAATTTTTGACTAGAGCTTTGCAACGCATCAGTTACTAAATGGGGTGGGCTATTCGAGATTTCTAGATGAGTTCATGCCTATTTCCTACACTATCATCCACGACTCTCCCTCACCTAAGGTTTTTCCTGAGATGAAGAGATGGTTATAGGCTAGTCAAGCCCAAAGCACTAGGGATTGGTACCTGTATGATAACTACACCGAAATTTGAGTTTATGTAGCTGAAGTTCCCCCCTATCAGTTGCATGTGTTCCCTGCTCGACGGATTTATGTTTTGGAGTACATTCGGAGACCTTGAAATCTGACCAACTCCACTTCCTCGCTGCAAAAAATGGGTTTATCCTTAAACTTCCCATTACCATTAGCCCTTTTGTTGTCAATTCAAGGCACGCCCTCCCCATTGTTGAGAAGATGCTTCAAGACATGGATTTTAGACAAGGGAAATTTTTTCCCTACGATCTGAGGGGCATCATTTCTAATAGAAGGAGAAGGAACAAATCAACTCCTTATGTGCATGAGACGAGACCGTTCATAGAATGGAGGGCTAATCTTGAAACTTGGCCTTTGCTTTCACAGATGGAGACTGATTCATCTGCAACAGGGGAAATGGCAGAGGCAGATTTAGGAAGAGAAGCTGGTAAAGATCTAGAAGCGGAAGAAGTAGGTACGTTAGGAGTAGGTTCTCCCCCTCATAAAAGGCAGAAAATAGTGACAAGTGAAGCAGAAGTTATAGCGGAAGAAAAGTTGCTCAAACCAGAAATAGCATATGGCAAACCCGATGAGGGAAGGGTAGGGCTCAAGGTGTTACAAGATAGTGTTACGTCTTCTTACTACTCAGAAGTCTCATGGGCTATCAGAGCTGACACTTCACAGATCACAACCGAAAGAAGCTCGAAAGCGAGAGCCATCAGAGATAAGTACAGGACCGAGCTAGAAGGATTCGTAGAGAAATACCATACTAGAATTTCAGCCTCATTGAACCTGGACACAGAACATCTAGTGATGGCCATGGCTAAGGCCATTCTGGACCCAGATGTAGGTACTACCAGTTACAAAGTGCTAGAGTACGCAGTCAACATGTCAAAGGTGCCAGCAATTGACAAATGCAACCTATTTCAGGTTTTTGGCGATATGTCAAAAGACGAAGTGATGCGGCTTACGATCACTTTAGAAAAGTTGGAGTCCAAGCATTCCCAAGTGAGGGAGAACTTTAGAAGAGAATAGGTAAATTCTCGTGCCCTCGTGAATCAAATAAGTTCTCTCCAGGATTCGATTAAAGGAAAAGAGACTTGTGAAGCCAATCCACAGCGTCAACTCATCGAGGAATTGTAGAAGGAAGTGGCATCCCTGAAGCGCAAGATTAGCATACCGGCCTCCCATCATGTACAAACAGCCGAATTAGCCCAGGCTGAAAAAGATAAAGTAGACTTGGCTGACTCTCTTGCAAAGGAGAAGGAAGAAAAGGAAAAGATAGCAGAAGCGATGGCTGTTCTTTAGGGCAGGCTAATGGCATTACAGACGACTTGGGATACACATAGTTGTGCACCACCGCTAGCCCAACTAGAAACTAGTTCGCTGTCCAAAAATTTGAATATAGCAGTGGCTACAAACGAGGCATTAGAGAAGCAGGTTTCTACAGCAAGACTAAGAATCAATGAGCTAGACGCTTTCTTGGCCGAAAATTCCAAAAATATCGAGGCTATGCGAAAGGAAGTCAAGCAGGGTAAAAAGGAGAAAGCTGGCCAGCAAAATACCATCGACGAACTCAACAGTCACCTGAAAGGTAATATCACCCTCAGGGATGCTAGACGACTAATCTGGTCAGAAATTATCTCGGCGGTCAAAGGGCATTGGGATTTTCTAAAAGTTATTGAAGAAGTAAAGTCATCCGTGCTTTATCTCAGAAGAAAGCTTCATGAGGGCAATATTGATATTTCCAGCAGAGCATAGCACACAAGAATTTATATCTCTTTCTTGAAAGGGCTGAGGTCTGAAGACGTGGAGATGCACGATATAGCATGCAGGTTCAAGGAGGCCGTGGAATGTTAGAAAATAATTGATAAGGAGTCTACCCGCACTATAGCTTCGAGAACCTTGGAAAACATGGTAGTGAATTTGGATCAGTTTGAAATGATTTGGGCTGATATCATAGCGGTTGGTCTTCCATCATGTTGGGGTCCTACTCCTACCGTGTTACTGCCATTACCAACATATGAGGCATGTCTCAAGGAGGAGATGAAGCAGACAGATGTACTTTCAGATAAATCCACCCGGCTGAAAGCCGAGACTATACTTTCAACACTTCGCCAGGAATTTTCCCTTCTGCACCTAGTAAAGCACAAAATTCCCACTAATGCAAATTTCGATGATCTCACTAAAGCTTATATTAGAGTGGAAGGTTTCACGTCAATGCCTGAACCCGCAGCAAACTGTCAGCAAAGGTGCACCAAGTATGCCAGCCTATTGGCCAGCTCATCATCCAATGTTCCACCACCTGTGTCAACAACCACATCGCCTCCATCGCACCAGTGAATGCTGTTAATTCATGATTTGGCCCTAGCGTCCTTTACTTTTACTTTACTTTGTTACTTTTAAATTTTGAGTGGAATTCGCATTTCACTCCTACATTTTACTTTCTGTTAAAATCTGTTTTTTAATATTTTTGAAATGGCCGTGAGCCTAACTGTAAGTGATGAAATGCCCCTATCCCTCATCATGAATTTTGGTTATTTTTGATTGAGACCTCAAACTGATTACTAGCACACGGGGAAGATATTTTTCTCAAAAATATCTTCCCACTCATGTTTCTGAAGATTCTATATAAGCAGCAACCAAATGGGAAAAAGGTTTCTAGATTTTCTGAAGAATATGCTGCGAAAGAATTTTTGTATGCATTTTGTCAAAGCTTTAATATAAATGCGAAGAGCTCATTGGGTCTCAGTGATAAGGAGTTCCATCTTAAACGAGGATTCTGGTCTTTGTGCTTTATAGTCTACAAATCTTCCTTATGTGTTATAGTTCAGCTGTTCATTTCATTATATCCATTTCTCTTGTATCATGTTCTGGAATGCGAGTGGCTCACTGGTTTTGGTATGAATTTATCATAGTTGATACTTATGCTAAAACCTGTCTAGCACTTTAAATATGGCTCAGTCATGATATGTTATTTCATTTTCACTCCAACCATACTTCTTCTATATTAAATACCATGGGATGTTATTTTTAAAGGTTATTATCATGTATGGATTCTTATTATCATAAGCCCATCACATGTTAATATTTGTTTCTGGATTTCATCTCAGTAATGGTTAGTATTCTCTCTATATTTCATACACAACAAATGCCTTCTGATTTTTCACCTCTGTAAAGCATTTTTAGAATCCAACCCTCCTTATAGAATGTTGCCTTTGAGTTGTCTGATACATTTATATTGAGAATTCACACTTTGCCTCTGCAGTATCGCTTTCTTTATGCTGAACTTATGAGTATTCTGGTTCCATCTACATTGAATTTTCTTGTTAAACTTGAAATAGCACAAGAGCCTCGTTCTGATAACTATCCATGTTATATCATATGTTCCTTGCTATATAAGATCTACTAGGCACTGCTCTTTCACAACTCAAGGCTGGCTCTAGGGTTGACAACACTTACTTTGTTCACATTGTCAATGTTCTAATTTCTGAAGTCGTGGATCTTCTAGCTACCGATAGCTTGAATTCAATATAGTATCTCTACTTTCTTCTCGTCAAGATCTCAAGTCATAGTACATTAATTCAAATATCTCGTTCGACGTCATATCGCAATAGGGCACACACATATCAATGTGTGGACTACGGAACAGTTAATAAAAATCGGTTAATTAACACTGAAAGCAACAATATTGGTGTTTTTGTGAACCAGTTGTAGTCTACAGAAAAGGACAGGCTATGTGTTTGGTTAAGATGTTGAGATTGGTTTTGTGTGTCACTCGACGCCTCAATCGGCACAATTTCATGTGGATCTATTTCCTCGAAAATCAGATGAGGAGTGTTTCAAGTTCTTAACCTATTTCCCTCCTCCCTTCTCATAGTTCAAGTGCATGCTTGTGGCTGTTGCGTATTTTGATATATCTTTGTAACGAAAAATCATGGACTTATCAAACTTTGCATCCACATCTAGTGCTCAAAGTTTTGGGTTATCAAACTTCATCAAGCCAGGTAAAATATTTCATGATGTTGTGGGTAGTGCATATTATGTTTGTAATATTTCTAAAATTTAGCTTTCAGCTAAATGGAATATTATAGATTATTTTGTCACTAGGTAGGTGAATAATTGGGTAGGGAGGCCCATAAATCTCCTTAGAAACAATAAAAACACTTCAAGTGTGAAAGGAGACCTTCTAAGCAGCTAAATAAAGCACCTTTGAGTGTGAACAGGGTTTGGAACATGTTGAATAGGTCAATTTTGATCAAATCAACAACAATGTTATGGAGGAGTGGACATTTAATGAAGAATAACGTAATTTTGGAGGGAGATTGATTGCATAGAGGTAGTGACCTATTTGAGTGCGGCCAAGGGTAAGGAAGCTCATAAATTATATAAGGAAGAGGATGGCAGCCATATTGGTTATTTTTTTTGGCTTATTATTTCGTATATGATTTGTTTAGACTTTTGGAATTCTTCAGCTATTTAGTTGAGTTTGCAGTGTTGTTCATCACAGTGTGTTCCCGAACGGGAATCCCATCTCTTTCCTTGAGAGGCCTCTTGGAGGAGCATTGCACTACATTTCCACACTCAGGCTCAAGGCCAAGCTACAAATTTCTTCATAAGCGTAGTTTCTGTAGAATATTGTGCTGTGTTGCAGGGTGTAGCAGTGGAGAATCATATTGGGTATCTTCAGAGCTATTTTTGTAGTGGAAGGAGGTTTCCATCCATTAGGAGCCTTGTAAGGAAGCCCCTTGAGATTTATTGACACATTTAGCATTAGGCTAAGGAGGATTTATCCCCTAAAGCGCAGTTTCAGTCTAGATCTGCATTATTTTAGGGAGGAGTTGCAGGGTTGGTTGCTGTGGTTGTTTTGGGAGGTGATTTCTTCAGTGGAGGAGCCATTATTTCATACGGAGGATCTATTGGAGAATATATGTAGGTTTCTACATCAGCTTTAGTCATATCTTCTCATTTCTGTTGTTGCAGCATACCTTCGGCCCTAGCGCTGCAGCTTACATTGGCACATTGTGTGCATTTTCCGGAAACCCTCTTGGGTTGTCTTGGAAAGATGATCTAGTGCCCAGATCTATATATTTAGACTCTATTGGGGTCTATATCAGTATTTTTATACCATTTTATCATCTCTAGCTATAGTTATGCTTAATATGACTGCACCGTAGTTTCTCTCCGGCATTTTGTATTGTAATAACAGCTCATATTTGGGAGTGATTACTTATGGGAGGCTTGTTTCCTTAGTGTATATGATTTATGCCTCACAATTTTGTATTGATTTTCTGCTCTAATACATAATTTTATGAATCCATATTGGTCTCATGGTTTTATGTTTTAAATATTTGTTGTTGCTTTCATTTTATGAGCTATATTGCTACTTTTCCCATTTGGGAATATTACAATGTTGCACCAGAAGTTCTTAAGCGTCGGTCCAGACCTGAGTCTGATGTCTGGAGTATTGGTGTCATAACATATATCTTGCTATGTTGGAAGCTTCCATTTTGGGACAATACATAGGATTATAGAATGCCAAACTCCAATTGTAACGACCATAAGAAGTAAAACACATATGTTGCTTCTCAAGGAAACAATAAACAGTGATCATCTTATCATGTAATGAGCTGAGCATAGCTGGCAATATCATATTGGTGATGATTGTTGTATGATATTCCAAACTTAGGAAAATTATATTTTCCAGTTCCCGGTTCCAATTGGTTTTAAGAAACCATGCTAAAAGTGTATACATAGATCCGCGTGACCAGGGGCAGTGCTACTGCTACAAAGCAGAGAGCTGTGCACTGAGGGGGGACCCCAATTGGGAGATCCGACATCGCATTTTTTTTCTGGAAGGAGGCTTGATTTCGTTGTGCAAAGAAGGAGGAATTGTGCGCCCACTGAGATGATCCCTGGAGGGTACCATTGGAGCCAGCATTGCATTGTTTCAGGAATCTTTAACATTGTTTCATGAATTTTTAACACGCCTTTTCACAAGAATATATTGGCATTCAATTCTGATTTTTTGTTCTCCTCATGTTCTAATCCTGTAATTCAAATTGCTGCAAGGGAACGAGCTAGGTGGTTGGGCCCACCAGCCAGTTCATTGCCCAAACCTCTTATATTTCTTTTGCTATATTTTATCTTACATCTTTTGTTGTATTTCATCTTATGCATGATTTAATTATTTCTGTAATGTCATTCCATAATTCTTTTTATAGTTTTGATTCCTGTAGTTTAATTGATGATATTTCTATAGGAATAAGATAGAGTATATGATTTCTTACTGTGTCTCATTTATTTATAAGTGAAATAATTTCCTTGATCTCATATGGTGTATAACAAGGTTTAATTTCAGAATATAATGGTGAAGGAAACAATTGTTCATTAAGAATTATGGTTGACTTAACTCGTCATGCGATGTTTATGATTTCATTATTCAAGAGGAGAAAATAATTCCTGCATTAGGAAGACAACAATCATTCTTGGAAACTTAATAACCAAATGAAAAAATTGGCATGAAAGAAGATTGCAATCTTGTTTTATTTCTGAAAAAGAAGTTCCACGGAACTCTTAATATGTTTTGAATATTAATGGTTGTGACCTATGTTCCTTTCATCATGAATAATGTTGTACACATCATATTTATGTACTGAAGGATAAGTGTTTAATGATTGGGTTGAGCTTGGAAGCAACAGATGAATTTAACTTATTTTTATTACACACTTCATGTTATTTCCTGAATCACATTCTTTATGGTTTGTCAGTTTGAATGGGGCTTACGTTCCCTTGTCCCCTAGACAACTGAGGAAGACTTTCTATAGGATTCAACTCAACCCAGAAGAGGAGCCAAAAGTAGATTCCCAGAGTTTTTTTACTTTTGAAGAGTCTTGTTCATTTTCCTGAATGATGCCCTTTTGAATTCCTTTTCAAGAGTTTAGTTTTTATTTTGACAGATCCCTGAGGTCATATTCTGGCATATGTTGTGATACGCCTCTAAGTTTACTTACTCGGATTGACAAATTAAATGTTGGTGTAAATATTTCATTTATACTGCCCAACATGAAGCATGCACAAATCTCAAAAAGGTAACAACAACAAAAGAGGATGATGATGATGAATGCTTTCCCACATCAAATCGAAATGATATATAAGAAGAAACTAATGAAGTAGCAGAAGAAGACACATATGATAAATAAAAAGCTCCATCTAGGTATGCTCAAAAGAATCATCCAAAGACTCAAATTCTAGGAGAAAAGGAATCTGGGGTACAAACAAGAGGAACTCTTGTAGGATCTCCTATTTATATAGCTTTATTATCCACCATTGAACCACAATATGTAAATCAAACTAGTAAATATGAATATTGGGTTAAGGCCATGGATGAAGAACTTGATCAAATTGAAAAGAATAATACTTGGGAATTGGCTCCAAGACCTCATGATAAAAATGTTATTGGGACAGTGTATATTCAAAAATAAGTTGAATTAAAATGGAGAATTATTTAGAATAAAAGTTAGACTTTTTTGTAAAGGTTATGCTGAACAAGAAGGTATAGAATTTGAAGAAACATTTTCTCCAGTAGCCAGAATTGAAGCCATAGGAATTTTTCTTTCTTTTTCAAGTTTTTTTCATTTCAAATTTTATGGAATGGATGTAAAATCCACATTCCTTAATGGAGATCTAGAAGAAGAATTATATATTGAACAACAAGAAGGATTTATTCTTGGGAATGATGGAAACCTTGTATGAAAACTCAAAAAGGCTTTATATGGGTTAAAACAATCCCCTCAAGGATGGTATTATCATATTCACAAGTGTATTCAACAACAAGGTTTCACAAAAGGATCCACAAACAACAACTTGTACACAAAAATTTAGGATGATAAACTGCTAATTATTGTTGTCTATGTTGATGATATCATCTTTGGGAGTAATGAAGAATATATGAGTCAAAAAATTTCTTATGCTCTGCAACAAGAATTTGAAATGTCTTTACTTGGGAAACTAACATATTTTCTTGGTTTACAAGTGCAACAAGAAAAAGATGGCATATTTATCTCACAAACAAAATATCTCAAGCATATTCTGAAAAAATATGGGGATGGAAGACTACAAACCAATATGTACTCCAATGATGATAGGATGTTGCCTCAGTTCACATAATAAATATACCACAATAAAAAAACTAGAATACAAGTCTACTATTGGAAGTCTTCTTTATCTAACAGGAACTAGACTAGATATCATGCATGCAATTGGAATTATTGGATGTTTCCAAGAAAATCCAAAGGAAACACATCTGCAGGAAATTAAGAGAATATTCAAATATCTCAAAGGAACCCAATAATTTGGATTATGGTATCATAACGATGTATATCTTACCTTTCATTGATAAACAGATGTGGATTGGGCTAAAAATGTTGATGACTGGAAAATCACCAATGGAGGTGCATTTTACATGGGGCCCTGATCTGTATCTTGGTTCAGCAAGAAACAAAGTCTATTTCCTTACCTATAGCAGAAGAAGAATATTTGGTTGTTGCATCTTGTTGCACACAACATCTCTGGATGATGCAAATATTACAAGATATTCAAATCAAATTTTCTCCACCCATATCCTTTCTATGTGATAATACCAGTGCTATTAGCATTTCCGAAAACCCTATTATGCATTCCAAGACCAAGCACATTCTAATTAAGTATCATTTTATAAGAGAAAAAGTTCTTGAACAAAAGGTTAAATTGGAGTAATTTCCCTCCAAAGAACACGTTGCTGATATATTTACTAACCCTCTTCCAAGAGAAGAATTTAAATATCTCAAACAAAAACTAGGAGTTGTCTCTACCTCATCTTTCTATTAATCAAGTTTGCTCTAGCGCGGGTGAAAATTCAGAAGTTTTCTTTCTGTATGCCATTTCCATGAAGTATAGTCATGTATATACATGAGCTTATATTAAGACAAGTGTGTATATATACCTCTGAACAGAAAAATTTTGGGTCATGTTGTCCCCTGAGATAATTCTAGGTCAATTAATCATGCCAAAGCATCTATAATGTTTTGTTAGTTTTAAATTGGGTTTTTGGATGAACAATTTATTAAGAAATTACAACAAATGTATTTAAACTTTAGATCATATTAGCCATTAAGAAAAGGGTTGTTTCTTTACTTCAAACAATGATTTAAGGTTGCATGTGTGAAGGCAAAAAATGTAAGAAAGTATGACCTATTAAATATTCAGATTGAATGTTTAATTTATCATAAGTGTGAAAGACTGTCAAAAAATGTTAAAAAAATCAACAAAACATATTTAACTTTATGAATATTACTGAAAATTAATTGATATAGAGGGACTTATAAAAATAGATAGTTCAGTAAGTCATTGTCTAAAATGGATTATAACTTCAGAGGATTTAAGATAGACTGAAACACATCTTTTCTTACCTAATTATCTTCATAAACATAAAATAAATGCAGAAAACAAAGTGAAATGAATAATGGAAAAAATTAAAAGAGAAAAAATTGGTTGAAATAAATCCAGAATCCTTTATTATCATCAATGATCAAAGCTTATACACTTCTTCCTACAAATTCTCATATGAGGGTTCAACCCTTAATAACTCGGATGGAGAGTTATTTATACTAGTTTCTATCACTTAAAATTATCTAAAATTGATTACAAAAATAGTATCAAATTGTAGGGAAAAAAACAGATGAGTGATATGTCGTTGTCTTTGAGGAAACAATTGATTATGTGGCCCAAAAATTGTTGTCATGCTAGCATGTTGTTGGAGACAAAAAGTTACTCGATCGTTTCACATAAGAGATCCCATCTTTCCTCACTTGGAATTTTCAGATTTACCAATTTCCTAAAAACTTCATCTACTTCTGTGTAACTTTCGAAAGTAGGTTTTTTGATGAAGAGGTGTTTCACTTCATGTTTTATGATCAAATAAAAATATAAAGCTTCTAACAAATATTCCCTGTCACGTGGCCATTAATTCCTACAAAATTTTCTTTGTCAATTGCAATGGTGTAAATATTTTTGCAATACTCCTCCAAGTTGATCAACTTCTCATTAGGAGCTACTAGTCCAAGCAATCCTCTCTGGTTCAACAAATTAGACTTAGTGTGAAATATTTGGAAAAAAATGTCCAAAGTTTGACACTTAGTTTCCAATTGGTTTAGCATGATTTCCAGGATAGTAGCTGTTATGTCTAAATTTTTTATCTTCTCCGACTCTGCTCTTCTTTTTGAGTTCATTACTTTAATCATGTCTGATTCCTCTTTTGGTTTCTGCTTGAGTGTTGCCTTCTCTTGTTCAATGACTATCCTGCTTCTGCTAATTAATTCCTCCTGCTAAACAATGATTTGTATGGATGGCCATACTTCTATCATTACTTGAATTATTTTTGTCCATACACTCTCCTTGGCTTGGGCCAAGGTGTCTCCCATTAGAAGCTCACTTTCTAGCTTCTGAATCTTTAGTCCCAACCTGTGAGACTTATGCATTTCTTCCATGTACAAAGTATCATTTTTGATCTTCTAAGTTTCCCAGGCTTTGAATTTATCCAGCAGCTTCTCATTTTCCTATTTCTGTATGGTCAAATCCTTTACGAGTCTAGTTGAATCACCTGTCGTTGATGTAGATTCCATTGTTGTTGATGAAGAGCTACGATTTGTACCTGCAATTAAAATTGGTAGTGTTGCAACTGAGATTAAAGCAAGTTGAGCTTATTGTTCTTTTTACTTGAGTAGTATTTCAATTTTCTCCTTCATCTTCTTTATCTGAATATTCTTCTCAATAGTGAGTTTGAGCTTATATTCTTTATTCTCTTGACTCTCCTCTAATTATTTGGTCTGTGGGTCTTCAGTGGAAGGTAGATTTAGTTTTTTTCGAAAAGCTGCAATGTCTACATTTTTCTTATTTAAAATTTCTTCTACAACTTTACAAAATTTTGGGTCATGCCCAATCTTAACCACAATGTCTTCTAAAGACTTTAATTTTTTTTCTTTAGCTAAAGAGGATAGTTTATCTATTTTAAGTTGTGACTGTACATTTGATAATGTTGTTCTTAACTTAGGCAAAGTCATAGCTATATTAGTCATGCTAGAGAAGAGCATCTCTCCAAACTATATATGCATATCCATATGATCTATTGGATGAATTTGATTTGCATCAAATGAGAAAATGGTCTTCTTATAATCTTATGGAAACTTAGGAAAAGGGACTTGGGCTTGTAGGAAAGCCATTTTCATCCTACCCTTTTCATTATCAAAATAAGAGAGAAGCAAGTGCTGTGATGTAGAAGTCTACTTCCAAAACTAACTATATACATTAGACTTCAATGTTTCATTTTTCTACTTAATCTCCTAGAATTTGGAGAAGATGTTCTGATCATCTGATGAACTGGTTCCTACAGATTGGATGATCTCCAAAGTTTCTTGAGAAGCTAAAGAAGATAATGGAGTATTAGTAACACTCCCTCCTGCTGATGTAGACATTATGGATCTCCTAAATCTATGATTTCTGGTTCCTTTGGGCACTGCTCAGTGGAAATTGTTAAGTCGGTCTTCTTCTTCTTTTGTTGGATTATGAATTCTCTGATCAAATCCATAATAGTTGATGTTTCTTCCCTTGATCTTTTTTTTCGTTTTCTTTGGGAAACTGGAGTCTTCAAAGTAGAAGTGGAAAGGATATCTTCCTCTGCTTCCTGCAATGCATTTTCAGTTTGCCCATCTTGATTCATGAACATTTCAATTTCATTCCTTAGTGTATGATTATATGGTTTTTTTTTCAATTCAACTCTTAGATTTGAAATTATATTGAAAGGGTCATAAGACCAGGTGAAGCTTGGCTGGAAGTTCATATTTTTAAGGAGGTCATCTGCCTCAATCCCTATTGATATGGTATTGCAAATGAAAGAACCAATATTTGACTTAATATTGAACTGTGACTTCCTCTTCCCTAAAACAAAATGAAGATCATACATATTAATAATTTTCCTAATATATTCAAAAGAGAAGATTCACATTGGAACATACTTGGGAAATTTATATGGTGTCATATCCCAACCATATACTCGAACCTTTGTGTAATTTTGGTATAAATACCAACATCCAGTTTTAACTGGGTCACTCAAATGAAGGATTATTTTAATGTCCTGGCCAATTATAGGCTCATTTTGGCTGATAAGAAGTTGTGCAAATGGATGGATGAATAATTCAATGAAGTCTGAAAAATAGAATTTATCTGAAAATGATCTGACCAATTATGTCCAATGAATTATTGACTCATTAATTCCTTGTTCATCCTGCTCGTTGAGTGTAATAGGTAGTGAATCTCCTTCGTGAAACAGAAACATATGTATAAGTACAACGGTGTACTTCAACATTCCTTGGGTTGTTAGCTTCATCAATTGTTCATGCATATTAGCAGCCAAAAATTGACTGCAATTATACATAACTGCAGGTTGATGATCTTTGGAAAATATAGAGAAATATCCAAGGATGGGTTCATCTAGTGTCCTGTCATCTGGATATCCTAATAAACAAGACAGTAGTGAGATGACGTGTCTGGTAGCTTCAAGAAACATGGAGGATGGATAGTTTGGGTTTTTCTTTGGTAATTCAGCATCATCACGCAGGAAGGTCTCAGAAATTTGGGCTCTCTGAGGGAAAGTGAGTTTATGGTTCAACTACATAAGAGTTTCTTGAGATAAAAGGCTTAAGGAGTCATTATGAGGGATTAAGAGCATGTTTTTTATGGTCTCTTCAGTGATGGATATCATAATGTTTCCATTCTAAGCCACAACTTCTCTTTTGATGGGGTCATACCTGGTTTGACACCATGTGACCAAGTCTATAAAATCATGGGTTTGAGGGAATGAAAATAAGGGCAGAAATAATTCCCACAACTTGATGTCATCTTTTTGATCCAATTATTTTGTTCCATCCATAGGTTCAATTCATGGAATTTGAATTCGCACTCAGTGTCAACAATTTTGAATTAAGAATCAGCAAGGGGGACGTGGTCGAGATCGACTGGGGTAGAAGCAACTAGGTTTTCCTCATAGGCTGGCTTTCGTCTTTTTCCCTTGGGGGCCATGTTATCTGCACAGGTAAAAGAAGAAGGAGAAGAATTTTAATTCTCTATGTGGCACAGTGACAAATGTCTAAACCAGTGGCGCAATTATGCTCTAACAACCTGCAATTCAACATCAAAAAGTGAATAAAGAAAAGTGGTAAAAGGAAGGGAAAAGTTTTATTTATAATAGTGGTTGGATTATTGTTATGGATTGAGTATTAGTAATGTGAACGTATTAGGTTAATTCCAATGGTACAGAAGATGGGGTGATGAAATGGCTATGAAACGGCTAGGGAGCGGGTCTAACGGGATAGATATAATAAAGCTAAGGAGCAGAGTCCCAATGGAATGAACAGCTGGAAGTGTTTAATTTTTCATCAGGAAATGGTCAGGAGGAAAATTCAACTGATCATTGGCGGGAGTGGAAACCATTATCTGGAGAAAAGTAGATTTTGGAGGGGGTAGGTGGTGGTAAATGGTTTTCAGTGGGGGGTACGAATTATTGTGGAGGTGACACATAAGGGAGGGCCCACCATTGGGAAAAATTCCTTTTGGACCACACCCCACCCCTTTCCGTTAACGAGAAATGGGCAATGGGGGTGCAAAAAGGCTTCCCCGTTGTCGATCTGGGTGGGGAAGATATCTTCCCTTGAAAGTTGCTCGAGAGATAATCAGAAGGCGACAAATCATTTTGTTTTTAGCAGACTTAAGATAAAAAAGCATGCGCTTATTTATTACAATAAAGTTTAATTTCTTAATGAATCAATTAATACGATTAAAATACAATTTAACTCCTAAATTAAAATCCTTGGCACATTTAAACAAGCAACCATTTTTCTTTTATTTTCTCTAATCAAATAAATTCTTCTATTGTTATACCTAAATTTTTTTCAATAATTTTGCCTTCATTTTTTAGGGCAAATATTCCTATTATTTTCTTGATATGAATAATTTATTTACCATGAGTCCTAACATTTTTGTTTTTTATCTATTCATATCCAAACTTAACTTTTTTGAAAATTTCAATTTTTTTTCTAAAAATACTACCTTTCAAAACCAAATAATGTTACAACATTAGCTCCAACTAGGAACTGCTTCCTCCTGTAGGATGCAGAGAACAAGCAAATCCAAGTGCCTTCTCCTCAGGCTAATGGAGTCTTTACTTTAAAAACAAACAAACTTGAAAATTTAAACAAACAAGTATATGTACAATGATGAACATGAAGTATTCTTTTGCATCTTCAGTATTGGATGTAGTGCTTCAGGAATCTTCCATTGACTGGAAATGAAGAAAATTGTCCTTCCAAGTTCTGTAAGATGAAAGTATTATTACCCTTGAATTCAACAATGCTAAAAGGTCCAAACTAAAGGTTATCGAATTCTCCATCTTTTCCTCTTTCTTCCCTCCTAGCATTCCATCTCAATACTAGATCTCCTTCCCTGAAATATTTTTCCGTTGCCTTCCTATCAAAAAGAATTTTCATCTTACTCTGATATTTCCTTTCTTATATTGAATCTCATCCCTGTTTTCATTTAGTTCAATAATCTAATTGATCCTCCTAGATGAATCATCATGTTCTTCATTAACTTCTTGTAAAAAAATTAAAACACGGAAAGATAAAATTGTAGGAAAAATGGCCTCTTTACCATAAACCAGCTGAAATGGAGATTTTCCTATAGATCTTTTTAGAGATACACTATTAGCCCAAACTGTATAGATGAGGTGACTATCCCAATTCTTCTTATGATCTTATAAAGTCTTCTTAATTACCTTGAACAGGTTCTTATTTTATGACTCTGCAAGACCATTTCCCTGTGGATAGTAAGGAGTACAAATGATGTAATAATATTTGATACTTTTGACAGAACTCAGTCATTTTTACACTACTAAATGTTGTTTCATTATCAGTTACTATTTGTTGATGGCATCCAAATCTGGATATAATTTTTTCTTCAATAAATTTGATTACTACATTGTCTGTGGCATTCCTAACTGGAATTTCCTCCACCCATTTGGTTAAGTAATCTGTTGCAGTTAGTATCCATATGTGTTGATTACTTGATGTTGGATGAATTTTCCCTGTCAAATCCAATCCCCACTATAAGAAGGGTGCTAAAACTAATACTTGAACCAAAGAAAGAGCTACAAGTTTTTTATTTCCAGTAAACATTTGACATGGAATGTAGCTTCTAACCTTTGCTCCTACTTGTGAAAACATAGTAGGCCAATAGAATCATTCTCTTAGTATTTTTTAGGTTGTGGCTCTCCAAGCATAATTTCCACCACATATACCTGCATGAAACTGCTCAATAATTCCTTTTGTTTCACTTTCTGTCAAGCAAAGAAAAATGATTTTGATTGGATCCTTCCAGTATAAGTTTTCATTTATGATACAGTACTTTACATATTTTAACTTAAGTGTCTTACATTGATTTCTTGAAAATTGACTAGGACACTCAAAGTTAATCAAAAAATGTACAATATCAGAATGCCAATCTGACAGCTAGAATTTTTCATTAATATGAACAGGGATTGTTTGATTTGAAGATGAAGGTTCTTGTGTTATTCCCTTCTAAATCTTGGGAAGGTTCTTGTGGATTCTCCCCTTTTGCATTTAGAGAAAGTTCTTATCGATTCTCCCCATGAGTTTTGGGAGAAGGTCCTTGTGTTTTCTTCTCTGAAATTTCAAAAATAGAATTTATCCCCAGAACTTGACAATTAGATTCAGCTAAGAATTTTGTCAAACGTTGACCTTTTACTAACTTAGTGGTTTTGATACTAAGATTAAATTCAAGGATTTGGGTGATCCTTATTCCTCTTCTCCTATCAATGTCTCCTTGAATGAGGAAAATTTTTACAGCACTGATGGGAACATAAGCAGTAATGGTTGAGTGGAGGACATAAATTCTAAAGGACTTTAAATCTTGGAATAGGGAGTAAGATTGTTTTTCAATAATGTCAGACTTAATTTATGCATCTCTCATGAATTTACTGAAAAAGGCTATAGGTTGATCATCACCATCTTCATCTTTTTGTAAAAGGACGACAACAAAATTGGTTTCAGAGGCAAAGGAAAATATGCTAAAGGGTTTAGAATCATTATGACTAACTAAAGTTGGAGCTTCAAAGATGGCCTTTTTAATCTGATCAAAATCATATCTAGCAAGTATGATCCATTTAAATTCATGATTCTTTTTAAGAATATCAGTGATATCCTTAACTATTTTAGCATAGTTAGGAATGAATATCCTTAGGAAGTTATTTTTTCCAAGAAAAGATTAGGTCTCCTTCTTATTCCTTGGTAATGAAAGTGATTGGATTGATGATACCCTTTTAGGATCAATCACCACTCCTTCCTTGGAAATGATGTGACCAAGCAATTTTCCTTCTCTAATAGAAAACAAATCCTTCTTGTGGTTGAGTGATATCCCAAACTTTCACACTTGTCAAAAAATTTCATCAAGTCTTTTAAATTTTTTTTATCTGAGTCAAAAAAGACAGTAAGGTCATCAATATATATAACAAAAAATGTTTTGGTCTTACCCACAAAATCTAAGATATATATCTCTTTGAAATGTTGCTCCAACATTTCTTAATCAAAAGGGCGTATTTGCATACATAAATGTAGCCCAAGGAGTGGTAAAAGAATTATTCTCTCTGTCTTCTAGACTCACCATTATCTGGTTATATCCAGAGAAACCATCAAGCATTGAAAGTCTATTTTCACCTAAAATTTTTGAAGCAACTAGTCCATTTTGGGTAATGGGTAGTTGTCTTTTAAGGATGACTTGTTTAAGTTTCTGAAGTCTACACAAAGATTGATTTCCCCATTCTTCTTTCTAACAAGAACTAAATTAGCTACCCAATCTGAGTATCTTGATGGAACAATAATATGAGCATCAAGTAACTTTTTAAGTTCTTTCTCTATGGTAGGGAGAAAGACTGGATTAATTCTCCTTAACCTTTTCTTATAAGGTTTTTCTTCAGGTTTCAATGGAATTTTATGCTCTATGAGAGATTTATCATAAGTTTTCAATTCAACATAAGACCAAGAAAAAACATCCTTATAATTTTTAAGAAGTTTTAGATATTCAGTTTTTACTTCCTGAGGTAGAGATGCACAAATTTTAATATTCTTAATATCTTCAATTTTTCCATTGTTAGAATCTTCAGTATCCTCTTCATGTGCATTTGATAGTGGATTCTTGGGAACATCATTCTGGTCAAATAACTTCTCTAGAGGCACTAAACCCTCAGGAATATTTTTTTTTGAAAATTGAATGATAATATGGTCAGCCATCTTTGAATTTAAATCATAGGTTTCATTTTCTTTATTAAGTTCATTCATGTCGGATTGATATTCTTCAATTTGTAAAACAAATAATTCATCAATGAACTGAAGAAAATATTTAAAATGTTCATCATCTTCAAATGTTTTCCAGTATTTTTCATTTTCAGGAATAGATGGCCTATATTTAACTTGAATTTAATATTACACTTGCATTTGGTCTGGAATTTTAAATGAACTAGCTGAAACATCCAGGGAGTATGCCTGAATGTTCTCATTCTAGGGATAGATGTAATATTAAATGCATGAAAGAAATTTTCCACTTAATCCCAAACCTCATTTCTGTAAGACCTAAGCCTAGGATGCTTTGTTTGGAAAATATTCCTAACCTGTCTAACTATGAGTTCAGAATCACTTAAAACACTTAGATTTTTCACTTTAAGATTTCTAGCTAGCTCAAAACCTAAAAGAAAGGCTTCATACTCTGCAACAATATTAGTGACATCAAAATCTAGGTTTTAGGATTGGGTTATGTTTTATTTTCTGGTGAAATTAAAACAACACCAACTCCAGCTCTATATTTAAAACATGATCCATCAAAGTGAAATTTCCAAATATCAATTTGGATAGTTATTGGGGTTTCTAAAACATCTTCAATTTTAAGCTGAGAATTCTGTAAATTATTTGAAGATAATTGGAAACAACCAAAATCTTAGTCAACTGCATATATGGGATGATTTTTGGCTTGGTCTACTTTACAAATCGTATGAATGAATCAGACCTATCTATACAACCTAAGGTTTTCTTCCCTATATACAAGAATTGTAGCAAAAGACATATCCATCTGAAGACTCCCTCCTAGATTAGCACAATAGGATCTTCATAGAAGCATTCCAAACTTAGGAGGGATATCAGTGACAACAATATCCAAAACTACACTTTTGATAGGTATTTGGGCTAAGGTTACCACTAATTCTTTTATGAGTCCTATACATGGTACCCTTTTAGAATCAAAGGTATATAGGTCATGGTAAGATCGAGTAATTTCCAAATTTAAAAAATCCATGATAACCTTTGGCATAATATTATGTGAGGATCTAGAATCTATCATACAGCTATACAAAAATGAATCATGTGCTTTCAAAGTTACATAAAATGGTGACACTGTTCCATCTATCATGTTAGAGCTTGGAAAAAATACTACTAAGGGTTTTTCATCTTGAAGACTAATCACATCCCCTTCAAAATTGACACTTGAGTTTTAAATCCATTTTGTGACTTGATTTTTGTATCCAAGGTTCTTTGAAAGTTTTGATAATGGGATGGGAATTTTGACTCTCTCTAACTCCTTTTCAACATTAAAAGCAGTCAAAACAATTATATCAATTTGGGTAGTATTAGTTGGTTGATTTAAAGGTTGAATGGTTGTTGTTTGAGTTTCAACAAAGTTTATCTGTGGTTCAATTATGACAAGATTTTTGGGAGGCCCATCAGGACCTGTCCTTGGTCTTAAATCATATCTTCTGTTAAGTTAAAAAATTAAAAATTCTGAGAAAGATTGATATTTATACGCTTGAGAATTTTATTGATCATCTTGCGATGTTTGATTTTGAGGGATAGGGATAGTAGCAATTTGAACAGATATATTTTCATGGTTGTTAGTATCTTCTGTAATTGAAAGAGTATTATCATCAGGATGCCGATAATCAATCAACATAGGAGGTGGTATTTGTTGATCATTGTTAGGTCTTTCAAGAATTTGTAGCTCAGGAGATTTCCTAAATTGACCTTGATTTTGTGTTTGAGGTCTAGCAACATTTTTTTGGCATGTTCTTGGTTGTGTTTCAATTTTAGAAATCCTATTTGAAAGGTTCCTAAGTAATGATGTAATCTCATCTATTTTTTTATCTTCATTTTTGGATTTGGAAGAAGAAGAAGCTTCTTGATTAGCTTTCATTTTTCTTTGAGCCTCTTTTGCTTTGGCTTTAAGCTTAGTTGAAGCAGATCTGTTAGCTTCAACTTCAACGACATTTGTTTTCATATCTTCTAAGGTTTGAGAAGTTTTTTCCCTTAGCATGACTGCAAAATCATCTTCAAAGGATTTAGAAAACCTTACCTTTTTTGTTGCTACTGGTGGTTTACAGTCATTAGACATCTTATGATAAAGTTTGTTAAATATTTTAATGAAATAAGATACTGGTTCACCATAATTTCTCTTAAGTTTTTCGAATTCTGTCATGAAATAAACATGATCCTTTTTAACAACCCATTTATTCTTAAAAATAGTTGCTAATTCTTCCCAAGATTGAATGGATTTTTCCCTCAATTGTATAAAACATATTCTAAAATTTCCTTCTAAAGCTTAGACAAATAGTCTCATATATACATTTTCATGTTCTACGTTCATATTGCCAGCAAAGTCTAGAAATGTTGCTAAATGATCTTTACAAGATAAAACAGTTTTCCATTAAACCTTGGAAGATGTTCCAAGTATCCAGTAGAAAAATCATTCAACATGTTTGGGAGTAGTAAAGAAACATATCTTTCTTGAAAAATAGGCCTAAAACCAGCCATATTTTGTGATGAAGATGAAGAAGATCTGAAGTGGTGGTTGTAGAAGATGATGTAGATGTAGAAGATGAAGTTTTGGAAGAAGGAGGTGAACATGGAGGGGTAAAATACAATGGTGGAAGAATTAAAGTTCAAGATATTATTACAAATCTCAAAGGTGTATGAATGACCAACTTCTTTATTTTCAAATAAAGGTTTTGAATATAAGGAGTAGAGATCTTCTGATTGAGAAGAAGTGGATGGAAAAGAATATGAGGCGGGAGATATGAAATCATTAGGTTTGAATTCAGGTAAATGTAAATCTAATTCTTGTTTTTATTTAGAATATTCAAAAAGTACTGTAGGTACATGATAGGATTCTAATGAACGAACTAGAAGAGCAGATTGGAAATCAACTAGGCTTTAGAGATCAATTCATGCACCCTATGCGGTAGATCTTCTGAATTTAAAGGAATAGGTCTAGGTCTAAAAGGATCATGAACTAAGGTGGTCTCCTGTTGAGGAATAGATGAAGAATGGGTTTGAAGTCTTCTTCTTGAAGAGGCTTGTCTTACTAGTCTCTCTAGATCTCAAAAAGGTAAAACAATCCCAGAATCAGAGTGAGACCTGGTATGTCTTGAAGGAGCCAGCTTTGGGTTCTTTGAAGTTGGGAGGTGAAATATTTTAACCTAACTAGACCTTTACTCACCTTCAAAGGAATAGGAATATCGTTGTCCCAGGGAAAATGGATCAAATTTTGTATCCCTGGCAACAGCGCCAATCAGATGTTGTCCTTTGAGATAATTCTAGGTCTATTAATCATGCCAAATCTTCTATAATGTTTTGTTTGTTTTAAATTAGGTTTTTTGATGAAAATTTTATTAAGCAATTACAAACATATGTATTTAAACATTAGCTAATATTAAATATTAAGAAAATGTTTGTTGCTTTACTTCAAACAGTGATTTATGATTGCATATGTGAAAGCAGAAACTTTAAGAAAATATGATCAGTTAATTATTCATATTTAACGTTTAATTTACAGAAGTGTGAAAGATTTTTAAACAATGTTAAACAACTTAATAAAACATATTTAACTTTATGAATATTACTGACAATTAATTGATATAGAGGGACTTATAAAAACAGATAGTTCAATAAGTCATTCTCTAAAATGGATTATAACTTTAGAAGATTTAAGATAGACTGAAACACAAATTTTTCTTACCTAATTTTCTTCATAAACATCAAATATATGTAGTGTTATTACTCTCCCCAACTTCCCAAGGATGACAATAGGATTGGAGAAAGGTAACCACAAACCAAACTTTAGGTCAAGTAGCTAGCCCTACCAAGACCAGAGAGGGCTCTGTCGTTCTCACTTTTAGCAGTTAAATGAATGGTGAAGTATCTAATGTTATTAGGCTAGGTATGTAAGCTTAAAAAATAGAATTTGTTTGATTTTTTGAACACTAGATAGAAAATTCAGTGAGTGGACTATGTATAAGGCTTTTTAGGTCTGAAATCCAAGGTGAATGTGCAGAGAATATGTGAGGCTAGATAGGTAGTTTGAAATAATTTTAATAATTCATTGAGTATAGGATGAAATGGAGGAGAGTTTGAATGATCACTAAGGTGAATTCATTCAGTTTAGAAGCAAATAAGCATAATATGGTGAATCTTGTCTAAAACACAACATGCATAAATATGATTTATTCTCATAAAATTAGAAGATAAACATATATGAAGAATAATACACGGTATTAAGCATGAAATGTTAAAAATACGTGAGAAAAATAGATTCTCCAAAGCATACCACAAGCATCTCAACACAATTCCTTCAAATATGTCTCTAATTTCATTCCAAAAGCTAATTACAAGAGCTCCACTGCAATATGAGACTATCCAACCCAAAAAAAGAATAAAGAGAGTCTACTTATAGAAAATATGGACAATGATGCCTCATCAGTTCGAAATCCCATCCAAAATGGATCATAAATGCAAAATATGAGTCATTTCCTAGTTTCTAGGGAGGTTAGAAACCATTCCATGAATTTTAGCTATAAACTAGGAGTGTTTGTCCATTACATTAATTACATATTCCATCATAAAAGGAGGAAAAAACCAACCCAATAACTCTAATGACAACTCATATGACAACATTTCCTCAAATTGTGACCATTTATGAGCTTAACAAGTGTCTTGAGGAATCCAATGTTGATTTTTAACATTTTTGATAGAAGAGTAAAAACAATTTGCATAACCGTAACAAAACTTTGGAGGCACTTTTAAGAATCCAAATTCACTTCTCAACTTTCAACTAGCTCTATGTGTCTAGCTTCAAGAACATCTTGAATTTTTCAAAATGGACCATGGAAAGGCCTTCCAAAATCCATTCTCCTAGGGTCACTCAAAAGCGTAACAAAGGGTCCAAAAAGGAGGCAGAAACATGAAAAATGAGTGGTTTTTGAGCTTTTTCTTCCAATTTATAGCTTTTCCAGCCATGAGGGTTCTTGATCTATGATGTACTCATCAAAATAAATCCATCCATATAAATAAATTAATATTTTTATGCCTCCAAGATAAGAGAAACAAAAGTTCGTTACCCTTCTGCAATGAGAAATTTCCAGAATTCTGCAAAAAATCATATAAAATACCAAAATTGATAAAAAATTCTCAAAATTGGTTTTGTAACACCTGTGAGAGATGGGCTACATAGCTAAATAATATTTAGCCAATAATTCCAATATATCCTCATCTTTGAGCTTCATTTGCGCCTCTTTAAACCTTTTCTTGACTTGTTTCAACCTTATTTGAGAAATGGTGTTCCTGGTGCGATAGTAGTTTTCCATGTGTCTTTGCAGCATGTTATTCCTTTTAGCCATCTTCAAAAGCTTCACAAAATTCTCATTATATATTGATAACCAAAGATCTTTTTACTCATTGATCTCCATGGAAATAAGCTCATTAAAGGCCAACTCTTCGGATTGATAAATTGACTATCTATCTCACTCCAGCGCCCTTTTGATGCCTCTTGTCCTTGGTCTTATTTTTTGTGTTTCAGCATCAATGTCTTGCATTTGGTCAACAAAAATAATCTTCTTGCCTTTACCTCTTTTTTCCTCCATGTTTTATTTGTACTTTCTTTGTAGGAGCTGATTGACTTGTAATTGAAAATTTTCTTGCTGAAGGAAAGTAATTTGGGTTTGGGAAATTAAGGCCTCTTTCAATTCTTATATTTATTTATCTTTCACTTTGATGATTTCTTCAATTGATCTGACCTCCACTTTATTTTATATCTCATCCTCCAATGGCACTAAATCACTATGTTGATGGAACAAAGGTTGCTCCTCTATCTCACATTGTTCAACAATGGTTCCAAGTGAAAGAACACTCCTAGCAAACTTAGACAAAAATACTTGTCTCTTCCCCCTCTCATATGTGTGAGAAAATTATACAACCTAGGAACATATGAAGGTTGATTAGGCATTCTAGAACAGCCAATCTCCATTGGTTGTGATGATGATGTAATAGGCAAGATAGAAAGCATTGCTGACAATCTCTCCAAGAAGTTTTCCTAGGCCATGTTTATGGAGTACAAGTGATGCAACACAATGAGATCGATTAGGAAATGATTAAAAATACTAGTTTGTTGATATAATCTTCTACTCTGAACCTTCTCAACCATCTTAATCAAGCTCCTATACAAATAGTGTGGAAATCAAGTGTTTTGGAAGAGGTAAAATGCATCAAAAGCCTAATGTGATACCTATATAACCCAGAGAATCTTCCTTCACATGTGAAGTACTTTATTATGAAGATCATCAGAGGATCACACTTGTTTCTAAGGTGTCTGAAAGGAAAAATATATTATGGATCCTCTCTAGCATGAGGCTTGAGGAATTGCTTGTATTTTTCAATGTCTAAATCCATACCCTTGAACCACTGCTCTCCATGACAAGGGATACCTGTAGCTAAAGAAATTAGGTCAGATGATAGGATTGTCTCCATACCTGGAAGAGTGACCTTTACCATACTTTATCTTGTTGTAAATAGGCTGGAAAATGGAAGATGATACCCCCTTCCATAAGCCTTTCGCAAAATTTCAAACATTGAGCTCTTTCAAAGGACCTTATGGCCAATGGTGAAGAATAAATTCCATGCATGGTGAAGGATTCAAGCCCGAGGTGGTGCCCTCCCTTGAATCTCTTCTTCTCACTTTCCATTGTGTTTGTCACTCAAATGATGAAACCCCTAGGGTGTTAGTGAAATGAGTGAATAAATGGAAATATGGAAAAATGGAGTGAAGGAAAGTGTGAGTTTGGTGGATGAAATGAAGGGTCTTGTGCTGAAAAATATTTTAGAAAAAATTGAGTAGGTTATTTTGTGTGTTAGCTTCAATTTGTAGTTGGGATGAGAGAAAATTAATGTGAGGAAGGTGTCAAAATGCCTAAAACACAGGAAATTCCCAATTTTGACTATGAGAATAGCTTGTGCAATAGTAGGGTAAGTTGGTAAGATGAAATGGGGGTCATGGAGTTAAGTAAAAATTCTGAGAAAAATTGAGTGGATAGGGTAGTGTCTTAACTCCACAAATGAAAGTGGAATGAAGATAAATGAATAAGTGTAGGATGGTCAAAAGCTTAAAACACGGGAAATTCTCAAGTTAGGCTATGAGGTTAAGCAGTTGAAACAAGGGCTATAGAGCTAATAAATTTTGATAAAAATTCATTGAGTATGGCACATTAGCTCTAATGTGCAAGTGGAATGAGGGCTAATGGATGGGTGTAGGGTAGTCAAAATCCTAAAACACAGTCAATGCCAAAGTTTCATTGTTTTCATAGTGGAAAATAGCTAGAATTAGGGTTTGATTGTATTAGACATGTAAGGGATGGTAGTATAGATGATAGGGATGTGGTGGTGAAGCATAATATGTATGAGTTATAGATTATGTGATGGTGTTAGGGTTTAGGTTAAATAAGGTAGGTTAGGGTTTGTCATAGTAAATTTTTTTATATATATAACAGATAACATATGGAGAAAAAGTAAAGTGACATGAAAAGTTTCAAATCTTTAGCATTAAACCAAACACTAGCATTAGGATGGAGCTTTACCTTGTATGGAGGCCACACAAATGAATGGAGATCGAGCTTTCAATTTTTTGGAGGGTTTCCAAGTTTTAAACATAGGAAATTGCTTCTTTACAGAAGTGTAACAACAGTCTACAGGAGTGTAACGTTGTGTGCGTAGCACTTGCGCAACACCTATGCAATGCTTCAAAATCATAACAAAACACTACGTATCACTCTCAGAAGGTTAACAACACAGTCCAACAATGAAATACGATGCCCAGAAGCATAACATAAGTGATTTTGAAGGGTTGAAAGCGGATTTTAATGGGATTAAAGCCTTATGATTTGGATTTTAGAGACCATGGAGGGAAAATGAAATGGAGAGCTAATCTCACATACATGAAAAGGGTAACAATGAATAAAATGAAGTTTCCTTTGCCTTTTATAAACTTTGAGATGATATTTACCCTTTGAAACTTAAAAATGACTTTTTTTTTACCTTTTGCACTTGAAAATGACATTTTTCTCCTTCAAATGAGATAAAAAGGTATAATGAACCTATTTTGAAATCTTTTACACTTGAGGTGACTTTATGAACATTTTAATGAGACAATGAGACACAGTTGACCTTTCTTTATGAGACAATAAAACTGTTTTTTTTTTAATATTTGAACTTTTCTCATTTGGAAATGACCCTTTTCAAAACAAGATGAGGTGTCTCTAAAAATTGAGAATGACCCCTATTGTATTTAATTTGGATAGTAGGTAAAATTCACCTCCTTTGAAGCTATGATAATTAAAATGATTTTTTTTAGTCCTTTAATGAGACAGTGAGACAAAATTCTTCTTTTCATGAGAAAGTGAGACAGAATGGAGTTGCTTGGAGCTTTTTCGGAACTTGAGCCATATTAAATAAGAGAGGTGGCATTTATTTCACTTAATAAATAAGCTAGCTCCTTCATTAGGGTTTTAGAGTGGAATAGAGGGTTGTTGCCTTGTTTTAAGTGAAAATTTGAAGATTTTTCAAAGGCATAGATGAACCTAGACATTGACCTATATGAGGTGGAGTGACATAACCCTAGACATCTTAAATGATGATCATGGAGATGGTGACCTTGAAAGTGATTCATGATGGAGATGAGCTTGACAATGATGGTGGAAATGAATGAAATGAAGGAGCAGCATACTTGATTTAGACCTCTTCAATGACCAAAATTATTTTCTAAGAACTGGTTCGAAAAAGTAAAAAATTTTGACCTATCACTTTATGGAAAACAACTGAAAGAGTTATTTGATCACTAACATACCTGAGCTAACATTGGATCCAGTTAGGGATGGCAGCTCCTTCAGGAGGTGTCAAGAATATGGTAGATTGGGTAGCCATACCATTGGGCAATGGAGACAAACTCGACTTTGAAAAACTCTGACAAACTGAAAATGATGAACTAAATCTGGAAATGACTTTGACTAGAAAAAATTGACTTGACTCTAACTTAAAAATCGACTAAAAATTGTTTAAACTTTTAGAAATAAAACATGAGTTGTATGTAGAATTCTCATGCCCTTCTCTTGGGGCTTCAAACTTATGCAACAACTTCCTTATTGTTGGGACATCAAATTTAAAATGATATGTACAATGACAGTGAATTTCTTCCTCAATGATCAAGTTAGATAGTGTTTAAGGAACCTACCATTGATTGGTCCTCCCAACACTTCTTTCTCTTGAATATCCTCTAGTAGAAATGTTTTGTTACCTTTGAATGCAATGATCTTGTAAGGTCCTTTCCATATATTGTCGAAATTTCCATGCATACTCTTGTCTTCATTCTGGGCATCGCAGTGCAAGAACAACATATCCAAGCTTGAAATCATCATATTTGGTCTTCCTATCATAAATATTTTTGATTTTCTCATGAATATTTGAAGTGTGGTTGAACACTTCATCTCTTGACTATTGTAGATGGATTATTTGGCTGATTCTTCGTTGAATGTCATTAGGCTCACTGATGATCTCTTGTAGAATTTTCATCACCGGTACAGCTAGAGAAGTAGGGAACACCATGTCAACACCATACACGAGCAGGAAATGTGATATGTTGAGTGATGTTCTCTTTGTGCTAACTCTATCTACCCATAAAGCATCGTTGAGCTTTTTGTGCCAATTCATCTTGTTTTCTTGCAGCATCTTCTTGATTATGTTCACCAAAGATTTATTTGATGATTGAGAAAGCTTTTTGTCCCGAGGATAGTATGTTGTTGAATGACCAAGCCTAATGTGATACTTGTCCCAAAATTAAATCATTTTCTTGGACTTGAAGGCAATTGCATTATCGATAATGATCTTGTGTGGACATCCAAAATGAGATAGAATATTGTTCTCAAGAAACTGAATGATAACAGTGTTAGTAGCTTGCCTCATGGGCATGGCTTCAATCCCTTTGGTGAAATAATTTTTGGAAGTGTGTATACATTTGTGCTAACTTTATGATGGAGGATGGATCTCTCCAATGAATTCAAGTCCCCACTACTGGAATGGTGCTTGTAATTCAATTGGTTTTAAGGGCAAAGGCAAGAGTTTCATCTTTCCCTGAAATATTTGACATTCATGATAGCTCATGATTGTTTTATAAACTTCAGAAAATAAACTTGGCCAATAGAAACCCGCCCTCAAGATCTTATTAGTTGTAGTCTTCCAATAAACATGGCTGCCATAATCACGTTTATGAAAATCTACCATGAATTTTTCAACTTCTCCTTCAACCAAACAATTCAACAACATTCCACCCAGATATTTCCAATATAAGACACCATTAATAATGTAGTACTTAAGAGCTCTTAACTTCAAATATCTAGCCTTATTACTTGGAAATCCGGGAGGAGGATTCAAGTGTTGCAAAACATGTATTATATCATCATACCAAGGTGATAGAGAGAGAAATTCATATACGTCAAGTAATGTTTCAGCATCTTGTTCTTCATATAATGCAACAATAAAATTGATGTCCAAGGCATGGAGATTTGAATCCGCCATAAGCTTCGCCAGGACTTGTCCTTTGATCAGCTTTGTGGGCTTGATCTCCAAGTCATATTCTATCATAACAGTGATCCATTTACCTTGCCGCCCTTCAGGATCATTCTGTGTAAGCACATCATTGACAACAACATTTGGAGCATATGCAATGACATGAGAATGCAGAATGTAGATCCAAAAGTCCTTCAATGCTTTGACTAATGCCAAGGCCTCTTTCTCAATAATGTTGTACTTCAATGTTGTGTCTCTTTTGGTTCTACTGAAGAAGGTGATGGGTTTCTCTGCATTCTGATCTTTCTTTTCCATGAGGACAGCATCAAGAGTATGCTCTGAGGAAAATGAAAAAATGATAAAGTCAAGTGTATAGTCTGGACTAATCAGAATAAGAGCATGAGATAAAGCCAACTTAACTTGACTGAATTATTTCTTCACCTCGTCATACCATTTTACTTCACTATATTTCTTCAGCATGTCAGTAATTTTCCTTAAGTGTTCAGCAAGATTGGGAACAAACATTCTCAAAAAATTGGTTTTGTCATTGAATGATTGAATTTCCTTTTTTCTCCTAGGATAGTCCAAGGTCTGAATTTCTTCAATCCTTGAATTATCTATCCTAATTCCATCTTTTGATATGATATGGCCCAAAAATTTACATTCCTACATATCGAAAAGACTTTTCTTTGGGTTCAACGAGATGCCAAACTTTTTGCAACTTTGAAAAATTGTTTTCAAGTGTTGCAAGTGTTGCTCATATGTCTTGGAAAAAATAGCAATATCATTAAGATAAATGACCAAAAATACATCATTTTCATAGGCGAAATCAATGTCCATTGCTCGCTGAAAAGTGTCCCCTGCATTCTTCAATCTGAAAGGAATTTTGGCATACATGAAGGTACCCCAAGGTGTTGTGAAGGCTATATTTTCTTGATCATCTGGATGAACAAGAATCTGATTATACCCAGAGTATCCATCTAGCAATGAAAGTCTAGAAGATCCAACTACCCTTTGGAGAATATGGTCCATCTTTGGTAGTGGGTAGTTGTCCTTCAATGCCACTTTGTTCAGATTTCTAAAATCAATGCACAAGCGAATATCTCATGTTTTCTTCCTCACTGGCACTAGATTAGACATCCAATTTGAAAAGCGAAGAGGCACTATGATATTAGCTATAATAATCTATTTACCTCCTTCTAAATAGATGGTAGCAACTTAGGATTAATTTTTCTTATCTTATGGCAAAAAAGTTTTTGATCCAGCTTCAAGGGAATGGTATGCTGAATTATGCTCTTATCCTAGACTTTCAAATAAGAATATTACCAAGAAAAGACGTCAGAAAAATAATACATATGTGTTGCATATTCACCTTTCATTTATGCACTCAAATATTTTGAAATTTTTACTATCTTTGGCTTTTCCAAAGTGCCAAACTTGAGATCTTCCATTCCCACTTTTGTTGGTAACATGATCGGTTTGCATGCAACACCATATTGATCAAAAATCTCTTCCAAAGGTACCAAACCTCTTAGAATAGATTTTTCTTTCTACTGAAGCACTTGAATCTCTATTGCATGGATTTCTTGGTTATCTTCATAGCACTGGTTATCCATTTGAGAATTTGCAAATTCCAATTCTCTCTGTAATAAGTTGTTGATTTTTTAATCATATTGAAATACCTACCAATATTGAACATTGTCTGGGATAGCAGGGCGATGTTTGACATTTATCTCATACTTCTTATAAGGACATAATTGATTTTTTTACATGTTGACCAAAGTAGCAAGAGGATCAGCAATAACATTGTTGTCCTTGGGATCAATGATAAAGTGTACTCAAATAATGTCTTGAGGATGTCTAGTACTACATTTCGATAAGATCATATACTTGGATGCTTGGCCTAGTGTTCACCTTTGACATGATTTTTACTAACTCGGAGTCGCTATATACATAAATATTCTTGGCACCTAGCTTCTTGATAATTTGAAGACCGACTATCAAAGCCTCATACTCAGCTTCATTGTTTGAAAATTTGACAGCCATATTGTAGGAGGACATTCGAACATTGGGAGGATTGTTTAGTGACTGATTTATAGGTTTGTGAATCCACACTCTAATACCAAGCCCTTCTTTGCCGAAAGCTCCATCGAATTCCATAGTCCACAAACTACTTTCCTCATTCGGAAACTGCAAATTAGATGGTTGAACTTTGCTTGTTGTTTGAGAGAGTTCTGATGTACCAAAAAAAAATTTTTTGTTCATTGTTCATCACTTTTTTGACATGATGCACTTGGTTCCAAAACATTTGGCACTTTTTTAAAAGTTTTTGCATTTGCCAATTCTTAAACAGAATTTGAAAATTCATAATTTTCTGCATTTTCTTCAATCAAAACTTCGGAATACGTTGAAAATTCATCATTGAATAAGATAAAGGACTCTAAATATGTATGAACAACATGTATAGGATGGTTATTTGTCTTTTCTCGGCCACTAATCATTTACTTCATCTTACTTTCCCGGTATAGTTTCCTAAGTTGTCCAAAGACGAGAATGGTAGCATATGAAAAATCAAGTTGTATGGTACCTCTAATATTTAGTCCCCATGGCCAAGAAATAATCATTCCATATCTGGGATGGATATAAGCCACAACAACATCCATAAGGACATTCTTTGTTGGGATTTTCTCTAATGACACCACTAGGTCCTTGATGAGGCAAACACATTTCACCCTCCCTGAATCAATTGAGTAAAGATCATGATAAGGTCTTGTGATATCCAGTACTAATCTATCCATAATGGCCTTGGGCATGAGGTTGTGAGAGGCTCCAAAATCAAGCATGGTTTTATGGAGGATAAATTCATGGATTTTGAGGCTTAGATAAAATGGAGGGACTTCAATATCTTCTAGATCACCATCAACAACAAGACCAAAAAGAAGCTCAGGGTGATCATCACTCACATTAACCATGTCAGACATTTTTTCAACTCTAATAAACTTAGCAACTTGAACTTTTTACTGATCATTCTTAACAATTTCAGTTAGAGCAATGGAGACTTTCAATTTGGCAATTTCATTTTCAAGCGAAAAAATAGAAAAATGTTTGTCTACCTCTTTCAATGGTGCATCTTTTAATGTAGCCGAAGGCTGCAAAAACCCACATTCTACACTATAGATGCATATAAAAATGCAGGGTTCATTTATAAACCAAAATTATTCCCAAACTTGAGGCAAATTCTAATGCGGAAGCTTCTCCTCTTCATAAAATTCACATTTTCAAACTATATGAAAATACCCACTTTACTCACCTTAGAACAAAGATATTTGTCTTATTCATGTGCTAAAATAGAACTCAATTAGAGGTAGCCTTTATATTTGGAAGCTTACCTTTTTATATCCTATGGTTACACCGAAACCATTTAATAAAACCCATCTCATGAATTTTGAATCAATATTCGAACTTTGGATTAAAATTACCCAAAAATTTCAACAATAAACCTTCGGCCCACATTTTACTAACATGCCTTTATACCATCCTCATACATGTGCTCAAGTGAACATTTCATTTATATAAAACTTTGACTTTGGTTAAAACCAAAGCACCAACATACACTATGTTCTTGCCACAACTTTACCAATTCATTCCATACCAAAGGTTCGACCCCACCATTCATTCCTGTATTTTCGGCTTCACATTTCATTAATTTATATTCGAGCCACGTGAACGTTTCAAAATTTGGTTAAAAAAAACAAATATCAATATAAACAATTGATTCAGCCACACAACATATTCAAACGTACCTATTCATTAACCTTCACGCAACTTGACGATGCGAAAACCATCCGATCATTTGATCGGAGGATCCAACGGATATCTCATTTAATCGAACCCCGAAGTTTATTGCACAAAAATCATGCGAAACAAGTGGTTTTTAAATACCACCACTGCAACGTGTCACTCGATGAATGTTATTGTTTTCGATCAAGAAAAAACTGCTTACCATCTAAGAGCTATGCAAAAACCACTGGTTGGTTTTCGAAACCGCCTATACTGTTCATTGCTTCCAGTTCCATTTACTCATGGTTCCACTTCAATTCTTCAACATGGTCCTCTGCACACTTAAATGAAACACTCATTTCCACTGTGCCATTTCTTCTTTCGACAAGTTCATTGGATTCACCATTCCTCATTTAAATGTTGCGCGAAAACCCTTAGGAGGTTTTCGAAACCTCTCCTCTATTCCTTCACTCTCATTCCATGCTAGAATACAGGTTCAAACAATATGCCAATGTGCTGTAAATAATCAGATATTTATCAATTGCTAGTTAACCCTTGTTCCAGTTGGATCCGAATCACTGTTCGATTGGATGTACCTCTAATACATACAGTTTAATGTATCCAAATACTGAATTGGGGATTCAGTTTCTCTTCTGTTTTCATCGATCCTTTCAGTGATCGATGACTAAATTCAACAAAACACGAACTCATCTAGTCCTCTTCAAAAGTATATGTAAACCCTTATATGCATTTTGGCTTAAGACATCATACATGTCTCGACATTTACATCAAATCTCTCAATGATATACAGAATACCATTTCAAACCCTTATCTTCTCATAAGGTATAAACTAAGTCATTCCACACATCATCACACACTTTCTTCTGAACTCATTCATTTCATCATTCGAATTCGAATACCATGTTCATAAAATCTAGGTATTTCACACACATAATCTATAATTCAATCAATCTTACAATCAATGCACACCATCAATAACTCAGAAGACAATCTCTTATATATAAATCAGTATTTACAAAAATATAGAACACTTCATGTTTTGTCTTTTCTTCTTTAGGCCTGATATTCAAATCAATGGCCCTTCATCCAAAATTGCGCGTAGGCTTTACAACAATCCTCTTTCTACTGTCTCTATTTTCTGTTTTTCTGCCTTTAAGGCTTTACAATTTATACAAAAGATGATGAACCAATTTAGTTTCAGATCCTCTATTATATCAACAAAAATCCTCCAAATCCTCAAAGTCCTAAAATCTATCCTTTATCCCTAAGGATCCTCTTTAATCCCATAAAATCATGAAACTGATTCTAACTTAATAATTACAATCAATTCTCAAATCTTTCATTCCCGATGAAATATAAACTATCCTAATTCTCTCATGTTCTCCAATCATTCAGGAACATTTACAAGTTCCTCACAATACTTAATATCTCTCATTAAAATCACTCAAAAACATTAATAATTACATAAGAAAGCAATATTCTCTTGAAAACACAAGACCCCTATGTCTATTAAAATACAAAGTATTTTCTGAACCTAATGCCCCTACAGCAGACTCCCAAGGTTAAAAATAATCATGATCTCTTGATCATGTGCTTTTAATCTTTGTCTTCCTGGATCCCATACTTTGTTCTGTAATTTATCTATTTTTGTTGTTGTTTGTTGCTGTTCTCTAGGTCTCCACACTTTATGTTGTCTTTCTCCACTGGTTGTACTTTCACAGTCTGTTACTGTCTTCCTTTTGCTGCTGCTACTTCTTTTCTTTCTTGCTGATGTCTTCCTCTGAGACACTTTCATCATTATCCTTATTATCGGTTCAATTTCTCTGTCCAATAAATCTTCTATCTATTGATTTCTTTCATCTCTTGATTTCTGAACTTCCATTCTTACTTGTTGATATTTTACTGTTACTTTTATTCTTACTGCCACCCTGTCATCCTTACCCTCTTTTTTTCTGCAATTATTAACTTCTTCCAGATTATCACTTATGACAATTTCTTTGTCTTCTTCCTTCAACAATTCATTGGACTGGTACATAGTGTACTCTCTACTTCTATCTTCTTTCCCTTGCATCTTCACATTCTGCATTTCCCAATATTGAAATTGATATTTCTCTTCCTATATTGAATCCTGATTCTTCAGCATTATTTCCAGAAATTTAATTTCTTCATTCCATGGATTAAATATTTCCACAAAATTTTCTTCCTTCTCTTTTATTTGACTATCCAACTGTGTCAAATTTTCTCTAGCATTTGCAATAAAACCTGCATTCATAAAACAATTATTAAAATAAAAATCATAAGGCCTCAGTTCCTTTCTTTCCTCTGGAAACATTTCAATATGCTGCTCTGAAATTTCCTCCTCTATCAGCACATCAGTATGCTGATTCATTTTTCCCAAAGAATTCTCTGAAGAACTCTCTAGACTATTAACAAGTCTTTCTACATCATCTTCTCTCATGATGTCTCTCTGTTCTTGTCCACTGTAGTGAAATTTGCCTTCTGCAATCTCCCTGTCATACTTTGAGTTTTCCAACAAATATTCCAGCAATGCAATTTCTTTTTGGCATTCCTTAAGCACTTCATCATCACTTACAATCCCTGCATTAATACACAATTTTTTAGTTTGAAAATTACAAGATTCAATAGTCTGAACTGTTGTTTCACACATGAGTGTTTCAGACTGAATCTCTTCTTCTTCTTTCACAAGAATTTTTTCCTGTGTTGTAACAACTTCAAATATAAAATCATCACTGCTTCTCTCATTCAAAAGACATTCTTCATCATTTTTTTCTGCTTCAGAGTATTTATCTTCTGAAAGATACTCTCCCATGCTTTTGACAGCTTTAAAATATTGCTCATCCTCCTCTGCAAAACCTGTAATCACATCACAATTATTAGATTCAAAAATAAAAGGCTTTACATCATCCAATTGATCTGAACTTGTCCAACAATTCAGGAAATTATCAATAATTCCCTCTTCAGCAAGGTAGATTTCTTGTGTCTTAAATCTTCACCATGATTCATAAGATCTTTCATAGATCTCCATTCTTCATCTTTACCCATAACTTCACTCTGTTTTGCTTCACAAATGGAAACTTCCATTTTCAACTCAGCTTCTCTGAGTTCTGCACATTCCAATTGCACATTCATCCTCTGTTCAAGCTTTCTTAGCTCTTCTGCTAACTGCATATTCACTTGTTGTTCTCTCTTTTGTTGTAGCCTCTGCCACTGCACCTTCTTCTTCATGAGCCAACCAATTCTCTAGCTTTCTTCTACCATCATTTTCAATTTATTAAATTGTTCTCTTATCTCATCCAACTCTTTTTCATATTCTTGATCAGTCAACTACTTCCTTATGCCATTTGCCTTGGCATCTTCTTTCTCATTTCTTCTGTTGTGGTCTCTCTCTGAACCTCTACTATCTTTTCTATGAATATCAGTAGTCATCTTCTTCTCCATCTCTATCTTCACGAGTTCCTCCCTCATTCACCATGAGCTATACTAAAGCCTCTACAATAACAAGTCCTCCTTGTTACAACTTACCTCACCAATCCTTTTCTCTGGATTTGGTCTTTTGGTAATCACTGGTTCTCTATCTTCTGGAACCTCTTGAGCATTCCTCTCTACTCCTTCTAGGCTTCAAATCATCTGCACCTTTTAAGAACACAATTTTCCTTTTTATTCAACCTCTGTTGAATTTCCTCAAGGTTCCGCCACATTTTTCTTCCACTTATAATCCTTTACTGGATTCCTTCATCACTAGTCTTAAAGTTGTGATCTTCTTTTGCTGAGATTTCCTTCAACTGCCTGCAACCTAAATTCTGCAAACATAATCTTCAAACCAGAGTTAAAATAACACTCATCAACTCACCTTCAAGATCTTTGTGTGATCTTGTTTCACCTCTCACCTGCACTATATCTCTATGTGCTGCAATCCATCAGTTTCAAAATCTGATCCCTTTTTAATTTGTCCATCCCATATGCATTGATTATAATTCTAATTTAATTAAAACAAGCTTGAACTTTTAAAAGATATATTTCTAGCTCTGATACCACTTGATGCAGCTGAAGGCTGCAAAAACCCACATTATCCACTATAGATGCATATAAAATGCATGGTTCATTTATAAACCAAAATTATTCCCAAACTTGAGGCAAATTCTAATGCAAAAACTTCTCCTCTTCATAAAATTCACATTTTGAAACTATATGAAAATACCCACCTTACTCACCTTAAGATAAAATACTTGTCTTATTCATGTGCTAAAACAGACCTCAATTAGAGGTAGCCTTTATAATCGGAAGCTTACCTTTTTATATCCTATGGTTATACCGAAACCATATAATAAAACCCATCTCATGAATTTTGAATCAATATTTGAACTTTGGATTAAAATTACCCAAAGATGTCAACAATAAACCTTTGGCCCACATTTTACCAACGTGCCTTTATACCATCCTCATACATGCGCTCATGCGAACATTTCATTTATACAAAACTTCGAATTTGGTTAAAACCAAAGCACCAACATACACTATGCTCTCACCACAGCTTTACCAATTCATTCCATACCAAAGGTTCGACCCCACCATTCATTCCTGTATTTTCGGGCTCACATTTCATTAATGTATATTCGAGCCACGCGAGCGTTTCAAACTTTGTTTTAAAAAAACAAATATCAATATAAACAATTGATTCGGCCCCACAACGTATTCAAATGTACCTATTCATTAACCTTCACGTAGCTTGACGATGCGAACACCGTTCGATCATTTGATCGGAGGATCCAATGGATATCGCATTCAATCGACCCTTGAAGTTTATTGCACAAAACTCATGTGAAACAAATGGTTTTTAAATACCACCGCTGCAATGTGTCACTCGATGAACGCTATCGCATTCGATCAAGCAAAAACCACTTACCGTCCAGGAGCTATGCGAAAACCACTGGTTGGTTTTCGAAACCGCCTTTACTGTACATTGCTTCCGGTTCCATTTACTCATGGTTTCACTTCAATTCTTCAACGTGGTCCTCTGCACACTTAAATGAAACACTCATTTCCACTGTGCCATTTCTTCTTTCGACAGGTTCATTGGATTCACCATTCCTCATTTAAATGCTGCATGAAAACCCTTAGGAGGTTTTCGAAACCTCTCCTCTATTCCTTCACTCCCGTTCCATGCCAGAATACAGGTTCAAACAATATGTCAATGTGTTGTAAATAATCAGATATTTATCAATTGCAGTTAATCCTTATTCCAGTTGGATCCGAATCACTTTTCGATCGGATGTGCCTCTAATACATACAGTTTAATGTATCGAAATACTAAATTGGGGATTCATTTTCTCTTCTGTTGTCATTGATCCTTTCATTGATTGATGACTGAATTCAACAAAACACAAACTCATCCAGTCCTCTTCAAAAGTATATGTAAACCCTTATATGAATTTTGGCTCAAGACATCATACCTGTCTCGACATTTACATCAAATCTCTCAATGATATACAGAATACCATTTCAAACCCTTATCTTCTCATAAGGTATAAACTAAGTCATTCCACACATCATCACAAACTTTCTTCTGAACTCATTCATTTCATCATTCGAGTTCGAATACCCTGTTCATAAACTCTAGGTATTTCACACACATAATCTATAATTCAATCAATCTTACAATCAATGCACACCATCAATAACTCAGAAGAAAATCTCTTATATAAATCAGTATTTACACAAATCCATAACACTTCATGTTCTATCTTTTCTTCTTTAGGCCTGATATTCAAATCAATGGCCCTTCATCCAAAATTTCCCGTAGGCTTTACAACAATCCTCTTTCTACTGTCTCTATTTCTGTTTTTCTGCCTTTAAGGCTTTACAATTTATACAAAAGATGATGAACCAATTTAGGTTCAGATCCTCTATTATCTCAACAAAAATCCTCCAAATCCTCAAAGTCCTAAAATATATCATTTATCCCTAAGGATCCTCTTTAATTCCATAAAATCATGAAACTGATTCTAACTTAAGATTTACAATCAATTCTCAAATCTCTCATTCCCTATGAAATCTAAACTATCCTAATTCTCTCATGTTCTCCAATCACTCGAGAACATTTACAAATTCATCACAATACTTAATATCTCTCATTAAAATCACTCAAAAACATTAATAGTAACATAAGAAACCAATATTCTCTTGAAAACACAACACCCCTATGTCTATTAAAATACAAAGTATTTTCTGAACCCAATGCCCCTGCATCATCTTTCTTCTCGGGTTGATATTTGTGTCAAGACTCTTTCTTCTGTCCTCCTTCTTGGGCTTCTTTATATTTTCTTTGACCACTGGAAGAATATTCGTTTCCTTTATTATGATTAGGAACAACAGGTCCTTTGTCTTTACTTTGATTTGGGGCAACAACTTCTTTGTGATGAGCATCTACATGAGCATTATATTTTTTATGATTGGAGATTATAGGAACATTCCTACTCAAGACATACTATCTATGCACTTGAGAAAGAGAATTTTGATATCCCCTCTGATAATATTATGTGTGAACTGATAATATGTCATCATTTTTCAAGACAAATTATTGATCATCTGGTGCACAAATTTCTGCAGAAAATTGATCTTCTTCAGTGAGGAAAATAGGCTATTGATTTTCCTCAAATAAATGGTTCTTGCCAGAAATTTCTTCTTCATCATCTTCATTAGGGCCTTCAGTATAATTCTGTTGAAATGGAGTGCAAATTTTTTGTTAACTTTGTGGATCCTGGCCCCTTTGTTCCCTTTGCTTGATCCTGTATTGAGGCTGCTGATTTTGACCCCTGAAATTGGGATTCTAATGGAGGGCTCAACTTGTCGATCAACGATGGACATTTTATCCATCAACTTCTCTGTGGTATTGATCAAGGTACCTAATTTTTATTCTGATGAATTGGATGTTTCTTCTTTGATAGTGAATCTTTTTTCCATCTTGATTTTAGACTTCTTGATTATCAAATTGGCTTCCACGCTCATTTTGTTTCTCTACATTTATTCAAGAGTTGATGGGTTTATTTACCTCAACTAATAGACCATGTCAGAATTGAAACCATTAGGATAATGAAGTAAAGAAAGGCCTGGAGGAGGTTTAATATTCTAAGGAATTGGATCATATTTTTTATTGAATCTAGTTGTAAATTCTTGGACAGACTCATTGGGATTCCTTTTCAAGGCATTATACTCAGCTAAAATATTCAATGTATTTTTCTTCTCTTCCCATTTCACCATGAAAAAATCAATCAGTTGTTGTGAAGTACCTATTGAACCAAATGTGAGAGAGTGAAACCATTTCTTTACCTCTCCAGAGAAACTATGTGCAATGATGTGCATCTTGGCATCTTCATTTTTTATCACTTCAAGATCTATGAAGTCAATTACTTTGGAAAAGTGTTGATAAGTTGGAACCTCTAATGTTACATTGAAAAGAGAAAACCTCTGAACATAGTTCTGAGGTAGTGGAATGAGTTGTAGTGGTAGGATTAACAGAGAAAATCTGGCCATGGCTAATGGAGGAGGTGGTGGAGGTGCTGATGGAGTGAAAACTTGCAAAGGTAATGACCAAATGAAAGGAGGGAATGATGATGTAGCTGTATGAGAAGGTGTAATGAAGAGTGAAGCAAAAGATTGTTTTTGATATTGAAAATAATCCTTCTCTGAAGTTTCTTGAAATTTGTCCACCAAGCCTTTGAGTTTATAAAAATTAGACCAAACTTCACTATTGACTTTAGAATCAAAAGACTTAGAAAATGGTGCAAACGAATCGAAATTGAAAGGATCAAAGGTTTCTTCTGAAAGAAAAGTTTTAGACTTAGTTCTAAACAAATATTTTTCAGATTCTGAACTATAGAACAAATCTTCAGGAAAAAATCTCATAGGCAGAGAATTTTATTTGATAAGTGAAGGAACAACTCTTCCAACCTTCTGAGACTTGTTTTTATTTTATCTAAAAATACTCTCAGTGTCATACACAATTGGTGAGTGATTTAGGTCTAGATTTGACCTGGTATGTCTTTTAGTAGCCAACTTGAGATAGGAATTTTAGAATTTGGCACAGATTTTAGAAATCAACCTATTTTGAATGCTAGAGCTTGTCACCTACAAGTCTAACTTTCAGAGGATTAAATAAATACTCCCATGAAATTTTTATCAATCGATCCCCAACAATGACGCTAAAAATGTTATCACTCTCACCAATCCCAAGGCTGACAATAGGATTGGATAAAGGTAACCACAGACCAAACTTTAGGTTAGTTAGTTAGCCCTAATGAGACCAAAGAGGGCTCTTTCGTTGTCACTTTTAGTAGTCAAATGAATGGCTGAGTATCTAATGATATTAGGCTAGGTATGTAAGCTTAATAAATAGAATTTGTTTGATGTTTTTAATGCTAGATAGAAAATTCAATGAGTGGACTGTGTATAAGGTTTTTTACATCTGAACTCCAAGGTGAATTTGCAGAGAATATGTGAGTCTAAATAGGTAGTTTGAAATAATTTTAATAATTCATTAAGTATATAATTAAATCAAGGATATTTTGAATGAGCACTGAGATGAATTCATTTAGTTTAGAAGCAAATAAACACAATATGGTGAATCTTGTCTAAAACAAAGCATGCATAAACATGATTTCTGCTCATAAAATTACAAGATGAACATATATGAAGAATTATACATGGTATTAAGCATGAAATGATAAACATACATGAGAAAAACAGATGCTTGCAAGCATACCACAAGTATCTCAACACAATTCCTGCAAATATGTCTCTGATTTCATTCCAAAAGCTGATTACAAGAGCTCCACTACAATATGAGACTATCCAACCCAAAAAAATACTAAAGAGAGTATACTTATAGAAAATATCAAATATGACACCTCATCAAGTCGAAATCCATCCAAAATGGATCATAAATGCAAAAGATGATTCATTTCCTAGTTTGTAGGGAGGTAAACCATTCCCTGAATTTTAACTATAAACTAGGAGTGTTTGTCTGTTACATTAATTACATATTCCATCATGATAGGAGGGAAAAAAAAGCGATAAATTTAATGGAAACTCATAGGACAACATTGCCTCGAATTTGTGACCATTTCTGAGCTTGAAAAGTGTCACGAGGAATCCAACGTTGATTTGTGACATTTTTGACAGAAGAGTAAAAAAAATTTGCATAAGCGTAACACAAATTTGGCGGAACTTTTGAGGCACTTTTAAGAGTCCAAATACACTTCTCAAAGAACATCCAACTATCCTTGTGTTTCTAGTTTCCAGAACATCTTGAATTTTTTAAAATGGACCACGGGAAGGCCTTCAAAAATCCATTCTCCCAATGTCACTCAAAGCGTAACAGAGGGTCCAAAAAGGAGGCAGAAACATGAAAAATGAGTGGTTTTTGAGATTTTTCTCCTGAATTATAGCTTTTCTCAGCTTGAGGATTCTTGATCTGTGATTTACTCATCAAAATACTTCCATTCATGTAAACAAATCACTATTTGGATGCCTCCAAAATAAGAGTAGAAAAATTTCGTTACCCTTCTACAATGAGAAATTTCCATAATTCTGCAAAAAATCATATTAAATACCAAAATTGATCAGAAATTATAAAAATTGGTTGTATAGCACCTATAAGAGATGGGATACATAGATAAAGAAGCTTAAGCCAATAATTCCAAGCTATCCTTCTCTTTGAGATTCATTTGCGCATATTTAAAACTTGTCTTCACTTGTTTCAACCTTATTTTAGAAATGGTGTTCTTGGTGCGATAGTGGTTTTCCATGTGTCTTTGCAGCTTGTTATCCATTTTATTCTTCTTCAAAAGCTTCTCCAAATGCTCATTAACTCTTGATAACCAAAGCTCTTTGTCCCCATTGATCTCCATGTCAACAAGCTCATCAAAGTTCAACTCTTCAAATTGATGAAGGGATACCTGTAGCTGAAGAACTTAGGTCAGATAATAGGCTTATCTCCATGCCTTCAAGAGTGACATTTCCCATAATGTATCTTGCTACAAATAGGCTGGAAAACTGAAGGTGATACCTCCCTTCCATAAGCCTTTCACAAAATGTCAAACATTGAGCTCTTTTAAAGCACCTTTTGGCCAATGGCAAATAATTAATTTCATGCATGGTGAAGGGTTCAAGCCTGAGGTGGTGCCCTCCCTTGAAGCTATTCTTGTCACTTTCCAATGTATTTGTCACTAGAATGATGAAAACCTTACGGTGTTAATGAATTGATTGAATGAATGAATGGATGAAATGAAGGGTCTCGAAGCTGAGAAAAATTCTAGGAAAAAATTGAGTAGGTTATGTTGTTTGTTAGCTTTAGGTTGTAGGTGGAATGAGAGAAAATTAATGTGAGGAAGGTGTCAAAATGCCTAAAACAAAGTAAATTCCCAAGTTTGACTGTGAGAATAGCTTGTGCAATAGTAGGTTAATTTGGTAAGATGAAATGGGGGTCATCGGGTTAAGTAAAAATCTGAAAAAAATTGAGTGGATAGTGTAGTGTCTTAACTCCATAATGAAAGTGGAATGAAGAGAAATGGGTAAGTCTAGGATGGTAAAAAACATAAAACATGAGAAATTATCAAGTTAGGTTGTGAGAATAACTAGTGTAAAAAATTTTTTAGGTTAAGAAGGTGAAACAAGGGCTATGGAGCTAATTAAACATTTTGATAAAAATTCAGTGAGCATTATGGCACCTTATCTCCACAGTGCAAGTGGAATGAGAGAAAATGGATGGGTGAAGGGTAGTCAGACGCCTAAAACACAGTCAATGCCAAAGTTTTCACTGTTTTCACTATGGGAAATAGCTAGAATTAGGGTGTGATTGTATTAGGCATGTTAGGGATGGTATTTTAGATGATAGGAGTGTGGTGGTGAAGCATAGGATGTATGAGTTATGGTTTATGTGATGGGGTTAGGGTTTAGGTTAAATAGGGTAAGTTAGGGTTTGTGTTAATAAATTTTTTTATATGTATGACAGTGAATATATGGAGAAAACGTGAAGTGACATGAAAAGTTTCAAATTTTAGCATTCAACCAAACATCGGTATTAGGATGGAACTTTACCTTGTATGGAGGCCACACAAATGAATGGAGCTCAAGCTTTGAATTGTTTGGAGGGTTTCCAAGCTTTAAACGCAGGAAATTGCTTCTTTACAGAAGCGTAACAACGCTCTACATGAGAATTACACTGTGTTACAGGAGCGTAACATTGTGTGCGTGGCGCTTGCAAAACACCTGCGTACTACTCCAAAACCATAACACAACATTTTGTAGCACTCTCATAAGGGTAATAACACAATCCGACAATGGAATATGATGCCTAAAAGCGTAACACAAGTGATTTTGAAGGGTTGCAAGTGGGTTTTAATAGGATTTAAGCCTTATGCTTTGGATTTTAGAGAATATTGAGGAAAAATGAAGTGGAGAGCTACTCTCAAATACATGAAAAGGGTAACAATGAATAAAATGAGGTTTTCCCTACCTTTTATAAACTTTGAGATGACATTTACCCTTTGAAACTTAAAAATGACTTCTTTTTTTACCCATTTACACTTGAAAGTGACCTTTTTCTCCTTCAAATGAGATAGAAGGCCGAATGAACCTCTTTTGAACTCTTTGACACTTGAGGTGACTTTATGAACATTTGAATGAGACAATGAGACACATTTGACCCTTCTTTATGAGAAAGTAAAACTACTTTTTTTTGAAATCTTTGAACTTTTCTCATTTGGAAATGACCTTTTTCAAAACAAGATGAGGTGTCATTAAAAATTGATAATGACCTCTATTGTATTTGAATGGGGAAATAGGTAAATTGACCTCCTTTGAAGCTCTGACAGTTAAAATGATTTTTTTTATTCCTTTAATGAGACAGTGAGACATAATTCTTCTTTTCATGAGACAGTGAGGTAGAATGGAGTTGCTTGGAACTTTTTTGGAACTTGAGCCATATGAAATAAGAGAGGTGGTCTTCATTTCATGTCATAAACAAGCTAGCTCCTTCATTAGGGTTTTATGAGTGGAATGGAGGGTTGTTGCCTTGTTTAAGTGAAAATTTGAAGATTTTTCAAAGGCAAAGATGAACCTTGACATTGACCTATATGAGGTGGAGTGACATAACCCTAGACCTCTTAAATGATGATGATGGAGATGGTGACCTTGAAAATGGTTTATGATTGAGATGACCTTGACAATGATGGTGGGGATGTATTAAATGAAGGAGCAACATACATGATTTAAACCTCTTTAGTGACCAAAATTATTTTCTGAGAACTGGTTTGGAAAAGTAAAAAAAATTGACCTTTGAATTTATGGAAAACAACTAAAAGATCTATTTGATCACTGACATACCTGAGCTAACATGCAGAAAACAAAGTGAAATGAATACTGGAAAAACTTACAAGAGAACAAACTGATTGAAATAAATCCAGAATCCTTTTATTATCATCAATGATCAAAGCTCATACACTTATGCTCACAAATGCTCATCCAAGGGCGCAACCCTTAATAACTTGAATGGAGAGTTAATTATACTATTTTCTATCACTTAGAAGTACCTAAAACTGATTATAAAAATAGTATCAAATTGTAGGAAAACAAAATTGATGAGTGATCTATCACTAGCTTTGAGGAAATAGTTGATGATGTGGCCCAAAAATTGTTGTTGTGCTGGCATGATATAATTTGGAGAAAAAAAGTTACTCGATGGTTTCACATAAGTGATCCCATCTTTCCTCACTTGGAATTTCCATATTTTACAATTTCTTGAAAACTTCATCTACTTTTATGTATCTTTCAAATGTAGGTTTGTTGATGAAGAGGTGTTTGATTTCATGTTTTATGATCAAATCAAAATCTAAAGCTTATAGAAAATCTTTCCCTGTCATGTGGCCTTTAATTCCTACAAACTTTGCTTTGTCAATTGTGATGGTGCAAAGATTTTTGCAGTACTCCTCCATGTTGATCAACTTCTCATTAGGAGCTACTAGTCTAGGCAATCCTCTCTAGTTCATAAAATTAAACTTAGTGTGAAATATTTGGACAGCAATGTCCAAAGTTTGACACTTAGTTTCCAATTGGTTCAGAAAGTTATTTTTCTGCAATACTTCCTTGATTTCTAGGATAGTAGATGTTTTGTCTAAAATGTTGATCTACTCCAACTCTAATCTTCTTTTTGATTTTAGTACTTTAATCATGTTTGATGCCTCTGTTGGTTTATGCTTGAGTGTTTCATTCTCTTGTTCAATGACTATCATGCATCTATTAATTAATTCCTCCTACTAAAAAATGATTTTTATGGATGGCCATACTTTTGTCATTGCTTGAATTATTTTTGTCCATATACTCTCCTCGGCTTGGGCCAAGGTGTCTCCCATTAGAAGCTCACTTTCTAGCTTTTGAACCTTTAGTCCCAATCTGTGAGACTTTTGCATTTCTTCCATGTACAAATTATCATTTTTGATATTTTGAGTGTCCAAGTCTTTGAATTTCTCCAGTAGCTTCTCATTTTCTTGTTTTTGTATGGTTAAATCATGTACAATTCTGGCTAAATCACCTGTTGTTGATGTAGATTCCATTTTTGTTGATGAAAATTTTTCCTCTATACCTGCAACTGCAATTGGTACTGCTAAAACTGGGATTAAAGCAAGTTGAGTTGACCGTTCTTTTTCCTTGAGCATTTTTTCAATCTGCCCCTCCATCTTCTTTATCTGAATGTTCTTCTCAATGATGAGTTTGAGCATCTCTTCTATGTTTTGTTCATTGTCATCTATTTCCTTTTTTTATGGGTCTTCTGTGGAAGGTAGCTTTAGCTATTTTTGCAGTTCTACAATGTCTGCATTTTTCTTCTTTAAAATTTCTTCGACAGCTTTACAATCTTTTGGGTCATACCCAATCTTAACCACAATGTCTTCTATATACTTTAACTTGTTGTATTTAGAAAAAGAGGATAGTTTTTCTATTTTAAGTTGTGACTATACATTTGATAATGTTGTTCTTAACTTAGAAAAATTCATAGCTATATTAGTCATGCTAGAGAAGAGCATATCTCTATACTTTCTATGCATGTCCCTTTGATCAATCGGATGAATTTGTTTTGCATCAAATGAGAAAATTGTATTCTTATAATATGATGGAGACTTAGGAAAAGGGACTTGGGCTTGTAGGAAAGTCATTTGCATCATTCCCTTTTCACTATAAAAATCATATGGAATCCTATGTTGCGATGTGGAAGTCTGCTTACAAAACTGACTATATATATTAGACTTCAATTTTCCATTTTTCTGTTTAATCTCCAAATATTTGGAGAAGATGTTCTGATCATCTGATGAACTGGTTCCTACTTATTGGATGATATCCAAAGGTTCTTGAGAGGTTGAAGAAGATGATGGATTATTAGGAACATTCCCTCCTAATAATGTAGACACTTCTAGATCTCCCAAATCTATGATTTATGGTTCCTTTTGGCTCTGCTCAGTGGAAATTGTTAAGTCAGTCTTCTACTTCTTTTGCTGGATTATGAATTCACTAACCAAATCCACAAGAGTTAATGTTTCATCCCTTGATATTTTTTTATGTTTTCATTGGGAAACTAGAGTCTGTAAAGTAGAAGTGGAAAGGATTTTTTCCTCTGCTTCCTGCAATGTATTTTCAATCCACTCATCCTAATTCATGAACTTTTCAATTTCATGCCTTAGTGTATAATTATATGGAGTTGTTTTCAATTCAAATCTTAGATTTAAAATTATACTGAAAGGGTCATAAGACCAGTGAAGCTTGGCTAGAAGTTCATATTTTTAAGGAGGGAATCTGTGTCAATCCCTGTTGATCTGGTATTGCAAATGAATGAACCAGTATTTGATTTAATCTTGAACTGTGACTTCCTCTTCCATGAAACAAAATGAAGATAATCCATATTAATAATTTTCCTTATATATTCCAAAGAGAAGATTCTCATTGGAACATATTTGGGCAATTTATATGGTGCCAACTCACAACCATATACTCGAATCTTTGTGTAATTTTGGTATAAATACTAGTCTCTAGTTTTAACTTAGTCACTCAAATGAAGGATTCTTTTAATGTCCTGGCCAATCATGAGCTCATTTGGGCTGCTAAGAAGCTGTGAAACTAGATGGATGAATAAGTCAATGAAGTTTGAAAAAGAGAATTTATCTGAAATTGTTCTGAACAATTATGTCCAATGAATTACTGACTAGTTAACTCCCTATTTGTTGATGCAGGGTCCCACGGGGTACACTTTTTGGTATATTTTTGTACAATTTTTGTATATGCGTGCTTCATGAATGAGTCAAGGAGCTTTTGGGTGGGTCAATAGTCCCTATTTTAATGTAAAAGGGTTTAAGTGTAAACTATGGGCCTCAAACCATGGTTTGAGACCATAGTATTTGCGCGCTAGAATGATATAAATAGATAGATTGAGTTTAAGGAAGGAACTTAATTTGATGTGATGATATAAATGTTTATGCGTCTATAATACTTTTTTAAGGGTTTTTTTGGGTTGGGTAGAAAGGCCCCAACTGGATGTGTGTGCGGAGACCTAGTCCTGGTTATGTCCAGACTCTGTTGGCTGTGTGCGCAGAAGGGTAAAGTCGAAGGTTAAAGTCTGATGTATTGAAAGGATCTCAATTAATACAAGGACTGATTTTGGCGGAAATAGTGTGTATTGATTTGACTATTTATATATACACCAAGACATTTGTCATTTATGCATGAAGTTATATTGATGATTGATGAATATTCTAAGTGATTATGAATTTTTTAGATCTGGAACTAGTTTTGTTATGTTATATCTGCGCCAAAGTGATCTGAAATTCTGTCTATAATCTGATAAGTATTATTCTATATTGTACATGTCTGTTTATGATTGATATAAGTCTGCAATCAATCTTCTGAGGGACACTTCATTATTTTCTTCCTTAGGGTGCAGAAACATGGTTCTAGCACCCCTCCATACTGCTTCGGGTGAGACTTTGATCTGCACAAGCAGGTCATTTCCGAAAGGGACAGTAGTTGGAGGGTTTGTTGGTTGCGCAATAAATGTTGAACCTAGGTCAAGACCCCTCAAGCCAAAAAATGGTTCTGTTACCAGGACCATGATCATTTTGACAGAGATTTGATATTGTGGAACCCTTCGCGAAATGAATTTCAAGATTGGTTGGATATAAATATCCTTGAATTCACACTCCAAGAGAATAAAAGTACTAAGCTATCTAAAAATAATGGGAAGTTCACGATATATTATTTTTCTCCTTTGCGAATGAGTTGCAGGAGTGGTTGTCGTGATTAATAGAATTCAATACCTACATGAAGGACGATGCAGTCACTGAGTGGACTCCTAAATTGATCCAACAATTAGAAAAGATAGACAATAAGATCACCTGCTTAGTATATCATTAGATCGATCGCCTCTTCAGATGATTTGTGACAGAATTTTCCATTGACCAATTTGTGTCATACTCTGAAGCAGAAAGAAGGTTTTTCAAAGGTTCTAGAGGTAAGTTCCTTTGCTCTTTGAAGTTGTTGCTAAAAATGTTATTATGTGAATAGGGCTCTCTGTGTGAAAATATTGCTTGAATGTTGTGAAGAGGCCCAACTACACGCATTGGAAAATTTTACCGCGAAGATCCAGGAAAAATTATCTATAACCCTTTGAAACATAGATCTGATAGTCAAGGTGAACCCAAAATTAGTAGCTCTAGTGACTCTGAAGAAGAAGTTTCATAAAACCAGAAACCCTTGAGTCTCTTTCCAAACTGATCCACTCCACTTCTACACTCATATCACAAAACACAAACTCCACCATGCAGTCCATCTCTACCACCCCCTCCACCTCCCATAGGCATAGATATGGTCACGTCGATGAAGTTACCTAATTCCAGAGGCATTGGAAATGAATATACTGAGCACTTTTTGTTCGTGATTGAGGTCATATGGTAGGCTCAATAGGTTAATAATAATGATATTAAGAAGGCGTAGCTAGATACTGCTTTCCAAGATCATGCATTAGATTGGTATACCAGATATTTTCAAACAAAACCTAATGCCAACTTGGACCAAATAAAAGATGCCCTAAAAGAGAAGTTTAAGAAACCTAAGTCACATTCGTAGTTGGTTACATAAATGAAAGAGATTCATGAGGAGGTTAATGAACCTGTATGGGAGGCAGATCAGAGATTGAAGCGCACTATAAGAGATGATGGATTTGTCATCGATGATACTCAACATAAGGAATGGTTTATTGCTATGTCTTTCCCACATCTGCGCCAACCTTAGTTCAGCAAAGTATTGCCACACAGGCTGAGGTTGTGGAGGTTGCAATGAAACTAGAAGCTACCACAACACCTGTTGTGCTTGGGACTCAATAGATTCAGAATCAATTGGAAGCCATGCATTTAGAGATTCAAAGAAGGTGTAAGGACAAGGGTAATGAAGTCTTCGCATAGGTCTGGTGCTTAAAATGTAAAGATGTTGGGCACCATTATAAAGATCAATGTCATGTCTTCAATAATTGTCTGAATCTCAAAGGCCCTAGTCCATTGAAGTGTACCGTATGGTGCACAATCTGTCAAATCGTTGGATTACACATATTCATGCCCAAGGATCAGAAAGTATCAACCTGAGTTGAAGCATTTGTTTTACAGATTATGTTTTTCAGTAAGACATGATGAAAAAAATGTCGCACTTATGATATAATGTTGGATAAAGATGAAATATATAGGATGCAGGCTGAGCCTACCTCACCAGCATCCCCCTCTAAGCATGGTGGATTTTAGGATAGAGGAAAATGATGAGGAGGTGGATCAGTTGGTCGAGGAAGAGGACAAGTTATTTTCTATAACTACGGAGATGTTGATCACTATGCGTGTGATTTTTCTAATCCAGCGCGACAATCATGCATGTATTGTAGATAATTTGATCACGTGATAGAATATTGTCCTATATTGATTGCTAAAATGCAAGAGAAAAAGACGTAGAATCCAATACAAAAACTTCATATGATTAGAGAAGAAACCCATGAAGAAGATCAAAGTGTATATGTGGTTACTAGGAGCGGTATAGCCACTAATGAAGGTAAGGGAAAACAACCAGCTACTGATGTATGGATTCGTAAGGCACCTGAGAACAAAGAAGGATTTGATCTACAACATGCAAAGGATACTTTTGTTGAAGCACAAATAAAATTTACAGAAGGTAGTGCATCCACATCACGTAGACCAATAAAGGAAGAAGGAGGAGATGAAGAGATGAAACCATTTCTACAAGTGTGCATCAAGTTACTACACAACAAAAAGGTAGTAGAGAATCTTTAGGCTCTGATAGATAATTGCGTAGAGAAGGAGTAGTTGATGGTAGAGCAGAGATATTTCAACAAAATATATAAGAATACGAAAAGTACGGGTAGAGAGATGTGTATGACCATGCAAATTGGTGCTTATGAGATGGACCGGGTTATTCTAGATTTGGGATCGGATGCGAATTTTCTAACTAAGAAAACATGACAGTGCATGGGAGAACCCAAGAAGGAGTGGTCTACCATTCAATCAGTAGAAGATCACTCAATTAGGGAGGTTGTCTCAACTTGTAGTCAGTATCAACGGTGTTAAGGTGATGGAAAAGTTTGAAGTCATACAAATTGTAGATAATATTGATCCTTATCCTATGTTGTTGTGGTTGGACTAGGCTATTGACATGGAAAGTGTTATTAATATGAAGAAAAGAAGAATTAATTTGAAAGCACTGGAGTCAGGGTCATCATTCCTCTAGACCCTGAAGAGGGGCAAAGATACACCAAGCATGTGTGCTCTAATGATGATATCGACCAAATATATAAGATGAATTTGTGTGAGGAAGATTGGATTAACCCAACAGCAGATGGAAATCTTAATTGGGAGAAGGATAACTCTTGTTTTTCATATTCTAATGAGGAATTAGAAAACTGGAAAAACCAGTTGCATGAGGTATCTGCGCTATGGTGTAATCGTGTGACCAGATCTCTGTGATGTATAACATCTGAGGTACGTGAATTACCGCACTATGATGTGTTAACTCATATAAACATGTTTATAGGGGAGCTTGAAAGTACTATGCCTAAAGGATATATATTACATGCTTTGGATCTCATATTACACGCTAGTCCATCAAGATGGTGGGAAACTCATAAGTAAAACATGGGCAACTGGGAGGAATGTGCATGCATGATGAGGTTATGATTTGAATGTCCAACCATCAAAATGGAGGAGGTATCCTTTGGAAAGGATGATCCACATAGACATTTGGCGAGATAGAATCATGTATGGCACGTAGAACCAAGACCTCAATGGGTCCACATGTTTATTCACACATTGGGGAAGGTACCTACTAAATGGTATTTGGAGACAGAACTGCGTTGAGGTACTAGTGAATGGTCTGAACTGACAGAGAGTTTTATCCTGACATTCAGCTTTGAGAGTGGATTGGATAATATTTGCCAAGCTTTGCATAATATTCAAGAATTCATCTTCGATACCACAAAGCCTGCAATCGAGTGCACTCCACCAACATGGGATGTGTCGATGCAAGATATTCTGAACTACAGACATCTAACAGTTGTGAAACCTAGGGGATAATGCGTCGTCACTGGAACCTCGATCACTCCCCCCTGAGAATTTCAAACAGGTGCGCTCACTATTGGGCCTCCTGAGATATTATCAGAAGAGCATTCATAGCTATGAGTTGATAATTATGCCCATGAATAAATTACTCAGAAAGGGTGCGACATTCCATTGGGATGAATAATGTTAGAGGAGTTTGCAACTATTGAGGGAAGAGACAGACACTACCTGTCATGCTTTAAATTACCTGATCAATAACCCTGTGTTGGGGGGGGGGGCACCGTAAATGCTTTTTGTTGGTTCAGGAATATATGAGCCGCAAGGTGCGACACACACTCGGTAACTACGCGATAAGGTTGATTAGGCCGTAGTGGTGTCAAAAATTAGCTGTTGGAACATTAAATCTAGAAAAGACATCTTTATTACCATTTATGGGAGCGTCTAGGTTGCATTTAATGAAGGGATTTTTCCATATTTGAGACCTTTTTTTTCATTTATGGAGACACATTAATGTAGAAGGAATCATTGAAGATGTGCCACAAGTATAAATATGACCTATGGGGTCTCAATAGTTCCCTTTTCTTTCAGAGTGAATTATTTGTCGTGATCTCTCTGATTTTTGCTGCATACTCTGTGTCTATGTTTGTTTTGGATCTGGAATTTGAGGAAGAGTCGCACCATGCAAGGTTTGGTTACGTAAGTCCACCCATTATGATGGCCACATGACTTGGAGATGACCCTGTTGCGCCTGAGGTCCCTATTGTTGAACCTCCTACAGCCACAAAGTTTAAGAAGGGGCAATCATCTAGTACAAGAAAATGCCCGAGGAAGAAGACTCTGAATCCACACTCCACTACAACTAAGAATCTGGAAAGGCCCATGACAGAGCTCCCAGAAACAATTATGGATGAAGAATACGATGTGGTCGAAGTGGCCCCATTCTCACGGCAACTGACCTATGTCGTGTTGCGCAAATAGACGTTTTGGATTCCCAAAGATCTTGAGAAGGTGCGCATGAGCATCCAAATGCATTTGATTCCCAAAAATGTCCTGATGGGAGGCGATATGTTTACAAAATTTTCACAACTCAGAATGGACGATTAGGACATTGCAGACGTGGAAACATTTCTTGAAATTGTGCCAGAAATTTACCTTCACCAAGTCCAGTATAAAAGGGGGATCGTGTGCCTAGAGATGAGAGATGGGTGTTGGGTCTAGATAAGGTAGTTCTATTTAATCTATTGAATATCCATCACTTTGGGTGCAACCCAATAAATGACATATGTGTCTGGTAATTTCTTGGGCTAGTGCATGATGTTGATCAACGGTTGTCATTGATGTCAACCCAAGCAACACCAGGGGCTAACCCAATATTGGATGGGAATATTGACCTACTAAATTAATATGCTCTGGGTCAATAATGCTTTTGATGGTTTCTACTTGTCTAGATGTTTCCATTGATATATGGCACACCATGTAATTCTTCACGGTTTGAGAGATATTCATGTTTGAAGTTTGTACACCCAGTTAGTGGGCTAAAACCCCATGGGTTTGGGGCTTGGGTCATTGAAAAGTCATAATTAATATTTTTTAAGCTCATAAAGTCCCTCCCACGTTCACTTGTTGAAGCCCTGCTCAACCTAAGCATTTATATAAATTGTGATCCTTACTTCCTCCTTATGTAAGGGATTTCGCCATTTGAAACAGGTCATAGTGGAATTTTCGCTCTAAATTTTTTTCTACGAAGGTTCAGAAGCTAAAATTATTATGAGGCGAAGCCAAAATCCTGAGGAAGCTGCTATTAAAATTTCAGATCAAGGTGCGCAATATTTTTGGAGATATGATCTGTCAAAGTCAGGGTTTTTGCAGGCTCCTGAAATTAATCTCAAAGAAGTGACCTTGGTAAAATCGTCATAAATCTCTCTCTGAGTATTGGATTGGAATTTAGTAAAAAGTGACAGATAGTGCACATATTGTAGCTTTCACTCTATCAATTTCAGAGCCGAATGAAGAAACAGTGACACGTGGCATGCCATACAAGTTCGCTCGGTTGAAACAGTCCATAATTAGGGCATTGTGAGAGATTGGGTATAAATCTCTCTTGAAGAATCAAAACTGGGTCAGACCTATGGCATTGAAAACAAGACTCAAAGGAATACTACAAGACTAAATGTCAGATATTGAGGATCTGAAATAACAGAGATACACTAGATTCAATATCGAGCTCCTAGAAGGCAAGAAAAAGCTAGATCATGTGTTGTCAAGGGTTGCAAAGGACCAGACTTTCTATGGCAGCAAAGCAAAGCAAGGTGCAGCAGAAGGTAGCATGACAAGAGTAGCAACCAAGGTGCATAACAGCAGAAAGAAGTTCATCATATGAATTCTTCAAGTGGGCAGCACTACATACAATCATTGTAAAGGTATCATTGTACTAAGTCATTACATTATTGTAAAAATTGTACTAGTGTCTATCTGCCAAGGGTTGAAGAGGTAGTGTTGGGAGGTCTAGGATCATCATTAGGTGGTTGTGTCAAAGTTGGGGTTATGGTCTAGTATATCTTCTTCTTCTACATCATTCTATATCATTGTAAAGTGGACCATTTTCCTCGGTAACGGGAGTCCATTCTTCTTTTATTCTTCTATAGGGTGGTAGGGTGGTGCTAGGGTGAGTTGTAGCTCATTGGGTGTTGGAGCATCCGTTCAGTTGACTACTGAAGAATCTCAGGCATTGGAGCATCCATCCAGTGGGAGCTGGAGAAGAATTCTTTTCTAGATTCTAGGAAGTTGGAGATTTACTTTCAATTGGAGTTGAATATTAAAGAATTATTAGAAAATAATTAGGTGGTTTTTGTCCCAAAGTGGGTTTCCACCTTAAAAAATATGTGCATTTGTTTTCTTCTTGTTTGCTTCTATTATTGTACAAACACTGATAATAATTGAATATTAACTAATGCTCTAATTGAAAGGAATATTGATTCACCCCCCCCAGTATTTCCAACAATTGGTATCAGAGGTTGGTTCCTTCAATAGAAGTTTAACAACTGGAAGGAGGTCATGGAGCATACCAAGAATGGTGTACCTCTATTCAATGAAAATAATTATGCACTTTGGAAAGGAAGAATGGAGGTCTATCTCTTGGTGCAAGGTTACGAAGTATGGGACACTGTTGAAAATGGATTTACATCAACCGCGAGTGAACAAGGTAAGAAGAATTTGGTAAATGATGCAAAAGCAAAGAATATTATTATTAGTGGACTTATTGAATCTGCTTATCATAAGGTGTTGGGTTGTAAAACCACCAAAAATGTATGGGACAAGCTTAAGAATATATATGCAGGTGACTCAAATGTCAAAGAAGCAAAGCTTCAAATCTATAGAGCAAAATTTGAGCAACTCAGAATGAAAGAAGATTGCAACATTGATGCATACTTCCAATACGTTGATGAAATAACCAATACTCTGGAAGGATTGGGAGAGCCAGTTGACGAGAAGACTATTATATGGAAGATTCTTAGAACATTACCAGGGAGATTCAACCCAAAGGTATTGGTCTTAGAATACAGTGAAAATCTGGACAAACTCAGCAAGGAAGAATTACATGGAGTTCTCATAGCATATGAAATGAGACTTGATGAAGAAAAGGGTACTTCAAATCTAGAAACCGCGTTCGTTGCATCTAAGCAAACCAATAAGGACAAACAACCTTCAATTGAAATGACATGCACCTGCAAGTGTGAAGAAAAGGGAGATGATGGAGAAGGTCTTTCAGATGAAGAATATGCTTACTTTACGAGAAAACTAAAACCTGGTAAGGGAAAATTAAAAGGTAAACTTCCATTGATATGTTTCGGTTGTGGTGAGGTTGGGCATTTCGTAGCAAAATTTCTGAACAAAAGTTATGGCAACTCAAAAGGAAAGAAAGGCTTTAAGAAATTCAACAAGCAAGGAAAAAAGAAAGGATCCAAAAGGAACCTTCTCTCTAAAGAAGATATCTCAACATCCGATGAAGAAAGTGACATCAAAGAAGAAGCCAATGAGAAAGTATTGTTTATGGCCAAGCACAATAAACAAAAAGTATCAAACAATGAAGAAGAAGGGTTGACCATGGAAGAATTTTATGAGGAGGCAATCAAGCTTATAAAAGAGCTCAATGCTGAGAAGATTCGTTCCAATACTCTTGAAGAGCATGTTCAAGGTCTCAAAATTGAGGTTGAAGAACACAAATGTATTGAAGAGTCACTTCAAAAGAAGTTGGAAGAAAGCAACCAAGAAAGGGAAGCATTAGAAGCCGAAGTAGTGTCGTTTCGTAAGGAAGTGAAGGGGAAAACTGTCCAAAACTATGCCAATAGCTCAAGGGCATTGGAAGAACTCATCAACAATCAACAATCTTACAATGACAGAACTGGCCTTGGTTACAAAGAAGAAGAAGAAGGAGCTTCTACAACAAATTACAATGAACCTATAATATTTGACATACATTTAGACTTCATTGGACAAGATTCACAAGCACATCCTTGGAAGATGATTCCTCAATGAAGATTTTCATCCAGGTACCAACATATTTTTCATGGCTATTATTATTCATGTGGAAAATTTGGTCATAAAGCTATAGAATGTCGCACATACCTTAGGAACCAATACAATTCCAAGAGATCCTTCAAATATGAACCTCCCAGGGCTCATCAAAACATCAATAGATTTGAACATTTAAGAAATAATATGGAATGTTACAAATGTCAGAACTTTGGACACATAGCCAGAGACTGCAGACTTGAAAATCCTCCAGAAGAATCTTCAAAGCCACATAATGAATGAACATGGAAGAAGAAGAAGACTGATAATTGTTCACTCGCTCTCAAGGCTCAAAAAAATAAAGATGTGTGATATGTTGACAGCGGTTGCTCATCGCATATGACTGGAGATAGAAGGAAATTTGTATCTCTGAAAGAGAAGAAGGATGGAACCATATCCTTTGGAAATGATGGATCTTCAAATGTTATAGGATCAGGTATCGTCACTCTCAGAAGAAAAGATGTTATAGCCAAGAATGTCCTATTGGTCGAAAACATGAATCACAATCTCCTTAGTGTTGGACAAATGGGTGATCAAGGACACACAATGCTATTCAACTCCACAAAATGTGAAATCAGGAAAGGCAGGTATGGTAAAATTGTGGCTACAGCAAGTCAAGCTCCAAACGACATATATGTTCTGGATGAAGCAACTAAAGCATGTCTACTAGCTAAAGAAGATGAAAGCTGGTTATGGCACAAATGAATGGGTCACATAAAATTTGACAATCTTGTCAAGATAAGCAAAAAGGAAGCAGTACGAGAAATTCAGAAAATCTCAAAACCTTCCAACACACTATGTGAGGCATGTTGGCATGGCAAGCAGACAAAAGTCCAATTTAAAACAAAAGAACACTTTGCATCACATCCATTGGAATTGATACATACTGATCTATGTGGTCCTGTGAGAACAAAAGGCTTAAACGGAGAATTATATTTCATGTTAAAGATAGATGACTATACTAGGATGACAGCCGTTAGTTTTCTAAAGAAAAAATCTGAATTATTTGAGTGCTTTAAGATCTACAAGGAGTTGGTTGAAAATGACACTGATTTGAAAATAAAGTGTTTAAGATCAGATAATGGTGGAGAATTCACTTCCAAATTATTTCAGCAATACTGTGATGAATATGGAATAAAAAGGGAATTTTCAACAGCATGAACACCTCAGCAAAATGGAGTTTTTGAAAGAAAGAACAGAAGCATACAAGAAAATCGGTAAAACAATGTTGAAGGACTCAAAATTGGATGAAAAATTCTGGGTTCAAGCAATTGATACGGCAGTCTTCATTATCAACCGAAGTCTTCTCAGAAATAATTGCAACAAGACTCCATATGAATTATGGAAAGGAAAACCAGCTAATGTAAAATATTTCAGAATCTTTGGAAGCAAATGTTATATCAAAAGAGAAGATCAAAATTTGGGTAAGTTTGAATCACGTGTTGATGAAGGTATCTTTGATGGTTACTCATGCAAATGAAGGCCTATAAATGCTATAATCTAAGACGAAAATAGATAGGGGAGAGCATAAATGTTACATTTGATGAAGATGGTGTTCTAGCGAGTAAAGATGGGGATCTAGAATCTTTGAAACTTGAGACAGAGGCTGAAAAAGACAGATAAAATTGTAGAACAAGAAGAAACTATCAACGAGGAAGAAGTAAACAATGATCATCAAGATATACCAGAACAACAACAAGAAGCTCCTCCAAGGAGAACAAAAGAGTGGATTCAAAAGAACCATCCATCAAATCAAATCATTGGTGACATAAATGAAGGTTGACAACTTCGTTCATCACAACAAGCTCATGTTGCTTTTCTAGCAACCTTTAAGCCTAGTAGTTTTGAGGAAGCCAACCAGAATGAACATTGGGTAGTAGCTATGAATGAATAATTGGATCAAATTGAGAAGAATAACACTTGGGAATTATTTCCACGACCAAAAGATAAAAATGTCATTGGGACTAAATGGGTGTTCAGGAAAAAATTGAATGAAGATGGGCAGGTTACCAGAAACAAAGAAAGATTGGTTTGCAAAGGCTATGCACAAGTGGAAGGAATTGATTTCGACGAAACATTTGCACCAATTTCCAGAATGGAAGCCATCCGAATGTTTCTTTCCTATTCATGTTAAAGAAAAATCAAAGTCTACCAAATGGGTGTTAAGTCATCATTTCTAAATGGAGAATTAGAAGAAGAAGTTTGCATCGAACAACCTAAAGGTTTTCTACTATCACAAAAAGAAGACTATGTCTGCAGGTTAAAGAAGGCTCTATATGGTCTCAAACAGGCTCCCAGAGCATGGTATGCTCATCTTGATGGATATCTACATCAACAAGGGTTCAAGAAAGGTACCGTTGATAGCAATATTTATGTACAAATAGATAAAGATAATTTAACAATCGTTGAGGTATATGTGGATGATATAATATTTGGTAGCAATGATGATTGACTAGGTAAGAACTTTTCTACAAAGATGAAAAGTGAGTTTGAGATTTCTTTACTTCATGAGCTAACATACTTCTTAGGGCTTCAAATATCTCAGCAAGAGAAAGGAATATTTATATGTCAAGCCAAGTACATCAGGGAAATGCTCAAGAAATTCAAAACGGAAGATTGCAAACCCATCCTTACTCCGATGGTAACAGGTTGCAAATTGAGCATAGACGACTGATCTAAGGATGTGGATCAGAGGTTGTATAGATCTATGATTGATAGTCTTATATATGTAACAACCTCTAGCTAGATGTTATGCAAGCAGTTGGACAAGTAGCAAGATTCCAAGCAGCACCAAAAGAATCACATATTATTGCCGTCAAAAGAATTCTTTGATATCTAAAGGGCACAGAAGAATATGGCTTGTGGTATCCCAAGGGTAAAAATATTATTATTCAAGCCTTACAGATGTAGATTGGGCAGGAAACGTTGATGATCATAAGAGTACTACTAGAGCAACATTCTATCTAGGTGGTTGTCTCGTATCATGGTTGAGAAAAAAAAAAACTTCAATCTCGTTATCTACAGCGGAAGCAGAATACATTGCAGTAGCATCATGTTGAACTCAAGTCCTTTGGATGAAAAAAACTTTGCAAGATCTTCAAGTACAATTCAGTGAGCCTATTCCCATATTCTATGACAACACTAGTGCCATCAGCATCTCCAAGAATCCTGTCATGCATTCAAAAAAAAAAACACACTCTGATCAAATATCATTTTGTTAGAGAACAAGTCGCTGAAAAGAATATCAAACTTGAGTATGTTTGTACAAAAGAAAAAATCGTTGATATCTTCACTAAACCTTTACCTCGTGAAGCATTTGAATATCTTCATCAAAAGCTTGGGATTCTCCCAAGTTCTCATTAGATTACAGGTCTGTAGGATGGTTGTGTGCTAGGGGGATTGGAAGTGTGTACAGGTCCACAGGATGGTTGTGTTTAAGGGGAAGTTACCCTTTTCCATTGATGTCAAAGGGACAGAGAATTTTGTAGGAAGAGGTGTCATGATCGCAGGGGGAGTACTTGTGTTGCCATCAATGCCAAAGGGGGAGATTGTTGATCAGCGGTTGTCATTGATGTCAACCCAAACAGCACCAAGGGCTAACCCAATATTTCATGGGAATTTTGACCTACCAAATTAATATATTCTGGGTCAATAATGCGTTTGATGGTTTCTACTAGTCGATATTTTTCCATTGATATATGGCACGCCATGTAATTCTTCATGGTTTGAGAGATATTCATGTTTGAAGTTTGTACCCCTAGTTAGTGGGATAAAACCCCATGGGGTTGGGGCTTGGGTCATTAAAAAGTCATAATTAATATTTTTTAAGCTCCTAAAATCCCTCCCACATTCACTTGTTGAAGCCCCTTTCAACCTAAGAATTTATATAAATTGTGATCCTCATTTCCTCCTTATGCAAGGGATTTCCCCATCTGCAACAGTTCATCATGGAATTTTCGCTCTAAATTTTTTTCTACGAAGGGTCAGAAGCTGAAATTATTAAGAGGTGAAGCCAAAATCTTGAGGAAGTTGTTGTAAAAATTTCAGATCAAGGTGCGCAACATTTTTGGAGATATGATCTGTCAAAGTCAGGGTTTTTGCAGGCTCCTGAATGTTGGCAATATGATGCTGAGAGTTGTCCTTGATGGCAACCCACTTGATGAAGATGATGGCAACCTACTTGATGAAGTTGTCCCTGATGGAATATGTCTTGATGAACTTGTTAAATGATGTAAATCTGATGTATATACAATGAGCACAGAAGGTAATGATGGAAGGAATGTCAGTATGTGCTAGAACATGATGAAAAGAGTATGTCTCAAGGCATACACGGATTTGTCTAGACAAAGTAGCGTATGCACGCGGGAAATAACGTGCCAAGTCGCGTATGGGCAAAAGCGCTCTAAATATGTAAAACCAGGGGTAACCACCATGGTATTGACCCATTGTATTGAGTAATGATTCGTCTATGTGACCCCGCCCAGGAATACCATCGAAATTAATGTGGTTTTGGCTCATGGTATTGAAAAAGGGTAAACCTATATAAGGAGAAGAAAATCATTGTGCATGGGGTGTGCATGAGTCTGGGCTTTGATGAATACTTCACTCTGAAGTATATTTGTATGGGTGAACTCTGTTCCTAATTGATAGATCTGAATCTATGATGCTCCTATGAACATGATGAAGGCTCAAGATCTCTAGATCTAGAAATGGTGAATGTCAAGGATGATCTGAAAAGAATTGAAGAAGACCTGGCGCAATCCTGTTGAAGAGAATGAAGAAATATGGGTAAGTTTATAGATCTGGTCTGTACTGCAAATTTTATCTTTTATAGATCTATACGCAGGTTCGTTTCATGAAAAGCGCGTGTATACGCGGGTATGTGGAAAGAAAAGCGCGTATGCGCAGTTAGGGTTTTATTTGGAAAATGTACTGAAGTATACGCGGGTTCATCTTCTGAAAAGCGCGTATATACGCGGGTATTATTAAATAAAAGCGCGTATGATTTATGATCTGATGGTTGCTGAAGGTTGAATGTGTTTCTGCATATCTATTCTGAAGTCTGGATTATATCTGATATTCTGGTTACAGTGGTTTCACTGTTCTATTTTATGCTTTGCGCAAAGGTTGTTTATTGACAAGTAAAGGGTTGTGTTGGAGTTGTTTGATCCAGTTTGAAAATTGATGAAACGTGGTCTGTAGTGGATCTGAGGGTTGAAACCTTCAGTATGAAAGTGGAAGCTTTCTGCCAGTAGAAGTTATCAGGGGGTAGTAGCTCCCGTCCAAGAGAGGCTGGTAAACGAGTGCAGGGGGTTGTAGCTCCCTTCCAGGAGAGGGTGGTAAACGAGAGAAGGTTGTAGCCTTCTGCAGGTGGGTGCCTGCGTGCTGGTTTGAGTCTGCACCAATACATGATTGTAAGAAATTTTCTTAATAATAAATTTTGGAAGGCTGAAACAATGGCAGCGGTGGTTTTCTCCCGAATTGGGTTTCCACCTAAAATCCTGGTGTTCATGTGTGATGATTATTCTGTTCTGTCTGCACCTGTTTACTATTTCTGAAATATCTAATGAATGAATAATGCAATGATCTGAGTTAAGATTCAAAACACATAATTAGATCTCTGGACATACGCGAGTTCTGTAAAGGATATCCGCGTATATACGCTAGTTTCCTTCAGTAAAGTAGCGTATGGGTTTTTATAAAGGAAAAAGTAAAAGTTTGATTGTCTGCACAATATACTGATTCACCCCCCCCTCTCAATATATTTCCCAACAATTGGTATCAGAGCAGGTCCTTCTGAAAAAGCTTAGCCGCTAGAAGGAAGATCAAGCAAGATGAGCAATCATGAGGGAACAGCATCTATCAAGCCCCCCCTCTTCAATGGAAGCAATTTAATCTTCTGGAAAGTGAGGATGAGATCCTATCTTCAGTCTATGGGAGCTGATGTATGGGCCATTGTTGAACAAGGATATCAATATCCAGCCACTACACCAACAGATCCAACTGAAAGGAAGAATTATGAATCAAACGCAAAATCGGTCAATGCTATAACAGGAAGTCTAACTGAATCAGAATTTGTCAAAGTCATGCAGCTGAATACAGCAAAGGAAATATGGGACAAAATCATTCTAAGTTATGAAGGCGACGCAAAGGTAAAAGTGCAAAACTCCAAACTCTCAGAATTGAATATGAAAATTTAAAGATGCATGGTGATGAGAGTATTGCCAGTTTCTTTCTACATATTGATGATGTTGTAAATCGTATGAGAAATCTGGGTGAAACAATATTTGACACTACTTTGGTTGAGAAAATTTTACGATCGCTAACGGCAAAATTTGAATCAAAAGTTTCTGCACTTGAAGAAAAACAGGATATTCAAAATCTTTCCATGGTGCAACTTCATGGCATACTGACTACATATGAAATGAGGAGAGGAGGACCATATGAAGTCAAAGAAGTTGTTTTTAAAGCTTCTACAAAAGGGAAAGAAGTTCAAAAACCGGAAGGATCATGATATATCTCAGAAGAAGATGAGGCAAACTTTGTGAGAAGACTCCAACTAGGAACTGGAAGATTCAAAGGTAAGCTTCCTTTAAAATGTTTCAATTGTGGAAGAGTTGGTCATTATGCTGCAAAATGTCCTTATAAAGAAACATCTGCTAAAGAGAAAGAAGTAGCAAGAAGGAATAAGAACCGATCTAGCTCTAAGAAAAGCTACTATACAAATGAAGACAGTGATGGGTTATCTGATAGTGAGGAAGAATGTGAACAAGATCTTAGACTTCTCATGGCATTTGAAAATAATTCTAGAGAGGATAAGGATGCTTTTGTGGATGCTCTAGATGACAATGATTTTCTTGATCAAAACAATCAACTCAAAATATGCTTGGAAGAAATTAAAATAATCATAGAGACTCTGAAAAGGTAGAATGAAGAAGCAAAGAAACATAATGAAAAATTAGAATGTGAAGTAGTAAGTCTAAGAAAAGAACTTGAGAAAGTAAAGACTCTGAATCTTAGATTTGCTAAAGGATCTGAAACCTTAGATGAGATTATCAAGGTTCAATGTTCTCCTCTTATTAAGACGGGTCTTGGATATACCGGAGAATCTTCTCAGACTTCTGCACCAAATTATCTAAAAGCAGCTACAACTGGTTTACTTCATTCAGCCACTCAGCAAGGGAATAAAGAATCTTTACAGGTAAAGCATGATCATCACAATACAAGGGATATCTCTCAAAGAAGCAACAATCAACAGGTAAATAGAAGATTTCATGATCGCAGAAATTTCTACTTCAATGGACAATGTTTCTCATGTCACAATTTTGGTCATAAAGCTGTTCAATGTGTTGCATATAAAACCATCATGACAAGAGAAGCAAGAAAGAAAAGGATGGATATTAAACCAAAGAAGAACACCTATAACAACTTTTCTCCTCTTCAAAATGAAGTTGGATGTGCTTATTGCAATAACTTTGGCCATGAAGAATCTGAATGCAGGAGCAAAATCCAGCGAAAACAGCATTCTCCTTCAAATTCCAAAGTATGGAAAAAGAAGGAATTATAGGTTGAAAATTGTGGGATAGCGTTATTTGCAGAAGGTGAAGAAAATCAATGGTACATTGATAGTGGGTGCTCAAGACACATGACAGGTGACAAAAACAAACTTCTTGCATATAATGCTCTAGAAAAGGAAAAGAAAGTTACATTTGGAAATGATACTCCTGTTGTAATTAAAGGAAAAGGGTCCGTGTTTCTAAAAGAAAAGGTGAAGGCTAATGATGTCATGTATGTGGATGGATTAAGGCATAACATGTTAAGTGTAAGTCAAATGTGTGATCAAGGAACAAAAGTTGTCTTTAGTTCAAAAGAATGTGTGGTTCGTGATCTTGATACAGGTAAAACTATTATAAAAGGGAAAAGAACTCCAAGCAACCTGTATGTATTGAAGAACTGCAAAGATCAATGTTACTTGAGAAAATCTTCAGAAAATTGGCTATGGCATAGAAGGCTGGGGCATCTGAGCTTCTCTCAAATCAACAAAGCAAGCAGACTTCAAGCTGTTCGTGGTCTTCCCAATATTAATCTACCAGAAAGCATCATATGCAAATCTTGTCAATTCGGTAAGCAGACCAGAGTACGATTTAATGCCAAAGAAGGATCATCAAGTGAGCCTCTTGAACTCATTCATACTGACATATGTGGACCTATGAGGAAAAAGTCACCACGTGGGGAAGAATACTATATTTTATTTATTGATGATTACTCTAGAATGTGTTGGATCGGGTTGATTAAACACAAAGATGAAGCGTTTGAAAATTTTCAGATCTTCAAAGCATTGGTAGAAAATGAATTAGATCTAAAAATCAAGTGTCTTAGATCTGATCGAGGAGGAGAATATACATCAAATGAATTCTTTGAATTTTGTGAACAACATGGCATAAAAAGACAGTTCTCTGTAGCAAGCACTCCACAACAAAATGGCGTAGCAGAAAGAATGAATAGAACAATTCAACAAATGGCTAGAGCTATGCTTGATGATTCTGGAACTCCTGACATGTTCTGGGGAGAAGCAGCACATACAGCAGCAAACATTCTCAACAAGGCACATATTCGGGTAAATAGTGACAAAACTCCATATGAACTCTGGTATGGTAATTCTCCCTCTGTAAAGCATTTTAGAATTTTTGGAAGTAAATGATTTATCAAAAATAATGATGAAAAGCTTGGCAAGTTTGAACCTAGATCAGATGAAGGGATACTTCTTGGTTACTCATCTACAAGAAGAGCATACAAATGTTACAATAAAAGGCTTCGAAAGATTGTTGAATGTATTGATGTTGTTATTGATGAGTCTCCTGCAGCTCCTAAAGAAGAAAAACAAGCAACAGAAGAAGATGATGGTGATTTTTTTCCTTCTACATCAAATGGAAATAATATAGACAGTGGATCCAATGAAGAACCTGAAGATGATTTATCTGAAAAGGCTCCATCCAGATATGTTCAAAAGAATCATCCTGAATCTCAAATTTTGGGAGACATGGAATCAGGTGTACAAACAAGGAGGACTCTTGTGGGATCTTCTAGCTATCTGGCATTTCTATCCACAATTGAACCACATAATGTCAATCAAGCTTGCAAAGATGAATGTTGGATTCAAGCCATGAATGAAGAGCTTGATCAAATTGAAAAGAATCACACTTGGGAATTGGTGCCAAGACCACATGATAAAAATGTCATTGGAACTAAATGGATATTCAAGAACAAGTTAAATGAGAATGGGGATGTTATAAGAAACAAAGCTAGACTGTTTTGCAAGGGGTATACTCAACAAGAAGGTATAGACTTTGAAGAAACTTTTGCTCCTGTAGCTAGACTTGAAGCCATAAGAATGTTTCTTGCTTTTTCAAGTTTTCAACAAATTAAAGTTTATCAAATGGATGTTAAATCTGCCTTTCTCAATGGTGATCTAGAAGAAGAAGTTTATATAGAACAACCGGAAGGATTCATTTTGGGAAATGATGAAAATCTTTTTTGTAGACTTAAAAAGGCTCTATATGGTCTCAAACAAGCTCCAAGGGCATGGTATTATCGTCTTGACAAATATCTTCATCAACAAGGATTTTCAAAGGGGTCCGCCGATAGCAACTTATACACAAAGGTTGAAAATGATAAACTATTGATTGTGGTTGTATATGTTGATGACATCATTTTTGGGAGTAATGAAGAATCTATGAGTAATAAATTTGCTTCTGTCATGCAGCAAGAATTTGAAATGTCCTTACTTGGAGAACTAACATTCTTTCTTGGTTTGCAAGTGCATCAAACTGCATATGGAATATTCTTATCACAAGCAAAATATCTTAAGCAAATTTTGAAGAAGTATGGCATGGAAGAATGCAAACCTGTAAGTACACCAATGATAACCGGATGTAACCTCAGTTCTCATGATGATTCTCCCGCGGTGAATCAACCAAAATACAGATCAATGATAGGAAGCCTACTTTATCTCACTGGGACTAGACCAGACATTATGCATGCAGTTGGGATTGTTGGACGATTCCAAGCTAATCCAAAAGAGTCTCACCTTTAGGCTATCAAAAGAATATTCAAATATCTACAAGGAACTCAAGACTTTGGACTATGGTATCCAAAGAATGCTGATCTTACTCTTCATGCTTACACTGATGCAGATTGGGCTGGAAATGTTGATGATCGGAAAAGCACTAGTGGTGGTGCATTCTATATGGGACCCAGGTTAGTATCTTGGTTCAGCAAGAAGCAAAATTCTATTGCCTTATCTACAGCAGAAGCAGAATATGTGGCTGCCGCGTCTTGTTGCACTCAACTCCTTTGGATGATGCAAACCTTGCAAGATTTTCAAATCAAATATACACCTCCTATCTCCATTATGTGTGATAATACAAGTGCCATCAGTATCTCAAAGAATCCTGTTATGCATTCAAAGACCAAGCACATTCCCATCAAGTATCACTTCTTACGTGAACAAGTTCTTGAACAAAAGGTGAAGTTGGAGTATTTTCCCTCCAAAGAACAAGTTGCTGATATATTTACCAAACCTCTGTCCAAGGAAGCGTTCGAATATCTCAGACAGAAGCTGGGAGTAGTCTCTGCTGGGAAGAAAATCAGAACTGCTTAAATTTAGAAGATCAAATTGAATACGCGGGTTTCCTGAAAGACAGTCGCGTATATACGCGAGTTTATGTACAGAAAGCCGCGTATGGTAAGTTGCTGACAATTTTTGGTTGGGCTCAGCATTTTACAGCACATCTGCAGCACTGTTTGATATCTCTGATGCTGTATGGTATCTCTGGTGAAGTTTTATCTCTTATATTTCTGTCTCATTCTTTGATATTGGGTAAATATGCCTTGATGATCTTTTGTTGAAAAGTGTTCAGGATGCACAAGCTAAGGGGGAGATGAAGGAGTAAACTGATGTACAGGTTCAGGGGGAGCAATAGCCTTGCTGGGTATTATGCATTGATGGCTTATGATTCTGAAATATGATCTCTCTTGAGGTCTTTCTGATAGTGGTCATAAAAGGTCATATTTGTAATTTCATGAAAAAGGTCATGTTGAGACCTATGATGACATTTTGTAATATTCAGTCATGTAAGGACTTGTTCAATTTGTAAACCCACTTGATTGGGTAGTTGAGTCAAATTTGTAAACCCACTTGGTTGGGTAGCTGAGTCAAAATATGTAAACCCACTTGGTTGGGTATTTGAGTCTCATATGTAAATCCACTTGGTTGGATATTTGATGTAAGTATGAGTCATTGGTGATAGGAAGGTCATAGAGTCATGTACTTCATTGAAAAATATGTTTGAAGATTCAGCATGAACTCAGGGGGAGCATGGTAACTTCAGTGCACATCAGATCTGCAGAGCATTTCCGTCTACATGAGGAGAAAAACCTTCTGTTGGTTTTGATCCGCCCTTTGCCCTTGATGTCAAAGGGGGAGAGTGACATGGTGTTTGAATAAGGGGAGAGTAACATGGTTATTGTGTAATGATTATAATCAATGTATCTATCTGTTATGATGATCAAACACCATCGTGGTTGCCATCAAGTCCAAAGGGGGAGATTGTTGGCAATATGATGCTGAGTGTTGTCCTTGATGGCAACCCACTTAATGAAGATGATGGCAACCTACTTGACGAAGTTGTCCCTGATGGAATATGTCTTGATGAACTTGTTAAATGATGTAAATCTGATGTATATACAATGAGTACAGAAGGTAATGATGGAAGGAATGTCATTATGTGCTAGAACATGATGAAAAGAGTATGTCTCAAGGTATACGCAGATTTGTCTATACAAAGTAGCGTATGCACGCGGGAAATAACGTGCCAAGTCGCGTATGGGCAAAAGCGCTCTAAATATGTAAAACTAGGGGTAACCACCATGGTATTGATCCATTGTATTGAGTAATGATTCGTCTATGTGACCCCGCCCAGGAATACCATCGAAAGTAATGTGGTTTTGGCTCATGGTATTGAAAAAGGGTAAACCTATATAAGGAGAAGAAAATCATTGTGCATGGGGGGGCATGAGTCTGGGCTTTGATGAATACTTCACTCTGAAGTATATTTGTATGGGTGAACTCTGTTCCTAATTGATAGATCTGAATCTATGATGCTCCTATGAACATGATGAAGGCTCAAGATCTCTAGATCTAGAAATGGTGAATGTCAAGGATGATCTGAAAACAAGTGAAGAAGACCTGGCGCAATCCTGTTGAAGAGATTGAAGAAATATAGGTAAGTTTATAGATCTATTCTGTACTGCAAAGTTCATCTTTTATAGATCTATACGCAGGTTCGTTTCATGAAAAGCGTGTGTATACGCGGGTATGTGGAAAGAAAAGCGCGTATGCGCAGTTAGGGTTTTCTTTGGAAAATGTACTGAAGTATACGCGGGTTCGTCTTCTGAAAGGCACGTATATACGCGGGTCTTATTAAATAAAAGCGCGTATGATTTCTGATCTGATGGTTGCTGAAGGTTGAATGTGTTTCTGCATATCTATTCTGAAGTCTGGGTTATATCTGATATTCTGGTTACAGTGGTTTCACTGTTCTATTTGATGCTTTGCGCAAAGGTTGTTTATTGAAAAGTAAAGGGTTGTGTTGAGCCGTTTTGATCCAAGCTTTGAAAATTGATGAAATGTGGTCCGTAGTGGATCTCGAGGGTTGAAGCTCTCTCCGTGACAGTGGAAGTTTATGCCGCAGAAGTTATCGTGGGTAGTAGCTTCCTTCCAGAGAGGCCGGTAAACGAGCGGGGTTGTAGCTCAGAGAGGTCAGTAAATGAGAGAAGGTTGTAGCCTTCTCAAGGTGGGTGCCCGTGTGTCGGTTTGAGTCTCCGCACCAAGACGTGATTGTAAGAAGTTTTCTTAATAATAAATTTTGAAGGCTGAAATGACGGCAGCGGTGGTTTTCTCCCCAATTGGGTTTCCACCTAAAAATCCTGGTGTTCATGTGTGTTGCATATGTGTGATGATTATTCTGTTCTGTCTGCATCTGTTTACTGTTTCTGAAATATCTGATGAATGAATAATGCAATGATCTGAGTTAAGATTCAAAACACATAATTAGATCTCTGGACATACGCAAGTTCTGTAAAGGATATCCGCGTATATATGCTAGTTTCCTTCAGTAAAGTAGCGTATGGGTTTTTAGAAGGGAAAAAGTCAAAGTTTGATTGTCTGCACAATATACTGATTCACCCCCCCCCCCCCTCTCAGTATATTTCCCAACACTGAAATTAATCTCAAAGAAGTGACCTTGGTAAAATCGTCATAAATCTCTCTCTGAGTACCAGATTGGAATTTAGTAAAAAGTGACAGATAGTGCACATATTGTAGCTTTCACTCTATCAATTTTAGAGCCGAATGAAGAAACAGTGACACGTGGCATGCCATACAAGTCCGCTCCATTGAAATAGTCCATAATTAGGGCATTGTGAGAGATTGGGTATAACTCTCTCTTAAAGAATCCAAATTGGGTCAGACTTGTGGCATTGGAAATATGACTCAGAGGAATACTACAGGACCAAAAATCAGATATTGAGGATCTGAAATAACAGAGATACACTAGATTCAATATCGAGCTCTTAGAAGGCAAGAAAAAGCTATATCATGTGTTGTCAAGGGTTGCAAAGGACAAGAATTTCTATGACAACAAAGCAGAGCAAGGTGAAGTAGAAGGTAGCATGACAAGAGCAGCAACCAAGGTGCATAACAGCAGCAAGAAGTTCATCGTATGAAGTCTTCAAGTGGGCATCACGGCATACAATCATTGTAAAGGTATCATTGTACTAAGTCATTACATTATTGTAAAAATTGTACTAGTGTCTATCTGCCAAGGGTTGAAGACGTAGTGTTGGGAGGTCTAGGATCATCATTAGGTGGTTGTGTCAAAGTTGGGGTTATGGTCTAGTATATCTTCTTCTTCTACATCATTCTATATCATTGTAAAGTGGACCATTTTCCCTGGTATGGGAGTCCATTCTTATTTTATTCTTCTATAGGGTGGTAGGGTGGTGCTAGGGTGAGTTGTAGCTCATTGGGTGTTGGGGCATCCATTCAGTTGAATACTGAAGAATCTTGGGCATTGGAGTGTCCATCCAGTGGAAGCTAGAGAAGAATGCTTTTCTAGATTCTAGGAAGTTGGAGCTCTACTTTCAATTGGAGTTGAATATTAAAGAATTATTAGAAAAGCATTAGGTGGTTTTTGTCTCGGAGTGGGTTTCCACCTTAAAAACTGTGTGCATTTCTGTTCCTCTTGTTTGCTATTATCATTGTACAAACACTGATAATAATTGAAGATTAACTAATGCTCTAATTGAAAGGAATACTGATTCAACCCCCCCTCAGTATTTCCAACACATGATGATGCACTATGGTTGGGAGAGCGCATTCCAATTGATGTTGCATTGATCCATAGGATCACTATTTTTCCTGCTAAGGGCTCAGATCCAATTATGGATTTTGGAGGAAAAATGCAAGAAAAATCTGTCCCAAAATAGATAAAAAGAAGTATCAAGACTCGCAAAAAAGTAGAGGATTTGTGGCAAGTGATATAAACAACCCAACTGTTCAATTCAGCATGCTCATCTTGTCTTGCAAGTTGATGCAAAAATGTAGAACGAAGAAGGTGCCCATGCACGTGATTTCTCCTTGCAGGAGAATGCGAGAAATGTGTAATTTACAATTGGTCCCATTATTTGTGCACAGAGTTTCTAGAAAATCTGCGCGAAGCACAAGAAAGAGGAAAGAAATTTCAATATGATTGGTTGTTGTTGTTTATTGCCCTGATTGGGTGGAAGACTCCTGAGGAAAAAAAGTTTCCTAAGATCAAGCCACATATGAGCGAGGCCACGTGATATGCGACAATTTGGAATCCCACGTGTGCTAAGGAGAACAAAATTTTCTAGGTAATTTTTTATGCCTCGCCCTATTAGGTCCTATAGTATAAGCCAAGGTTGTCTCTAAAATTATACAAGCAATACAAGATGATAGTTGATTTCAAGGCCACGTTCCACAATATGCAAATCCATGCGAAAGGCGTCATGGAGGCATTTTGGTATGAGTTACCCTATTTGGTCACAAAATATGATCTGATCTAAATCACTGCAGAATGGCCACCAGCGTGGTTGGAGCTTAGTGCATCCACATCTATCAGTAAAACACAAAAAAAGTTGTGCACTGGTACTTAGCTAGAGAAAAAGACAAAGAAGGTGACTGAGAAACCTCTAGGGAAAGAAACGATAGAAACCACCATCGTCAAGATGATCGACTTAGAAAAAGACACTAAACCAGAAAAAAAATTACACTGCGCCAAAAGATACAGTGGAGGAGGTAGAAGTGCAGACTTCTAAAGGCACAAATCATGGCTCTCAGGTCGTTGGTGGATCAAGGAAGAAGAGGAAGGGATATAAAGATACCAAAGAGGAGGTCTTGATGCTAACTAAGGATGACTTTAATGAAATTTCTAACGCAGTCACGTCTCTGACTAAGGATTGTTGGTCAGACATGGAAGTGTAGTATAAGACTGCACTAAGAGTTATGCAGGTCAAGATCCAAGAACTCAAAACGCAAGTGAGCTTGATACAAGCAAGTGTTTCTCAAGCGAGCCAGACCCAGATGAGTGCATAGGTCACCAACGCATAACTATTGGATATAGCATTACCAGTGACCGTGGATGCTTTTCTTGTGCAAATCCCTGCACCAACCATCCATGTGGATGCTACCCGGTGCGCCCAGTTCAGAGATGCAGGTGATATTAATATTAATTTGTTTGTTTTACCTGAAGGAAAGTTGAACCTGATGCACACCATGATCACTAACGAACTTCAATTCCATGAGGCTGCTGCTCACACATCTCTTGTCGATTCAAAGAAGTAGGTTTTCGATGCCCAACAGGAATAAAAAGCCACAAAAGTAGCATACCGCACAGTCGAAGCCTAGCATGCTGTGCTTGAGGCCAAAATTCACCAAGTTTGTAGTGATGTTCCAACAATCTTGGCCACAACTACCCCATAATAAAAAATTGGAAGGACTCGCTACCACCTTGAAATCATTGTGCACTGAAGTGCAGATCATCCATGTACAGTTCGGCATCAAATCACTGGTCTACAAATGGAGTTGCAGCCTGAGACTCTACCTGAGGTCCGCTCAAAAATGGTAGTCGAAGTAGAAAAAGCTACTGATAGTATTTCTTCCGTAGTCACATAGTGTGAAAATATTTTGGATGAGGCTATGGGTGTATGGATGTCCATTCAAAATTGTCTTGTATTACAAAATCTGTACAACGAGCTACACCAGAAAGAGCAACAGTTTGTTGAAATCCAGAGAGTGGTGCCCACTCTGATTCTTCCACAGCACCTCGCCCACCTATAGGAGGGCTGAATCATTCAAACAGAGATTGATGACCTGCATCGTAAAGAGAAACTACTAGAGGAATGCATGCAACCATGGGTTGAGGAGCATCTTTAGCTTTCAGAGACTCTGTACACTACATTGAAGGTGATTCAGTAGACGCAGCAAAGTATTGAGATGGCCACTAAAGGGCCTACCACTGAGAAGTTAGTTATGCAAGTGCATGGAGATGTTGCGCAAAGCTTGGAAATGGTGCTCCCTCTTGAATCTTCTGTCAGCACACTCCAAGCCAAGATAAAGGATAAGATGCCTTAATGACTCGGGATGAATCACATGTTTATGTTGGGGGTCTGTTGGAGCGGGGTCCCCTAGGGTACACTTTTTGGTATATTTTTGTACAAGTTTTGTATACGTGTGTTGCGTGAATGATTTAAGGAACTTTTGGGCAGTTCAAAGTCCCTATTTTGATGTAAAAGAGTTTAAGGGTAAACTTTGGGCCTCAAACCATGGTTTGAGACCACAATATCTACGTGCTAGAATGATATAAATAGATAGATCGAGTCTAAGGAAGGAACTTAACTTGATGTGATGATCTAAATATTTATGCATTTGTAATAATTTTGTAAGGGTTTGTCTGGGTTGGGTAGAAGGGCTCCTGCTAGCTATGTGCATGGAGACCTAGTCCTACTTATGTGTGGAATCCACTGGTTGTGTGCGCGGAAGGGTAAAGTGTAAGGTTAAAGTATGATGTAATGAAAGGATCTGAATTAATACAAGGACTGATTTTGGTGGAAACATTGTTTATTGATCTAAGTTATATGTTCTATTTTAAGATCGCATTGCTTCTGTGTTTCTTATTTATACCTACACCAAGACATTTGTCATTTATGCATGAAGTTATATTGATGATTGATGAATCTTCTAAGTGATTACACATTGTTTAGATCTGGAATGGTTCTGTTATGTTATATCTACACCAAATCAATCTGCAATTATCTCTGTAATCTGATAAGTATTATTCTATATTGTGCACGTCTATTTATGATCAATATAAGTTTGGAATCAATCTGCTTAGGGCAACTTCATTATTTTCTTCCTCAAGTTGCGGAAACTTGTTTCTAGCACCCCCCGCACTACATTGAGTGATACTTTGATATGCCCAAGCAGGTCATTTTTGAAAGGGCCAGTAGTTGGAGGGTTTGTTGGTTGCATGATAAACTCTAAACCTAGGCCAGGACCCCTCAAGCCAACAATGTTCATCCTACTTGTTGAGTGTAATAGCTAGTTAATATCCTTGCTAAAACATAAATATATGTATAATTACAGAGGTGTACTTAAACATTCCTTGGGTTGTTATATTAATCAATTGTTCATGCATATTATCAGCCAAAAATTGATTGTAATTATACATTAATGCAGATTAATGATCTTTGGAAAAGATAGAGAAGTAGCCAAGGATGGGTTCATTTACTTTCTTGTCATCTGGATATCCTAATAAAAAAGAAAACAGTGAGATGATGTGTCTATTAGCTTCAGGAAACATGGAGTATGGATAGGGTGGGTTTTTCTTTGGTTATTTAGCATCATCAAGAAGGAAGGTCTCAAAAAATTGGGCTCTCTGAGGGACAATTATTTTATGTTACAGCTCCATAAGAGATGCTTGACATAAAAGGCTTAAGAAGTCATTCCGAGGGATTAAGAGCATGATTTATATGGTCTCTACAATGATTAAACATAACTCATAAGTTATTATCTTTTGGATTATTTATGAATTGTTGACACAGAGTGTGAATTCGAATTTCATGTATTGCACCTGTGGCTAAAACACAAAAGCAAGAATCAGCAAGGGGGATGTGGATGATATCGATCAAGGTAGAAGCAACATGGTTTTCCTCAGATGTTGGCTTTTGGATTTTTCCCTTGGGGGACATGTTCTTTGTAGAGGGAAAATAAGAAGGAGAAGAATGTTAATTCTCTATGTGGCACGGTGACAAATGTCTGAACCAGTTGTGCAATTATGCTCTGAAAAACTGAAATTCAACATCAAACATTGAATAAAGAAAAGTGGTAAAAGCAAGGGCGAGGTTTTATTTATAACAGTGGTCAGATTATCATTATGGAGTGATTTTTAGGAATGTGACTATAGGATTTTAATGCCAACGGTACATGAGCTAGGGAGATGAAACAGCTAGGGAGTGGGTCTAACGGGACAGATAGAATAATGGTAAGGAGTGGAGTCGTAATGGAATGAACAGGTGGCATCATTTAATTTTTCATCAAGAAACGGTCATGAGAAATGTAAAATGACCATTGGCAGGAGTCGAAACCATCTTCGGGAGAAAAGAAGATTTCAGAGGGGGTAGGCAGTGGTAAATGGTTTTGAGTAGGGGGTACGAAGTATTGTGGAGGTGACACATGAGGGAGGGACTGCCATCAGGAAAACTACTTTTCAGACCCCCTCGGCCGTTAACGAGAAATGGTCAAAGGGGGTGTGAAAAGGCTTCCTCGTCGTTGATCTGGGTGGGGAAGATATTTTGCCTTGAAAGTTGCTCGGGCGATAATCACAAGGCGACAAGTCATTTTGTTTTTAGCGGACTTAGGATAAAAACATGTGCTTCTTTATTACAATAAATTTTAATTTCTTAATGAAGAAATTAACAAAATTAAAATACAATTTAACTCCTAAATTAAAATGGGGCATTTAAACAAGAAGCCATTTTTCTTTTATTTTCTCTAAGAAAATCAATTCTTTTATTGCTATACCTAACATTTTTTCAATAATTTTTCCTTCATTGTTTAGGGAAACTATTCCTATCATTTTCTCTATATGAATAATTTATTTACCATGAGTCCTAACATTTTTTTTTCTAATCATATTCAAACTTAACATTTTTTAAATTTTCATTTTTTTTCTAAAAATACTATCTTATCAAAACCAAATAATGTTAAAATAGGTCCAACTCAAGAAAAGTTTTTGACATGCTTCTGTTACCTATTTACTGATCAAATATTGATTACAATTTGGAATTGCCACTTATAACTAGTTTTGAGCACTAAGAGTTGGTACGATATGTCATTTATGCTTTTTATTATTGATGAAGATACTTTGATGCATGAATTTATGATCTGTCAAAGAACATGTAGCATGAGTTTAGGGGGAGTTTCAGCCTTGCTGCTGAAGATGAATTGTTGGCATTGTGTTTAAGGCACTACTGAAGATGTTCATTAGATTGATCGATGATGCATATATGAAGACCTTCTTTGGTTTTCATGATGGTGATGTTGCTGCCATCGATGATACTTTTTTTCATTATTGGATGTTGGAACCATTTGTTGGCTTGAGGGGTCCTGGCCCAGGTTTAGAGTTTATGAATAAACCAACAAACCCTCCAACAACTGGCCCTTTCAGCAATGACTGCTTAAGCAGACCAAAGCCTCACTCAAAGCAAGATAGGGGGGTGTTGGAACCAAGTTTCCGCACCCTGACGGAGAAAATAATGAAGTGGTCCTCAGCAAACTGGATGCAAACATATATCGATCATAAACAGATGCATGCAACAGACTAAAGAAAAATCACATAGAGTGCACAATCTTTAATAGAATAAAACATAATCGATGTTCTTCTTAGCACAGATAAACGTAACAGATGTAGATCCAGATCTTAAACAATGCAATTACTTACACAAATTTATCAACTATCAATAAGCATGCATAACCATAACATATATCCTTTACACAATAATCAATAATCAAGACATAAACAATGCAATCTTAACAGAACATAAACAATAAATAACTCGGATTGATATCATAAGAAGTAGCCAAAATTTGTCCTTTCTATTAATCTTTAGAACCTTTCAATACATCAAATGTTCCCTTACAAAACCCTTTCGCACACATAGACAGTGGAGTCCGCACATAGCCAGGACTAGGTGTCCGCGCACACAGCCAGTAGGAGCCTTTCAACCCAACCCAGATAAACCCTTACAACATATTACAGACGCATATAGATCGCAATATCATGAACTTAACTGAACTTAAGCTACTTTTCTTAGACTCAATCTATCTATTTATATTCACCACTTAACACAAATACTATCGTCTCAAACCATGGTTGAAGGCCCAAAATTTACCCTTAAACCCATTTACATCAAATTTGGGGACTTTTACCCACCCCAAAGCTCCTTGACTCAATCGCGTCGCGTCGTGCACACATACAAACTTATACAAAATTACATAAAAAATTATGCCTCGGGGGACCCCGCTCCAACATTGGATAAGGATCCTTCTCTGTCAAGAGCCTTTGTTTTGTTATAAGTGTCATATCTTTCATTTGATGTAAAGGTCACATGGAGACCTATGATGTAATTATTCACTGATAATTATGCAAACCCACTTGGTTGGGTAATTGAGCCATATATGTAATCCCATGTTGGGAAGTGTAACTCCACTTGGTTGGGTGGTTGATGTAAGGTCATTATCAACTGAGTCATAGAGTCATGTACTTTATTATCAATTCTTCCAAAGCTTCAGCATATGCTCAAGGGGAGAATTGGTCTGTCCTTTTCCCTTGATGTTGAAGGGGGAGATTACCTTTGTGTTTGAATTTTGTGACTATTTTAATTTAGTTATCTTCAGGTTATGGTGATCAAACACCAACATTGTTTCCATCAAGTCCAAAGGGGGAGATTGTTGTCATTATGATGCATTTTTTGTCCTTGATGGAAACCTGCTTGTAACAAAAAAAATATATGGTAACCGGATGAGTTCAAAGATAATTTCAAAGGTGACAGAGAGATGGAACAAGATAACATAATGATGGGACAAAGTTTTGCAAGTCATAAATAGATGTTTGATGAAGTTGAATATTTGAATATCTATACGCGAGTTCGCCAAGTACAAGTCATGTACACATGTGGGTATGAAGAAGCCAGTTCGCGTACATCTTGGCACACTAATTTATTAATACCAAGGACCTTTACCATGGTATTACCCCACATATTGAGCACAGTAATGGTTATCTGATCCCGTCCAAGATTACCACCAGCACTAGTGTGGTTTTGGCTCATGGAATTGGCTAAGGCTTTAACTATATAAGGAGGTGAAGATCAAAGTGCTAAGTGTGGATGTGTAAGGGTTTTTGATGAATACTTCAATATGAATTATATTTTCATTGTAAGGGCTATAGTTGACAAGTTGTTCTGAAATAATAATGCACCGATGAATACAATGATGGATCAAGATCATGAGACCTGAAATGACTTTCCATTGTATGATTTTCTCATGGATTGACTAGATCTAAGTATTGACGCATGTTTTTATCTCTGAATGTTATGATCTAGGTATTTCTGAAGTTTTGAAGATATGTGCAATTTTAGGTCAAAATTCACAGATCTGTAGGCAGGTCGGCCTTGGTAAAGTCACGTATACACACGAGTTGTCTTTAGTAAATTCGCATACATAATTCATAAAAGAAAATATTATTGTGATTTTTTAAATACCGATTCACCAACCCCCCCCCCCCCCCCAAAAAAAAAACAAGTATTTTTCCCAAAAAAATAAATATAAACCCAATTCATTACATATAGGCATGTGATTCTATTTTTACAAACACCCAAATGGATTAAAATATCATGTCTTAATTTATGCCAATAAATTAGTCTAACAGGTACATGTGAGGAATGCTATATACCTTTCTTCCAATTTCTAGGCTTGTTGTTACAACAAACTATACATATTATAATATAGTGTGATATGCATTCTTGTAGTTTGGGTTGGTACACATACCTATTTAAGTTTGCAATTGTCTTCCAAACACCAAAATATCTTACAATCTTGGAGGTGTGAGCCTCTTTGATAAATTGCAATCATTCACCTTTAGAAACTTAGATATTTTCAAGCTTGTAGAGTAAACCATTTTGGAAATGAAATTTATATTACTACCATCATCTTCTATATGAATTTTTCCATGTATCTACTGAAACACCTCTTTGAATCCCTTATCGTTTGTGTATGCATATCTATATACATCATGGATAAAATGATTCATGTGCATCAAAGTCCCTAGGAGTTGCAATATTAGATGTGGGTGACCTTCAAAACATGTAAATAAAATTATTTATGTGACGCTTCTTATACTTGATGACTAGGTGAAACTATTTTTTAAAACCCATAGACTTGTATTTTATGTTCTTTTATAGCTTACTTTGGGCCTACAAATATTGTAGCAGCTGGTGATTTATGTGGATGGTGATCTCCTTTCCCATCAGATAATGCTTCCTTTTCCTAATATCTTAAACTAGGGAATCAATTTCCTTGTCATATTTAGGGTATTTGAGAACTTCCCCATGAAATATTTCATAATGATAACATACAACCCTTATTCCTTGCATCAAAACTATTCCCATGGTGTACCCACTTGCTTATCTCTCAAATTTTCAAGGTTTCTATGAGTTTGGTAATGTGAGAAATTGTGCTTGAATGATCTTTCTTTTTAGCTAATTGAAATCCTTTTGTTGATTCTCACCCCATTATAAATTATTACTTCTCACTATTATGACATGGAGTGGTGCAACTACTGATAAAAATGAAGCTTTGAACTTCTACAATTATTGTGTTTCCCCAACAAATATCCTAACTTCATTTATTTTTTCCGAAGAAAAAAAACGTAATTTTTATTATTGAATAAAAATTACATCATGTTTTTGTAATGAAGCACTTAAAAATAGGCTTGAATAACCATTAGTAAAAAATTATGAAACAACATGAAACCAGTGTATAGGTTGCTACAACAAAAAATTGTCTAGTATGAACTAGAAACTAGCAAAAAACATATATACATATTAAAATTTCATCTAGTAATTACTGCCAAAAACATGCACAATGTTGTGATCATAAATCTTGTCCCATGGTAAATCTAGCAGAATATCTTATATGAATGGTCTATGATAATATTTGTATGTCATCCCATCAAGATTCTCATATATCTTCCATAATCCCAGAACTTTTGAAGTACTATCCTTACATAGTGCACCCTTTGTGAAGTCCCCCTCCCTATAAATTTGTCAATGAGAAATCTAGTCAAAATAATGTCTTAGATGCAAAAACTAGTATAGAATGGGAAGAAATATGTGCATGTGGAATCGTTGAATCTCATTGAACCAATTAAATATGATAAAATCCTCAAAAATATGCAAAGAGTGAAATTATTTTTTAACAACAAAAGAAGAAGAAACTTAAGAATGGGTAGTTCTGCATAGTTATTGGTTCCTCTGCCCAGGCCACTCTGTAACTTGAAAAAATGGTTTTCATGAAGATACAATACTTCTCCCCCTCCACTGTTTCCTCCCTCAGTAGATGATCCTAACTTCAATGATATTTGTATAAAGTAGCCATTTCATGATGGCCTCCATATTTTCAGGATCTTAACTCCCCTCCACCAATTACATGCACCAAATACACCAAGACTACTAAGAAAAATTACATTTATTTAGGTTAGATAGTAGTTATTTTTTTTATTAAGTCTTTAACACTTTCATTAATGTGTGATTTTCTCCTTCTAGATATCATTATAAGACAATATAGCATCCATATATACTATAACAAATGAATCTAGATATGGGTGTAATACATCATTCCTCAATATCATAAATGTAGCTAATGTTGAATTTGTAACTATGGTCGGCCTTCATAATGTACATTTAGTCACTTGATGTAATTATATTTATCATTTTAAAGAATATTTATAAATGCTTGAGTCAAAGGAAAAATTATTTTGATTCAAGGTCCCATTGTGACATTTTAGAGATGAAAATTTGAATTTTTGAAATGTAAATTTTGGCTCCAAAAGTGACAAGTTGGCTTCCCTCTATGTCAAGTCAGCCCTGGAAAAGAGACACTTACATTCACCCAAGATGGAAAACTATATAAATGTAGCTCTACCTCCTCATTTGGGAAATTTTCATTCTCTCACACAAGATATTTTATGGGCAAGAAGAAAAGGAAAAGATGGAAAAAATAGGACCAAAAGAAGGTTGAGTTATCTCTCTTCTCTCTCTCTCTTTCTAGCATCTTGCATGTGTGGCGTAATCTCTCTCTACGTGGTTAACATATTTCTAGGGAAAATGTTTCAAGGGGTCAAAATTTCTAGGTTACTACGACAACTATTACAGGGCCAAATTTCTGGAGCAACTGGATATTACAGGAGAGTCAAAATTTTGGATCAAACAAGCAGAGAAAATTGTAGGATCAGATTGGGTGACTAGACTTGGAGGATAAGGATAGGTTTGACCATAGTTCTATATGTATCTCTCATGGAACAAGAAGAATTTATTTATTGAAAAGGTTGCTTGGTTTTCCCTATTATGGGTTTTCCTAGGGTAAATCTTGTCTTATTCTGTGTGTGGTGATCTCTATTGTTCTATTGTTATTTATGGTTGAATTTCTAAATTATAATTGTTGAATGATTTATTTAAATAAGTTAAAATAATATCATGTAAAAATTAATTATCAAAATTTCATAAATATCATTCTAACCCTAATTTCTCTCAAAAAACCAAAATGGTATTAGAGATTTGGTAAAGGAAGGAAGGAACATTGAGATCACATTTGCAAAAACAATAGAGATAGAATTTTATTAAATTCCTTCTTGTACATTGGAATCTATGGCAAGAAAAAAGTGTTGGTTATTGTGACATGAAATACTATTGAACCAAGTGATGTGGCTATAAAACATAAATTCAAGGAGGATGACATTACTACCATGAGTCTAATAGTAGACTCCATTAGAGACCATCTCATTCCCTACGTTGCAAAGCATCATACCTCCAAGAAGATGTACTATGCACTATTAAATCTCTAAATATCAAGAATGTTGGTCAATCTATGAGTTTGAAGAATGAGCTCCAAAATACAAGGATGACTAATGGTGACATTGTAGCCTCATATTTCGTGAGGATTTCTCAAATAAGAGATCAAATAAATCTATTGGAGATCAATTCTTGATCAAGAACTTGTGACTGCAAAACTCAATGGTCTCCTTATATCATGGGATGTATTTGCAGCAAGCATAATCATTTGGAAATAAGTTGTAGTGTACCTAGAGAGGATAATATAGGGTACAGAGGGAGGTACCCAAGGGAATAATATGATGTAATAATATAAGAATGATAAATAAATGGGCCATAGTTAATAAATAAAGTGGTTAACCCACATTATGTAAAGGACCACATGTAGCTAGGGAATAAAGTGATAAGCCCATTGTATTGGATGTATGGTATTGAGAGACCCATGGTAACTACCCATGGTATTGCATGTATGAAAGAGGCTAGAGACTCTCCATTGAGAGATGTAAAGGATTATTGTATTGGCAAGCATATGGCTTGTGGAGTGATCTCCTTCCTTAAGGAGTGAATGTATGGTGTTGCCCTACCTCAAGGGTTTGGATATTAATGAAGATCTAAAGTTTTATCTTCTATGGTGTTATTTCATGGGAATATTTTCTATTTCTATATATTTTCTTGTCAGATCTACTACAAGTGGTATCAGAGCACTTTCCTGGGCAGAGTTTGGAGATTTGTTTTTTCATTTTTTTTGCAGGAAATTTTTGGGCGGCGAGTTTGTAGAGCAGATCTGGAAAATTTGGCAAAAACTTTTCAGAAATAAATGTCATAGCTGTATTCCTTATGGAAAAATACCCAATTTAAAAAAAAAAAATCAGTCGAATCGGAGTCCGGATGAGGGTGATATCGCTGATTTGAATTCAGTTGTGTTGCAGAAATGTTTCTGACGACAATTTATATACGGCGGATCTCCTGAAACTTTTAGTAGATTCTGGTGCACAATCTCAGACAACCAATTACAGATCTGAGCTCCCCTTGAAAAATCACCCGATTTCAAAAAAAAAAATCGGTCAAATTGGAGTCCAGATGAGGGAGTTATCACTGATTTAAAATCAGTCATTTTTTCAAAAAATTTGTGACGGCGGGATAGTTGCAACACAAATCTATGTTTCCAGAGTGCCTAGATCGGGATTTCAGTCCTATGATTAGCTGCAGAATGGCTATTCCATTTTCAAAAATATGTTATATTAAGGATTCTGAGTTATATTGACCGAGTAATGTCCATTTTAAATTTTTGCCAAAGTAAGTGATTTTCTTCAAAACCCTTACTTTATTTTATGGATTCTCGCAAGATGAAGTTTACAGGAAAAGATGATGGCCCTACTATTGAAGATTTTTTACAACATCTCAAGGCTCAATATCGAAGTTTTTGGATATGCTCCATAGGGCTTCATATGAAAGATGAGGCAAATAAATGGTGGTCCTCACTTGATAGCTCAATGAGGAAACTTCCCGAGAAAAAACTTGAAAAATTCCTTTTGGACAAGTGGTCTCAAGCCAGAAAGAAGGATAGTAAGAGCCATAAAGACTTATTTTCTACTAATATTTCCATATTACAGGTTCATGGAAGTATTCAGAAAGAGAACATCGTTGTGTCTATCATTCCTATTTGCAAGCATAATTGTATCAATGTGAATTTGGCTAAAAAATTGCAAGTTCTAGCAAAGCATATTGAAAACACACAGGTTGATAATGAAGATGTTCAAATTTATAAAGATTTGAAGATTTCTATGGATAAGTATGTGTTGCATTCTTATTTTTATGCTTCATATATGGCTATTGTGGATGTTGTTTTGGGACATCCTTGGATGGAATCTGTTGGTACTGTCAATTTTAATGTGCAAAAGAAATTCATGAAGCTCTGGTATAAAAAGAAGAAAATTACATTGCACGATATTTTCATTAGGAACCATGAAGAGACCAAGGAGGAAGAAGAAAAAATATATAACGACATAGACACATCAGATGATGAGCCTTTGATGGTAGACAACCAAACACAGACATCAAAGCAAGTACCAACAAAAGAACCAAACACCACTCCATCACCAATAATGGAGGAATTAATGAAAAACATTACATCAGTTAAAGCTTCAACATATCACCACCCGCATCACCCAGCAAGACAACAACCAGCAAGGAGGCAACGAATTAGCAACAAGAACAACAACCCCTGGACGACACATAGAGAGGTGCGGCGATCCACTAACAACACATCAAAGAACCACCAGAACCCGCTTCCATCTCAAGCGAGCGAGGCACCGACTAGATCAGGTGTTCACCTTTCCCTTGGATGGCTAGATGCACATGAATGGTACCAGTGGAATACTCTTTTGAGTAGAACTTATTATTTGTGTTCTTCTCATGTTTCGGGGACGAAACATGTTTAAGGGGGGTGTAATGTAGTGTACCTAAAGGGGATAATATAGGGTACAGAGGGAGGTACCCAAGGGAATAATATGATGTAATAATATAAGAATGATAAATAAATGGTCCATAGTTAATAAATAAAGTGGTTAACCCACATTATGTAAGGGACCATATGTAGCTAGGGAATAAAGTGATAAGCCCATTGTATTGGATGTATGGTATTGAGAGACCCATGGTAACTACCCATGGTATTGCATGTATGAAACCTATATAGAGGCTAGAGACTCTCCATTGAGAGATGTAAAGGATTATTTTATTGGCAAGCATATGGCTTGTGGAGTGATCTCCTTCCTTAAGGAGTGAATGTATGGTGTTGCCCTACCTCAAGGGTTTGGATATTAATGAAGATCTAAAGTTTTATCTTCTATGGTGTTATTTCATGGGCATATTTTCTATTTCTATATATTTTCTTGTCAGATCTACTACATAAGCTCCTTCATTTGAATAGTTGTGGACACTGTGTGCTAAATATGAAGCAATATTCATGACTAGAGATTGTAAAGATAAAGAAGTTCAAGCCCTTGTAGCTTTCTTCAAGAAAAATGGAAACAAGAAGTTGGGACCACAACATAAGAAATCATGAAAAGGATATTCTTCCTATAAGAAGAAGAAAGATTTATCAAAGATCCAATGTTGTGATTGTTGAGAAAATGGAAATTTCAAGAGAGATTGAACTAATAAAGAGAATAGAAAATGGAAACAACATTATTTGACAATTGAATTTGAATATGAAAAACCAAATAATCCCAAAGGTGATAACAAATTATTTTACTATTATGCTTTGAAAATTTCCCTTGTATATGATGATGATGTGTGGTTGGTGGATAGTGGAGAATCAAGACACATAACCAAAGAGTATGGGAATATTTCAAGCATGATGGAAAGGAAGTTGTCTCAAAGGATTGAACTGGGAGACAATAACATATATGTGGTCAAGGGAGTTCGAAATGAATTAATAGAGTTGGAATTTGGTGACAATATGCATCTCAATAATGTGCTTTGTGTACTAGGTTTGGATGATAATCTTGTCTATGTTTCTTTTTTAGAAGATAAATGAGATAGAGTTTCTTTTATGGATGGAAAATTACTCATTTGGTCCAAGGGATCTAGTATAGATGATGATATGGTTATTGGAATTCATGATGGAATACCATATAGATTTGTAAGTCAACCAAATCAAGCACTAGTACATGAAGAGATAAGTCCAAGTTAGATATGGCACAAAAGGTATGGAAAAATTCACCTCAGAGTATTTCTTGAGTTCATTCAAATAGTGTCAGGGGTTCCCGATCTACAAATGAAAAATGATCGTGTATGAAAACATTGTTCTCTTGGAAAGAACATCAAGAAACCATTTTCAAAAAGTGATAACAAATCTAAGGAAATATTGGACTTGATTCATTCTAATGAATGTGGTTTGACGCTTGTGAAATTGTTCGGTGGCTCATCGTACTATGTGAAATTAATTGATGAATTCTGCAGTAGGACATGGATATATCTATTGAATACTAAGGAGGAGGTATTCGACAAGTTCCAATAATTCAAAGCTAAATTGGAGAACTTGACAAGTGGGAAAATCAAGATACTAAAGATTTGACAATGGAGGAGAATACACCTCAAATGAGCTTGTTTCTTTCAACAAAAAATATGGGGTTAAGAGGGAGCTAATGGTACCCTATAAACCATAATATAATGGTGTAGCTTAAGGAAATAACAAGTCCATTGAAGAATTTGTTATGGAAATCATGCATAATTTAGACTAGTCATTGTTCTTATGGTGAGAGGAATAATAGACAACTGTGTACATTCAAAATAGAAGTCCTCATAGAGTTTTGGAAGATATGAATCTTCAAGAACCCTTCTATAAAAGGAATATATAAGTTGGGAAATGATAATATTTGGTTTTCCTATATATATTCATGTTCCTAGTGATAACAGGAATAAGATTGAGCCTTCAAGAAAAAAAAGCATATTTTTCGGATACGATGAACTATTGAAGGATTATAAAGTATACATTCTAGAGAAATGAAGGATTGAGGTCAAATGATATGTCACCTTTGATGATAAAGTGGCATATTGGAATTCCAAGTAAGTCTTCATAGATTCCTTGGATGAAGTAAAGAAGGAGGCCTCAAGAGAGGAGAATTTGAGTTCTACACAATGTACTCGAAGGACAGAATAACCTCAAGAACCAATGAAACTATTCATAGTTTCGAAGATCAAGAAGAGACCAATGTGTCTTAGATATATGTTGGAATAGGAAGAGGGGAATGCAGCCCCTGATGACACATCCATATAGGTGAAGAAACCTAATATATTATTCAACTCTACAACTGTGATGACAAAAATCATTGATAAAGAACCTTCTACATATGAAAAAGAAACTAATCAACATGTGTGGAAGGAAACCATGAATGAGGAATACTAATCGATCATGAATAATGATGCCCAAGAGATTGTACCAAGGCTTAAAGGGAAGTTAGTGGTGACTTGCAAGTGGATAAACAAGATCAAGCATGTTGCAGATGGTAGTATTGAAAAATACAAGGCATGATTCATGGCTAGAGGGTTCACTAGAAAGAGGGAGAGGACTATGATAAGGCCTTTGATCTAGTTTCCAAAAAAAACTCCATTAGATCTGATGCAGGAGCATGAGGATTTGAAATTAAAAAAATTCAATTTTATTCCAAAAATACAAAAAAAAACTTTACAAGAAAAGGAGTGGGTTCCTTTAGCTGGAAATTTACTGTTTTAGTAGATAAAGTTTGACTAGTACTTAGGGGATTCGAGCTGTTTAATAATGTATTCAATGTATTTAGCTGTTAGTTGATAAATTTAAGGAAAATATTGTGTAGAGGTATTTTATCTAAAATTGGACAAATTCAATCCATAGAATGATATCAATTTGGTTGTATGAACTCTATTTATGTAAGTTTGAATGATGAGAGTGAGGATTTTTGATGTAGAAGGATGGAATAATATAAATTGATATTTCTATGTATCATTGAAAAATCTGGGCATAAATGTCAAAATCTCAGAGGTTAATTACCTTCGAAATATTTCTAAGCTTATTTGATTAAATGTGGGCTCTGTTGATTAATTGCTATGTATATGTTTTCCTTTAAAATTTTCATGTTCATTGGGAAAGCGAGATAGTCCAGATGTATTAAAAGGCCAATAGTCGTTGATATGTGAAGACTATGGTTTCTTTGCGGAAGTGTAAAACTGGTGGGGTTGAAGAAAATAGTAACGTTGTAATGTGTAAGGAGCAAGATAAATCATCATCATTGATTTGAGATCAGATGATAGTCACAATTTAAATTGCACGGGGATTAATGTTTCAAATGAACACGATGAAATATTAAGTGGGGTTTTGAATTCCATGACATCATATCCATCCTTTTTCTGAGTGAATCGATGGATATCACAATTAATCATGCGCATATTTTAACATGAGAAATAGATGCGATAGTCTTGTAATAAAGGTTTAATGTTCTTTGAAATCCAGGAGATCGTGACCGTCCAACTGGTGAGAGATACGATGATTTTTTCTTTATAAATATGTGCAGGTTAACATAAAAGTTGGATGCAATACTTTTATAGTATCAAGTTAAAATCGTTTGGGTCTCACGCATTATTTTGAGGTCTGACATATTTGTTGGTTAATGTTAGCAAACTGCATTTGATATAGAAGGAGTTAGTTTGGGCGAATGACTGAGACTTCAAAAAAGTCCAGAAAAGAAGTTTCACAAGAAGTAAAAGAAGTTCCACCCGAACTCGAAGCCATAGTTTCGAGATTTGAAAGCTTATCATTAACACCTACATCCAGACCACCATTAGTGGTATCAGAGCAGCCTTTAGACATTGAGCAAGATCTCAAGGATCACGAAAAGTGTTAATATGAATCTTAATTGCAAGTGTGCGAAAAAAATACCACTTTAGCTGCGCATAAAAAATAGCCCTAATAGTAAAAGATGGCTACCAATATCTTCAAATCTGCAATTATTTGATCCAGATAAATGCTGCAAAAATCTAGATCTATGCATCAAAATACATTAAGTAGTAAATAGAACAAGATTTACTCCATGCATCCAATAGACAAGAGAAGAATATGTTGAATGAATTTTATATTAAGGGCACTTGGGAGAAAACATAGAAGGATGTTACCAGTTCTCCTCAATGGGGTGGGTTCTTGTAAGTCCTCACCACTTCAGATCTAAAATTCCTCTCTCTTGATGGTGTAGAAAACCCAGACAAAAAATGAACTCAAAGGGAGCTCACAAGAAAAAGGATGGAAAAATATGACAATGATGGTGGATCAAAGTTAGACCAAAAGTATAGATCTAGAGTGATTGTAGGCAACAAAAGGTGATGAATGAATGGAAAAACTCTTCCATTTATAACAAAATATTGAGTTAGTCTAGATATTGGTGCATAATTAAAATATTATTAACCAAATCAAGATCCAACTTTTATGGAATATTTTATTATTTTTGTTGGAGGGAAAAGGAATTTGACTTGGGTCAAATCCCTTTATTTTTAAATAATAAATAAATAAATGATTTATTTATCATTTTAAGGATGTGGTTGTGTAATAATTAAATAAATAATGATTTATTTAACTATTTATGAGTGATTTAGTCAAATTTAACAAGGAATATTATTTAAATAAGGTTTAAATAATTATTCCTAGAAAGTAATAAGATAAATAATAATTTATCTAGTTAATTTTCCTGTTTTGGGTTAAATATGACCAGGAATATTAATTAAACTGCTATTTAACTAGTTATTCCTTGAGGAAAATCAAACAAATGTGTATTTATTTAATATTTCCTCATGGGGTTTCCTATTTAGACCATAAACAACTTAATAAAGGTGTTTTACTAAGTTATTTTTCATAGTGAAAGCAATTTTTCTTAGGGTCAAATTGGCCTTTCATGGTGTACTTAGGTCCATCTAATAGTAACAGGTTAGATGACCAAAAAATGGTGTAATAGATTTCCCCCTAGTGTGCGAGCGTTAGGAGCTAATCGTATGACTGAAGTACGTTGTAAGTACTCAATCACTAGACACCAAAGGGGAAGTCAAAGAGAGAGAAATGTAAGGTAAATTGAAGTGCTAAAGGACTAGACCTTGAGGAGGCGAGACTTACAGGTGCGACAAGTCTCTTTTATGAGTGATTACTTGTGCTATAGGTAGCGGGGGAGGCATACCTATGCCTGCCGAGACAAAGTACAAAGAATAATGTGTCCAGTAAACAAGGGACTGAACAACATAGTACATGCTAGCATAAACATGAGCCAAGTAAAAACATGATAATGAATCCCACATACATACTGTTCCTAGGATAACAGCCAAGAATTATACAAAAATATCTGAGTACATGAGATATAAATACAACCCAAATGCCCATGTAAACAAGAAAGGGCTCTAAAAATTTGACTGATACATGTAAACAAAAAGGCGCTGCAAGCGGCTGAGGTCGACACCATCAAATATATGGAGCTGCATCAAAGGCTGTAATGAGGAGGTCATCTGGGCATGTGGGCGGCTACCGATAGGGCCACCCCCTCATGAGGGTTGACACATCTCACACACACTCGGGAATCACCGATATCAGCTGTTGCATCACTGAACCATCAAGTATACGGATCTCGATCATGTTTAGAGGAGCTGGAGCTGAGAAACAATCAAGTCAAAGGAAAATAATGAGTCCCTTTGCCTGATCTGAGGCACCGAACAAGAGTGGAAGCTGGAAGGTACACTGCCCTCTAGACTTGTCTTCTAGAATGAATGAGCTAATGTTGACAGAATGAGGTCTGCCATAGGTGAGGCAATAAGGGATCCCCAACTAAGGCACGAGAGAAAATAGTAGAGCGATTGACAGACTAACACCAGTGATGATGATGAAATGGGGTGTACTGAGTAGCAGATAGACAAATTCCCTTGTTAGAGCATAAAGGGCATGTATGACCTGGCAGTGACTGACACAATATCATGAGGGATAGGGGACAGTGGAACTGAAAGCCATAATGTGGGACATGAGAGAGGGACCAAGCAATGAAGGATGGAGGACTATAGCGGGATACAAAGGGACTCGGAATAGACTCCATGAATGCAATGATGACTCAACTCGGATGCTCTAAACAAGGGTGACTCGATAGTGCTGCCACACACAAAAGGTCCAATGGGAACCATAAAAACATGAGTACATGGTGGTTACTCATGACGAAAATCGACACGAGCATGGAAAAGTATGGAGGCAAAGTGGTGCCCCCAAGTACAAGTTTTGCAAGTGAAGAAATTTGATTTTAGGGAGTAGTGAAGTGACGCTTCCTGGACAAAAAGTGTCCTTGTGAAGTATCAAATCACAAAAATCTAACAGATAGCCATTTGAGGGTTCAGTGAGAGCTTTCCAATGGTGTAGACGGTTTGTCAAACTGAGCTACGGTTTGGCCGCAACAGGCGAAAGAAAAATCAGGGGTTTCTCTTTTAATAAGCCATTTTCCCTCCAAATTCACTCATTTGCATGTGGAGCTGTGGTGAATGTAGAGAGGAGAGAAGGCCCTAAATCTTGCGGTGATCGTAGCGGACAAACCGACTGTTGGAATCAATTTCCGTCAGTTGCAGGTAAGAGGCCTAAACCTACTATTTCATTTCAGTGGATTGAAAGTTCAGTTTAGGTCCCTAGAGCTTAGGAACAGACCCCTGCTCCTCTTCACGGCTGGGTCACACTTTATGGGGCAAAAACTACGTCCTGGGTAGTAGGTTCTCAGCGGAAAACTGCGACTTGTCCCGGGATTGGGCCTGAAAAGTGCGACCTAACAGGGAGGAGTTTTTCTATGCCAGTTTTTGGCTGAGAATTGGGTTTTTGTGTTTGAATACAATATTTCCTATCTATACACTGACAAGTATGATGGTTTTGTGCAGATATGGCAGAATTATGGATCAACTAGAGAGAGAGAGACTTGGGCACATTACAGTCAGAGATCCAGGAGGATCAAGGTGTCCGCAGTGCATTGGCTAGGTTTGGGGTTTTGAAGTTTGTGGAGAACCCTATGATGAGAACTGGAGAGCCCTTATTGGCCCGGATTGTTAGCTATTGGGATCCGTACCATGAGGTCTTTATAGTGCAGGGGCACCGGATCGATTTGACTGTCCAAGATATATATTTCCTGACTGGTCTTCCACCACTTGGGATGGTTGGGAATACACAGCCAGTGTTACCGCGAGGGCAGAATATCATGGAGTTTTTACAGCACCATTGTCGACCAGGTCTCCAAGTCAAGGGGACTTGGATACCCATCGGGGAACTAGAGAGGTTAGAGACCCGTGCTATGGCCACAACGGTGTTGCAGATCTTGGGAAACTAGGCACTCCACCACATCACTGGAGGGCAGATGATGCTTGTGGAAAGTGTGTTGGGTGGGACCTACTATGGGTGGGCCTAGATGATGTTGTCGTTGTTGAAACGACAGTTGTCGCTATGCAAGCGGCAAGTGAACCATGACTGTGCATATGATGCAGTTTTTTGCTCGCTCTTCTTTCAGAAGATCCCTACACTTCGACCTCATATACAGCTCCAGGATGGGGGCCAGAGAGAGCCCAGGATGCACCGATGGGGATGACTACTGTGCAGAGGGGGAGGCAGGGCAGTCGGATGGGTGTTCCAACCTGATTTTTTTGTGCATTGGGATCATATGCCATTTTACATAGACAACTATCCCTATAGTGGGATGAGTTATTTTGGGGACCCATATTTGCCACTGCCTCCTGGTCGAGTATGGGGGCCTGATGGTAAGTGAAAAATTGCTAATATTTTTATGTGCGTTGTAAAGTTTCAGAATATTGTATATGGTACTAATTCTTCCACTTTTGGTATGAAGACACAGCACCGGTAAAACTGGCCGAGTATATGGGACGGCCTGTAGTATCAGGAGCTGTAGGACCTAGTGGATCGAGGACGCAGCAAAATTAGGATGCAACAACCCTCCTCGAGGACATCCGTCATAGATGTGAGAGGCTTCTGACTGTTGTTTCAGAGCACGGCTGGAAAGAATTAGAGGACCAATACATAGAGCCATGTATTGGTCTACCCTCAGAGTGGCGAGGGGTCATGCGGCGCATGGCGATGGCTGGACAATGGATACATGATATATGAGCTGCAGGAGCAGAGCCATTGACTCGGGATCCTCTAGATAGTGATTAGTGTGTAGGGGCAAGTGGTGCCCCCAGTTTTGAGTTTTTGTAACATGCTATGGGCATGTCATATGTATCAGAGTTGATGGACTCTAAAACATTTTATACGACATATATTATGGATATGTACCGTTTTGATATTTTTATGTTATTGTGTTGTGTTAAATGCGTGTGCTAAATGCCAATCTAGAATATGGTTTTCAATGCTATCTACATAGTGATTTTTTGCTCTAGGCAGATGACTAAATGTAATGATTTCAAATTCATGCATCAAAAGATTCACTCGTAAATATCTTCTAAAAAGGATAGGATTATTCACACAATAGACACCATTCAGTGACATGACAAGAAGTAGGGAATCCAAATGAAGATGAAGGTGGAGGATGCGATGTGAAAGGGCATCAATTAACAAACCTCGCATTGCATCATATTCGGCCTCATTATTTGTAGCAGTACCAATGCATACACCGTTTGAGAGAACAAGTGAGTGCAAAGGGGTAAAGATGGCCCAACCTTCCGAGGCTAGATTCCGAGAGTAGTGACTTGCACCATCAACAAAACCGATATAAGGTGTGGATGGGAGGTCCATCTGAAAGGTGCCGCAAGACAATAAATGGGAGGATGATGAACAATGCTGGAAACCTGAGTGCAAAGTAGAAATCAAACGTACTCTGCGGGAGGGAGTGATTTGGGTAGGATGTCTACTACTCACACGCAAATGGTGAGGTGGAGTGTGGGAGCTACTGGAGGTGTAGCTTGTACTCAGGCCGTGAAAGTCACCATAGGCATGGATGGTTCCATCCTATTTATGGGCGGGAAAGATGAAGTCAGGGGTCGACATGGCTTCCATGATGTCATCATCACAATAGAAGATGAAGTGACTGGAGGAAGGGAGACCACATGACACGACGAAGCTACCTGACTCATCATCATGAGAATAAAAGTTCACATGCGCATCATCATGGTGGATGATGGAAGAACAATCAGATAAGTGATCTACTGATGTTGAGCCCAGGGTGATCGTTGAAGGGAGGTCAAGAGAAACAATAGGGGAAGATTCAGAGGGAGCTTCCACCGAGGGTCTCATGGATGATGATAGGTAGAGGATGGTGGCCACAGGCTCCGTCATCTAGACATCAGAAGGGGGAATGTCAATGGGAGTGGGTAAATCCTCAGTCTGGCCTGCAGCATACTACGTAAGTACGGGAGAGACGGATTGGTTATGTTCAATCTCGTATTCCTGAACTACCTCTAAAGAGGCGCGGTAATGCGTAAGGCGGGGACAATGGTGGGAATAATGGCCATGGAGATCACACAAAGCATAGGGTTGGTTGGTGTGAATAGTTTTAGGATTCTTGGCTGTAGTCGAGGAAGAGACGGAGGCTTCAGGGACCGTAGACTCAGGGAACGCAACTTTAAGCATGGGCTTGATATGGGGCAGTTAAGGATAGTTATGGGTGGCATGGCCGATGACATCACATAAATCATACGTATTTGCGGGCAAGGGAGGTGCAGGGTTAGTCGGGGCAGCCTTGTCTTTTGAGGCCCTCTTGCGATCTTTTCCCTTCTTACTCAAAGTGGTCGCAACAGAAGGTGGTTCTTGTTGAGGTGTTTGAGGCACTATTGCAGCATGAGAAGTCATGGGGACCAGTTGAAATGGATTCAAAGCAAGATAAGGTTTGGGTTGACTAGGCGGGGTAGCGGCTGGAGGATCAAGGTACCAGACAGGAATCCCAAGATTCAGGTTAGGAAGAGAGAGGGTGGCCATGATAGGTGCCGTATACACCCCTAGTGGGGGAGCTAGGAATGATATTTTACCGAAGGGGTAATGGCCAGGTAGGATGGCTCCTAAATGGTTAAGGCCTGGAGGAACCGTTTTAGGAGGGTAAAAAGGCTCATGGATACTAGCTGAAGGGCTGGGAGGAGGAGGTATAGAAAGCTAAATCAAACGGCTAGGAGTAGGCTATGGAGGGCGAGGAGGCTGCTAACTAGCCGAGGCAGACCGCTTGAGGGCAGCCCGAGACGATTGCATCATGCAAACATTCGATGAGCTGGGATTAGAGAGAGGAGGAGGAAGACCAGGGAATGTACCAAGCAATGAGGAACCTTTGTAGACTCCGGGTGAGACACTGGTCAAAAGATCGACGGTTTGCTTATTGGCCACCGAAGAGATGATAGACTCAGGGGAGGTCTGCGACTTCGGTTCGTAATATGTCAATTGGTCAATGATAACTATATTTCCATTATGAGGGAAGGACATCTTGCGATGGACCACGGAAGGGATAGCAGACATCGCATAAGTGTAGCTACGACCCAATAGAATGTTGTAATCTAAGGGGGCATCTATGACTTCTACGTCAACACAAATAGTCTTGCCCGCAAGAGTAATAGGACAATTGCGGAATAAGCCAATGGGCTGGGAGGTGTGGCCATCCCACGCTCGGAGAGTGATCATGGAAGGAGCCAACTCAGGTGATCTGAGTTGCTTCCAAACCAAAGAAAACATCACACAGGTAGATGCCCCCTCATCAATGATGCACTAGGAAACGTTGGCTTTCCGAATTTTGACTGGGATTTGGAAAGCGGCGGAAGCGGGGAGAGGAGGATGTTCTGACAGGTCAACGTCAAAAACAATCCATCGATCGTCAGAAGGATCTACAGTGCACATGGAAGATAGTAGAGCTTTTCGTTGTGAAGGGCATGACTAGAGGAGTTCCAGCGTTGAAATGGCAGCAAGGGATTGTGCCAAATCATCTACTATGATATATGAATGGGAAGCTTTCCCAGAAGCAGCATTTCGACATAGTGGTCCTTTAGGGATATTGGTATGAAACTCTACCTTAGGCTGAGGAATCTGCAAGGGACAATTAGGTGTCGAAAGAGGCTCTGTAGAGACCGAAGGAGGCAGCTTGGGGACATACATAGGGGGAGGCTTGTTGTACTGATGGGACCGAGTCTGAAGATTAATGTCTATGGTTAGAGGTTGATCAGAGTTCATCATGAGAATCTGGTATCAGATGGAAGAGGTTGAGTGGCCACCTAACCTTCAGGTGGTTGGGTAGCCACAAATCCTTGCTGAGGGAAAGGATTAGTAAGCACAATCGGTTAACTAGGCACAACATTGGGAGGGAAGGAAGGGGAGGCCTGATGTCCTCCCAATGTTTCTTGATAATCCCACATCTACTTCATCTGTGGCAAAAGAGGACAATCATGTGTGTAATGACCATAAACACCACAACAAGAACAAGGCTTGTTCATGTGAGCAAGGCTGTCCTGCTTGGGCTGAGTGCCCTGTTGTTGGTTAGCAGTGTTAGGGGTATTATTTTGAGGATTAGGTCCAGGATTACCAGGAGAAGATTTATTTTGAGTTCCTTTCCTCTTCTTTCTGGAAGTAGGAGGATTAGTCGCGCCCTGCTATGCATACACCTGCCGCTAAGGGGGCAGTAGCTATTGTTGTGGGGGTTGAGAAGGCAAGGGAGGAGGTGGTGCTAATGCTGGAGGAGCTGGAGCACCAGGTTGTGGATACGGGTAATAAGGAGGTTGGGTAACAGTGTGGTAAATAGGAGGTTGGGCAAAAGGAGGAGGCATGTCGTATCTTGGATACATGCTACTGGGAGGGGGAAAAGTGTAGGAGGTGCTGGCCCCCAACCCCCCCCCCCCCCAAGGAAAACCATAGCCCATGGGAGGTTGAGCGTATGGATGAGAGAGAGCTCCAATGATACTATAAGCGGAATGAGATGCTCCCAATGCATTGGCACCACCGGGTTTAGGAAGATGAGGTAGAACGGCATAAAAGTAACCCGAATGAGCGTAGATCAGGTCATATTTTAATGCAATTTGGAGAGCGGCTTCTTTGGTTTTAGGGAAATGCGATGCAACATCTTTGCCGATAGGGGGCAAGAGAGATCTAAGGAACCAGTCCATGTAGACACGATCCTCAAAGGTACGGGCTCGACATAGGCTCTTTCTTCTTCGCCATTCTTGGACATGATCAGATAGGTGGGTCACAAATGATTGACAAAAAGAAGTCAAAAGCTCAGTACTAGTGTCATAACGAAGAGGAAGTTGGAAATAAGACAAGAAAGCCCGAGCAAGAGTTGCAAAGGTGGTATGAGAGGATGAGGCCTGATCAACATACCACTTAGAAGCTTCACCTGTAAGCGTACATTGGAACAACCAAAGACAGACAGAGTCATCGGTAATGGAGCTAGACAAACACCACATGTGTAAAGATCGAACATGATTTGTAGGATCTTCTCCAGCAAGGCCTTCAAACTTGGGGATGTCGGAAGGGAGCTTGGTCGGCATAGCAGGCCCACTAGTGTCATGGTGTATAGGGTCATTTATCAACTAGTCAAAATCGGGAAGGCTGAGGCCTGCCATATAGGGGAGCAAGGGAGTAGCTGGGATAGTTCCTGTTGCGGTCCCACTAGTAGTATTCCCAGCATTAGGGCCGGGGCTACCACCAGTGTTAGGTCCTGAACCAGACATGGTGAAGGTTACAAGAGGAGAACTGAGGGTGGAAGGAGAACCCAATAAACCAGAAGAAGAGTTGGAGTGCAGACTTGGAAAAGGACTAAATCGAATCCTACGCGGAGGAGTAAGTCTTCGTACCGGAAACTGAGGATGGAGGCCGATAAGTCTCCGAGATAAATGCCTTGGTGGCACAATGGTGACAACACAAACATGTCACAAGGGGAAAAAGAGACCGGCAAGGGAAAGGAGGTGCAGGACCAACTGATTACAATGTTGAAACAAGGGCAAAGAGGTACGAGATCAATTGATTTAAATTTTTTAGAGACTTTGCTTGGCAGTGTTAACCAAGCCCTTTTTCACTTAGGGTTTATGCACAAAGTGTGTAATTTTTAATTTTTAAACCCAGAAGTTTGTAGAGAAAAAGAAAAAATGTGTTGTGTAACTGTAGATAAACCTGCAGATAATAGTATATGAAACTGAAATAACAATAAATAAACAGCTAATAATGCAATAATCTAAACCCAAAGAGGCGGGAAAAAAACTAGTCAAAACACACCAAAATAGCCAATAGATCTAAGGTCGGGAGGGGCAGGGATCAAAAGGTCAAAATCCACTGGAAAGTGGTGCAAATAACAGCAACAAATCAGAGGAAAAATTGTTATAAATGAGGTGGCGAAAGGCTATCTCCTGGAGGGAAACAGAGTGAACCCTAGAGGAAAACCTAAAAAAAAGCTAAATGAGGTGATTTGGATGGATAAAAATCCAATCTGAAGCAGATCTGAAGGTGAGGTATCATATCAAAAAAAAGGCTGAACACTCTAAAAATTTCGGACAACCTGCAGCAGCTAAAACTCTTCCACAAAGTGTGGAGGGTAACAAAGCCCTAGGGGGCTAGGTTCCCACTTAGTTGAGTAAAAAAGAAAAAGTACAAGTCCAAAACGGGCGGAGATGGAGGTCAGACAACCCTGAATAGAGGCCCAGAAAAACCTAGAAAAATTTCAGAAAAACTCCCGCTAAAAGTTCAGGTCGCAGTTCTTGACAGCTTGTTTTCTGCAGACGTCACAGTTTCTGGGCTGAAAAGTGCGTCCTAGAGCTCCAAGTCGCAGGTTTAGGGCCAAAAAGTGTGACCAGAACTTCCGGCACTCTCGGCAGTAGATTTCAGTAAAAAGTGTCGTCTCAGCTGTGCCTGTTGTCTGTCACCTGCGCAATAGGTCCGAAAACACACGAAAGTCAGAATTTTTACTGTTTTATGGTTTTATAGGTTAAAAACAACATAAGAAAAGAAAAACAAGAGGCTGAAGAGAAATCCTAGGGTTTGAAGTAGTTGGATATGCAAGGATCAGAAAAACGACAGCAGTCGTAATCGTAAACCCGTGTGGAGTCGTCAGTTTTTAGTATGAATCTTAATTGCAAGTGTGCGAAAAAAGACCACTTTAGCTGTGCATAACAAATAGCCCTAACAACGAAAGATGGCTGCCAATATCTTCATATTTGAAATTATTTGATCAAGATAAATGATGCAAAAATCTAGATCTATGCATCAAAATACATTGAGTAGTAAATAGAACAAGATTTACTCCATGCATCCAATAAACAAGAGAAGAATATGTTGAATGAATTTTATATTAAGGGCACCTGGGAGGAAAACATAGAAGGATGTTACCAGTTCTCCTCAACAGGATGGGTTCTTGTAAGTCCTAAGCGCTTCAAATCTAAAATTCCTCTCTCTTGATGGTGTAGAAAACCCAGACAAAAAGGAACTCAAAGGGAGCTCACAAGCAAAAGGATGGAAAAATATGACAATGATGGTGGATCAAAGTCAGACCAAAAGTATAGATCCAGAGTGATCTTAGGTAACAAAAGGTGATGAATGAATGGAAAAACTCTTCTATTTATAACAAAATTTGAGTTAGTCTAGATATTGGTGCATAATTAAAATATTATTAACCAAATCAAGATCCAACTTTTATGTAATATTTTATTATTTTTGTTGGAGGGAAAAGGAATTTGAATTGGGTCAAATCCCTTTATTTGTAAATAATAAATAAATAAATGATTTATTTATCTTTTTAAGGATGTGGTTGTGTAATAATTAAATAAATAATGATTTATTTAACTATTTATGAGTGATTTAGTCAAATTTAACAGGGAATATTATTTAAATAAGGTTTAAATAATTATTCCTAGAAAATAATAAGATAAATAATAATTTATCTAATTAATTTTCCTATTTTGGGTTAAATATGACCAAGAATATTAATTAAATTTTTTTTTAAATAATTATTCCTTGAGGAAAATCAAACAAATGTGTATTTATTTAATATTTCCTCATGGGGTTTCTTGTTTAGACCATAAACAACTTAATAAAGGTGTTTTACTAAGTTAATTTTCATTGTGAAAGCAATTTTACTTAGGGTAAAATTGGTCTTACATGGTGTACTTAGGTCCATCTAATAGTAACAGGTTATATGACCAAAAAATGGTGTAACAAAAATAAATCCATCATGGCTTAAAGAGTTGGAAGAGGAGGTGGTGCTGGTTGAAGAAGAGGAAGACCAGTTGCAAATGCTGAAGTGTTGGAAGTTATGTAACAGATGAAAGCTAGATTAGAAGCAATGGAAATGGGAAATCAAAGAGATGAAGATGTTGGAGATGTCAGTGAGTCTGAAGTTGAATCCGCAGAAGAGGGAGAACCTACAGAAGTTACTCCTGAAATGAGATTTTTTAAATCAATGTTGGGATCCACATCTAAACCCAGACTTGAAGTTTTGGTTTTTACAGGAGGTTTAAACCAAGAGGAGTTGATATATTGGGTTAATGACATGTATAAGTTCTTTGATTATGAAGAAATGGAAGAGGGCAAAAGAGTGAAATTTGTTGTCACAAAATTGAAAGGACATGCAGCACTTTGGTGGGATGGAGTGTAGGCAGAAATTAGGAGACTTGGTAAGCAGCCAATAAAGAATTGGAAAAATATGGTGGCAAAGTTGAGAGGTAATTTTTTTCCAAGTGATTATCAACTTTCATTATTTATACAAATGAAAAAACTTAGACAGAGGTCAATGACAGTCAAAGAATATACAGAGGAATTTTACAAAGTAAGCACAAGAGCAGGAAAAATTCAAGATACAACAGAGAAGATTGCAAGATATATAAATGGTCTCATAATGGAGATACAAGATGAGATAAGTCTGTTGTCTCCTAAAACAGTTCAAGAGGCTTATCAGATGGCCTTGAAGGCTGAAGAAAAACTCATAAGGAAGAAATCTGCCAGAGGTAGAGGTACCTTCCAAGGAAAAGGAAGTAAGGGTGGTAGAGGAATATCTACAGCACCGAGAGAAGGAGCTAGCAGCAGCTCAAGTCAGCATACACCCACAAAAGGTGATGCAATTGGCAGAAGGATTTTTTCTAGAGGAAGAAGAGGCAGAGGCAAAGGAAGAGAAATCAGATGATATAGATGTAATAAGCTTGGACATAGAGCTTATGAATGTCCAAAGAATGTGGGGACAAATCAGAGAAATGTAATTGTCGCTCAGAATGAAGAAGAAGAAGCAAAAGTGCTAGAAGGGGAAAAAGTGCTAGAAGCAGAAAATATACTAGAGAGGAGAATCTTTGGTAATTAACAAAGTTTTTTTAAAACCAACAAAGGAATTTTTTGAACCAGCACAGAGAAATACTTTGTTTATAAGTGTGTGCAAAGTTCAAGGAAAATGTTGTCAAATGGTAATTTATAGTGGAAACACTAATAATTTGATCTCTACAGAAGTGGTGGATAAATTGAAATTAAAGATAAAGAAACATCCAACACCCTACAAGGTGTCATGGCTTCAGAAAGGACATCAGCTATTAGTGAATGAACATTGTGAAGTGGAATTCTAGTTGGGTGGCTATAAAGACAAAATTATGTGTGATGTGATCCCTATGGACGTATGTCACATATTTCTGGGTAGACCATGGCAGTATGACAGAGGAGCTATGCATGATGGGAAAAAGAACACATACAAGTTTTGTAAAGATGGTGTCAATCATACATTGTTTCCTATAGAAGAAGAAGATGCATAAAAAAGAAGACCTAATTCAGAAGTTCTATTACTGAGTGTGCTATAGGGTAAAATGTTTGGGTTTTTGGTTCTCGAATATCCCTCTTAGGGCTTTCCGGTGCCCAAGGCAGACATTAATATTAGCTGTATAGTTCACAAAGAAGATGCATACATGTTCATATCAACTTAAAGCAACTTGACAGAATAAGATGGAAGATTACCTCTTTAATGATCTTGAAGTCTTTTGGAGAGCGTTAAGCAACAAAGCAGGGATCCTCCTTCACCAGCTCCAAATCTCGACCCTGTGATCAATCAAAGCACCCGTGTAATCTCTACCACAACATACATTTCTTATCAATTAAGTTAATATATGATAAACATTAAACAATGCACATCTAAGACATTCATCTCATGCTATGTAAGTAATTGAAGAATAATAACAATATCAACGCATAGAATGGACAAAACAGATACAGTTCTATTGCTTTATAAAAAGGAGGATTAAAACCGTCAGTTGTACCAAGCCCTCCTCAGCCTTCCAATCTCTCTATCTCTCAATGTGGTGATGTCTTGATCAACAAGTTCCTAATGAACCTCTTTGATCTTTGACCTTCACACTACAACAATAATGCTCTGCTTCACAAGTATTCAAAACTTTGACAATCCTTCGACCATGAACCAATAGCCTATAGCTCCATTTTATAGGAGATGGAGAGAGCAATCATTGTCTTTCTCCTTCCACCAGTTCTAAATAGAAAAAACTAAGATGCTTCCTCAACTTCCCATGCTTTTTCCTTCCTTGAGAGTTCAGTTGTTTATGGCAAGGCCCAATAACAGACTAGTGCTTTGCAGTTTCTATTTTGTACTAACTCTCTCATGAGAAAAAGCTGGAAATTCAAATCCTTCTCCGTGGGTTTTTCCTATTTCAAACTCAAAACACGAGTAACGTTGCCCTCTATTCTAAACAATGCATTTCCCTAGCCACTAACACGACCTTTTCATTGATCAGGTGCGTTATAATGATCTCTTCCTATTATAGGGGTGTGTTACCTTGGCAGAAATAGGTTTAGTTTAGGTCTCTACATTCCTTCCATATTTGTCTTCTGCTCTGAGCTGATGAGGAGGTTATTTGAACTGTAACAGATGCCCCCTAAAGTGTGACGTCAGAGATGAAGATGATGGCCGAAATACTTTATAATGTGTGTAGTAGAGATAAAGATATTGAAGGACCGAGGAAAACCTGAAACAACAACATATGTCAGAAAAATATAGTATCTGTCTTGATTCAAGCATTCCCATGCTCAGTAGCTAATCAACATGATTTCTCTAGTACAGAGACATGAAGAATCTTTTCACCAATAAGCACAATGTGGAAGTGTCTGTCATAACAGGATCAGGTTGAACAAGCTGTCTCCATAAACAATATCACAACTTGGGGAGGGGAACATAGCTCTAATGATGTAACCTTTGCCCCAAGGTCTTGACTGTCGCTTCACTTAAACTGCATATTTCTCGACATGTGAATGAAGGAGTTGTCATCGAACATGTGAGAAATTGTCTGATTACCATTCGATAATGAAAATTGTTAACAGACGTGAAGGTGGCCACCAATAATAATGATGGTCCCTAAGATGCACAGTATAATCTAGCGAGTGTGAATAAAAAGAGTTGAATTCGAACAATCGTAGAATCATTCGATGAGGAGCCAATGATAAAGACTCCTAATCAAACACAAGATGACCTGCCACTGATGTCTGCAAGTGTCTGGGTACTAATGGGTTTCTGGATCAACTTCCTAGATAAGATGTTGAAGTCGATAGGAAAAGATCTGTTGAAAGGTAGGCACTGAGGCATACTATATCAATCAACACGAAATAGAAACCAAATGATTTTTTTTTTTTTTGGAAATAATGAAGAGAAAATGGGGATAACTGACGACAAATAATTTTTGGCATAATGAGCAGTTTGGTTGATAAGAGGAGCAGTAGATAGCGAGATCTGCTTGAACAATAGAAGGCACTGTAACAGGGTACTAGGAAGCTGACGCTTAATGAACACCAAAGAGTGTGTTAGGATTTTACCAGTGTAGAAACACTGGTAGATGAAGGCTAATACTCATATATGGTAGGGTTCGGCTAACTGTGAAAGAGCTTTCTAGGAAGTGCCATGTTCAATATTTTTGCTGCCAAATTGACCTTTCTAAAAATTTAACAGAGTTAGTATCCATTTTGTCCAAAATTTTCCCCATCTGATTGGGTTTAACGAGTCCAGAAGAGTAAACTCAATGAATTTTTCATGTTTAGAGAGTCTGAAAATGTCGTAAAAGACAACTCTATGCCCCGTCTGATTAGGTTTAATGAGTCCATACGAGTAAACTCTGTGAATTTTTCATGTTTAGAGAGTCTAAAAAATGTCGTAAAAGACAACTCTATGGGGTACCTTTGTTATGTCTTGATACCCAGGCACGACAAAGGGAGAATATTAAGCTCGAAACAGTTCATTTTCCGTGAGTCAGTCCATCGAAGCCCGAAAAGTGAGAAATCTATGTTCGATGGACGTCTACCTCATTTTTTTATGAGTACGAGGAGACGAAGTAAACTCAGTACTCTTTGTGAAATTTTAACGAGTCCAACAAAGAAAAACTCGGTGCTCTCCGTGAAATTTTAACGAGTCACGCGGAGAAAACTCGGTCACTTTTTCTGTTTCAAGAGCTTTGAAAAAGAGGAAAAGAATGGCTCCTTACTCTCTGTCGTGGTAGTCTAACAAGCCCGAAAAAGGCAACTCGGGGTTTTTTCAGTTTTATGAGCTAGAAAAAGTCACTAAAAATAAATCTCAGTGCTTCTTTATATCAGTTTTAACAAGTCTGAAGAAGAAAACTCCAAGTTTTTCGAATTAATGAGCAAGAAAAAGACCATAAAAAGAACGCTCGAAATCGACTTCGTATAAGTTTAACGAGTCCGAAGAAGAGAACTCGAGGTTTTTCGGATTAAAGAGCCCGAAAAATACCGTAAAAAGAATGCTCGAAATCAACTTCGTATAAGTTTAACGAGTCCATAGAAGAGAACTTGAGGTTTTTCAGATTAACGAGCAAGAAAAATACCATAAAAAGAATGCTTGAAGGAAGGATTGTGGTGCCGGCAATTCAAAAATTGTTTTAACCTTACCAGGATCAACCCTAATCCTGTGCTTGGAGACAATGAAACCTAACAAATGCCTGGACTCAACCATGAATACGTAGTTATGAGTATTCAGAAGTATATTGTAGAATCTACACCTAGCAAAAAATTCTTTCAGATGAGTAAGGTGATCAGGTTGTTTCTTGGAATGGGCCGGAAGGTCATCCAAGTAAGCATGTACAATATGTCGAATTTCATGGAAAGCGTAGTTCATAGCCCGTTAAAAATTTGCTCCAGCATTCTTCAGACCAAATAGGAGTTTATGATACGCAAATGTGCCCCAAGGATAGATGAAGGCAATTTTATGCTGGTCTTATTTTTTAATCGCAATCTGGTTATAGCCCGAGAATCCATCCATGAAGGAAAAAGATTCGCATGCAGCACAATCGTCGAGAATCTGATCTATGAATGGCGTAGGATAATTGTCTTTAGGACAAGCAGCATTCAGATCATGATAGTCAACACAAACTCAAATGGTGCCTTGTTTTTTTATCTACGGGAACCGGATTGGAAACCCATTCTGTTAAAGGAACGGGATAGATGAAACCAGCGTTTAAAATTTTTTCTACCTCAGTTTTGATGGCGGCCATTTTGCGCGGGTGGACAGGCCTGAGTCGCTGTTGAATGGTTTTGGCATTGTCATAAATCTTTATTTAGTGCTCAACTATAGACGGATCTATGCCAGGCATTTCGTCATAAGACCAAGCAAACACATTGCGGAATTCCTTGAAAAGGGATGTGAAGCACACAATTTCCTCAGTATTGCAATCTGCTCCAATCTGAATATTTTCCAAGATACTCGTTTCGACCGAGATAACGATGAGCATTGTCTTAGAAAGATTACCCATATTCCCTTCTGAATCGATAGTTTGAACAGTCATGTAAGCGGAGAGAACCATCTAAGGTGGGTCAAAGGATGGGATTTCAGTATTTATCACGTCCGAATAAATCATCAAAGCGCGATGGTGAAACTCTCCCCAAGTTCATTCTTTTAGAGACATGATCTCTCGAATAACTTCGTCTGTAGGAAAGAATTCATTGAGGAGATCCTTAGAGAGAACTGTGATGGGCGGGAGGTTTGTACCTTTGGTCGAAACCATAGCAGTGGAGGGTTCAGATGTAAATTGGATTGCTTGGTAGGCCAACTCGGCTGGTGAGAGCGGCATCTGATCTCCATAGGAACCAATGTCTGAAGGTGCCGGGAGGATCCATGGGTCGATAGAGCCATCCAAAGTGGTGGATATCATTACAACTGTATTTGGGATCTCTGGCGGTGGGAGAGGAAAACAACCTAGTAGGGAAGATGCCTTCAGAAGACCGGTACCAATACTGACGTAAGAGTCAGGAAAGCCTCCTATTAGGGGTACAGTGCTACTTGGTAACATGGTATAATCAGGGGTGCAGAAGGATAAATGATCCACTATGACTATTTTCCCATCCAATGGAAATAGGACGAGTTGGAAGACCGAAGAAACAATGGCGGTCAGAGCATAAGACCAACTTTGACCGAGCAATATATTATAGTCGAGATGGTGATCTACGACTTCAATGTCCACGGTTATCGTTTTCCCACTCAGAGTGATGGGAAACCTAGCAAGGTAACCTTTTGGGAGGAACGTGTGGCCATCGAAAGCTTTGATGGAATTCGACGGCGGTGACAAGGTAGGAGAACCTAAAGCGAGCCAACAAGCTTGTGACATAACACAGGTCGAAGCACCTTCATCAATGACAGTGCGATGGATTGGTATCCCTTTCGACACAACCTGCACCTGGAATGCGAGTTGGTGTGAGAGGCGAGTCTGAGATTTTTTCACATCAAACCTAGCTAGCATGGAATCCTAGGGGTCTATTCCACCAATGGCCGAAAGCAAGGCTTTCCTTTGTACTGGACAAGTTTGAAATACTTCGAGAGAAGACATAGATGACGGTGCCTGCGCCAAATCTTCTACAATGTTGTAGTTTTGGGCTGCATGTGCAGTAGGCCGTTCGATATGAAAATCGTTAGGTGGCGGTGGAGTTGAACTAGTACCAGGTTCTTGAGTATCTATGGTAGGATTTCCATAAAGCTTGGCTTGGGTTTGAAGTTCAACACTTTCAATGCCATAAATGGTGGATGATCCTTCACCGGAAGGATGTGAACCACCATTACCCCGTTGCTGGGGTTTTGGTGGGTTGTTAACCATGTGTTACTGTTATTGATTAGGGAAAGGATTATGAAGAACGGCAGGTGTTCACCCATAATCCTTGTTTGCGATAAAATCGGTGCATTCCTGTAGCCGAGGACATTTGTATTTCAAGTGGTCTTCTGCACAGATCTTGCAAGGAAATTTCATGGGTTTATCCTTCCCTTTGTCATTTTTGGTAGCATTTTCTTTATTAGGATTATTCTGATTGTCTGAATGCTCCTCTGAAGAAGATGTCTTTTTCTTGTTATTCTTATTCTTACCACTAGGTTTTTGTAAAGTTTGCACAGAATTTACCTCAGCGGTAGGAAGAATAGTCATTTGGTTAGGGGCAGTGGCAGTCGAGGATGGCTGGGAGGTTTTCCCCTGAGACTGTTTTGTGGCTACGCCAGAGATTGTGCCAACAAGACCGTCGGCGTGGGCTCTGGCTTTTTGGGTAGCGGGAGGATTTGGGTTACCAGGGGCATTGGGGAGAAAATCGTATAGTGTGCCAGATTGTGAATAGATTAAATCCAAATTTTGGGCATGACGAATGCACTGATCTTCTGTGACCACACCGGATAGGCCAATGTCTTTAGAGATGTGGGGTAAGAGATACTTACAAAACCAATTAGATAGCAAATGATCTGGGATTGGCACTTTGACCAGCCTCCTCCTATGCCTCCATTCATGAATATGATCGAAGATGTGGGTGGTGGTGTCTTGGCGCAGTGAGGTTAATAGTTCAGTTCCGGTTTCAAATATGATTGGTAATTCGAATTTCTTTAGAAACTCCATCGCTACAGCACCAAAAGTGTTTATGGCGATGCGTGGCAATTCAATATACCACTTGGCAGCATTTCCTGTAAGGGTGCAGGGAAACAGTCGAAGCCGGACACTATCATCCACCATGGAATTATATATAGACCATAAATGAAAATTGGTGATGTGTGCGGCTGGGTCGTCCCATTGTTTCCCATCGAACTTTGGGATGTCAGACGGAATCATGTGCGGTACTGGAGGCCAGAGCGGGTTGTGATTGATGGGGTCATTAGTCAGTTTATGGATGTTGGGGATGTCTAGAGCTACCAAAAATGGCAATTGCGGGTTTGCCCCCGAATCTAACTAAGGAAGTATTGGCTGACTATTTGGACCATAGCGTCCGACCATCAATTTGTTACTAGTAGGATAAGTAGGACTTGGATAAAAATTTCCTGTAGGTGGAGGGGTAGGGATATATGGTTGTTGTCCATAGGGCATATTGTATTGCGGGGCGAATGGTTGGTTGCCCCCAGTATAAAAGTGCCCTCCCATTCTAGATGGAGGTTGGGGTGGGTTAGTCCATATGGATGCAATAAAGTTTCCCGAAGGCATGCTACTACTTTCATAGTTCGACGACGGCATAGACCCTACACCGATATTTAAACCACTTAAGGGAATAGTGTTAACAATAGGTTGTCCAGTTTGTCCTAAGGATTGTAGGGGTAGTGAAATGTTCCCTATTATCTGCGTGTTGGTGACACTACCCCCTGGTATGGTGGCCAAGGGGTTTGAACTCAGAAAAGGGTTCCAACCGAAAGGGTTGCTAAAAGGAACCGAAGTAGTCCCACTCGTGGGAGGAGGAACCGTAGGTTCCGACGTGGTCATGGTAGGAGTAGATCCCGAAGGACCCGACGAGTTACTCACAGTTGTGATGACCGTAGGGTTGGGACTAGGTATATGTTGACTACTGGGGCTACCAAGTGATGGCATATAATTGACAATTGGCAGGGAGGATGGTGGCGAACCTGGGATGGTTGCCATTTGTATCGACCCTGTGGATGCCAGTTGTGAAATGGACGTTTGTACGGGGGAAGAAATGTCTTGGTGTGGTGGAATCTGAACTATCACAGGCCCCAACAGATCAGTGAGTAGAGGATTTTGATGAGGTAGGACACCTTCCGTGAAAGGGTCCTCCAAAAATTCTGTATGATATGAGGCGATGTGAAAATCAGGGTTTTTCAATGGAGACTGATCTTCCGTAGAAGGCATAGGTTCACCAAGGTTCAGATCTTCCTCAAGAGTTAGAGGAGGTAGACCTTGCTATCGTCGAGACAGATGGCGTGGGTCGGATGACGCCACAATGACCTATTTATTTTTAACAAAATTTAATAAATTGTGATCTATTATAAAGTCTCAATGACAGTAACCACACACCTAAAAAAGAAAAAAGAAAAAAGGACTCTCTAAAATCAATCAACGAGCAGCCAGAATAGGGTGACCTGTCTGAGTACTATCTTTTTCTAGTAATGAAATCCAGTATCACAATAGTATACAGAGAGGTTTGGTCGAAAGTATAGTTATGGTCACTCTAGAGCTTTGCCTGAACCTCAGACGATAGGTGTAAGCACTCTCATGAAGATTAGTGCCCTCCTAAAGACTGAAGACAGAGTGGGTCTGTCTATTTCAGGTACCAGGACAGCCCATCCCAATCACCTTGTGTAAGTCTCTAAAAATTATGGTCACTAAAGATACCTCAAATCATATACATCATCGGGGGGGTCCACGGTCTAGGACAACATGCTATATGGGTAGAACACCTAGATCCCTGATCTAGTTTCGACATCCCCGAAGGGAACCCAAATATATAGCATACCCACCGGATGTAGTCGAAGGCGGGCTACCTTCTTGTGCACCCAAGTGTTGTCTCGCACTGAGCTCTGGTAAAGGAATGGTCCTGATAATATGAGTGCAGTAGGATTTCACTCGTTAATGACTCTAGTCTCAAGTTTTGAGATCTTGGGTGATTTTCTCACTTTTCCTAACCCAAGATCCTAGTCTGAACTACTGTTGGTGTGAGCTCAGAAAAATTAATGTGACTGATTTTATTATCGCTTGATTCTTAGTGTACTTGATTATTAGTCTTGCAGAGGGGGAGTGGACGTATGAAATGTAATGAGACTCTGACTCAAGAAACCATGCAAAAATATGCTCTAAATATTCAATTCGATGAAGAGTATTTCTACAAGGAGAGGTTTCTTTTTAACATCCATGCACTAACATTCAAATAGAAAAGTTCAATATTAAATATTCAGACATCTATTTACCTCATCTTAACATTCTGTTAACTGAAATTTTCAGAATTAATTCAGCTAGATGCAGAAAAAACTAAAATAAAATAAAAATTATTCTCTAAAAAGTAAATGTTTTTGACACTAACTTTTCAAACAAGAGCAAATAAACAGAAATTCTAGCTTAGTAAACAAGCACAGGGATTCATTCAAGGAGGGATACTGATGGCCAAAAACTCTGAAACCAAAAACACAATCACAGGGGTGAACAACAAATTTTGGTTGAGTAACGCACTGTCTCTGAGTAAAGACGTCATTAATCCAGAGACTAACGCACTGTATTTAAGCAGAGCCTGCATTATAATGCACTAGAACACAAACAAAGGTAGCATTAGCCAAGGTAAAGTCCTTCATATGGTCAAACAGAAACATGATTGAACTCTGTCAGCTTTTGAAATGTCTTCTGGGCATAAATACTGGTTAGAAGGGTCTGTGAACAGAGGAAAGAAGAAAGGGGGAAAGATATAGTCCAGAAACTATGGGGAAATCCCCAGTGGAGTCGCCAATTCTGCTATAGGGTAAAATGCTTGGGTTTTTGGTTCTCGAATATCCCTCTCAGGGCTTTCCGGTGCCCGAGGTAGACAGTAAGATTAGCTGTATAGTTCACAAAGAAGATGCATACATGTTCATATCAACTTAAAGCAACTTGACAGAATAAGATGGAAGATTACCTCTTTAATGATCTTGAAGTTTTCTAGAGAGTGTTAAGCGGCGAAGCAGGGATCCTCCTTCACCAGCTCCAAATCTCGACCCTGTGATCAATCAAAGCACTCGTGTAATCTCTACCACAACATACATTTCTTATCAATTAAGTTAATATATGATAAATATTAAACAATGCACATCTAATCCATTCATCTCATGCTATGTAAGTAATTGAAGAATAATATCAATATCAACACATAGAATGGAAAAAAAAGATACAGTTCTATTTATTTATAAAAAGGAGGATTACAACCGTCGGTTATACCAAGCCTTCCTCAGCCTTCCAATCTCTCTATCTCTCAATGTGGTGATGTCTTGATCAACAAGTTCTCAATGAACCTCTTTGATCTTTGACCTTGACACTACAACAATAATGCTTTGCTTCACAAGTATTCAAAACTTTGACAATCCTTCGACCATGAACCAAGAGCCTATAGCTCCATTTTATAGGAGATGGAGAGAGCAATCATTGCCTTTCTCCTTCCACCAGTTCTAAATAGAAAAAACCAAGATGTTTCCTCAACTTCCCATGCTTTTTACTTCCTTGAGAGTTCAGTTGTTTATGGAAAGGCCCAATAAGAGACTAGTGTTTTGCAGTTTCTATTTTGTACTGACTCTCTCATGAGAAAAAGCCAAAAATTCAAATCCTTCTCCGCGGGTTTTTCCTGTTTCAAACTCAAAACACGGGTAACGTTGCCCTCTAGTCTAACAGAGCATTGCCCTAGCCACTAATGCGACCTTTTCATTGATCAGGTGCATTATAATGCTCTCTTGCTGTTATAGGGGTGTGTTACCTTGGAAAAAATAGGTTTATTTTAGGTCTCTGTATTCCTTCCATATTTTTCTTCTCCTCTGAGCTGATGAGGAGGTTATTTTACCTGTAACATATGCCCCCTAAAGTGTGAGGTCAGAGACGTAGACGATGGCCGAAATACTTTATAATGTGTGTAGTAGAGATAAAGAGATTGAAGGACTGAGGAAGTGTCTTTCATTACAGGATCAGGTTGAACAAGTTGTCTCCATAAAAAATATCGCAACTTGGGGAAGCGAACATAGCTGTAATGATGTAACCTTTGCCCCAAGGTCTTGACCGCCGCTTCACTTAAACTGCATATTTCTCGACATGTGAATGAAGGAGTTGTCGTCGAACATGTGAGAAATTTTCTGATTACCAGTCAATAATGAAAATTGTTAACAGACGCGAAGGTGGCCACTGATAATGAAGATGGTCCCTAAGATGCACAGTACAATCTAGCAAGTGTGAATAAAAAGAGTTGAAGTCTAACACTCGTAGAATCATTCGATCATCAGCCAATGATGAAGACTCCTAATCAAACACAAGATGACCTGCCACTGATGTCTACAAGTATCTGGGTACTGATGGGTTTCTGGATCAACTTCCTAGATAAGATGTTGAAGTCAATAGGAAGAGATCTGTTGAAAGGTAGGAATTGAGGGAGCCTACATTAGTCAACATGAAACGGAAACCAAATGATTTTTTTTTATGGAAATAATGAAGAGAAAATGGGGATAACTGAAGACAAATAATTTCTAGCATAATGAACGGTTTGGTTGATAAGAGGAGCAGTAGATAACGAGATTTGCTTGAACAATAGAAGGCACTGTAACAGGGTACTAGGCAGCTAAGCCTTAATGAACATCAAAGAGTGTGTTAGGATTTTACCGGTGTAGCAACACTGGGAGATGAAGGCTAATACTCATAGATGGTAGGGTTCAGCTAACTACGAAAGAGTTTTCTGGGAAGTGCCATGTTCAAGATTTTTTCTGCCAAATCGATCTTTCTGAAAATGTAACAGAGGTAGTATCCATTTTGTCCAATTTTTTCCCGGTCTGATTAGGTTTAACGAGTCCAAAATAGTAAACTCGGTGAATTTTTCATGTTTAGAGAGTCTGAAAAATGTCGTAAAAGACAACTCTATGTCCCGTCTGATTAGGTTTAACAAGTCCAGATGAGTAAACTCGGTGAATTTTTCATGTTTAGAGAGTCTAAAAAATGTCGTAAAAGAAAATTCTATGGGGTACCTTTGTCATGTCTTGATAACCGGGCACAACAAAGGGAGAATATTAAGCCCGAAACAATTCATTTTTCGTGAGTTAGTCCATCGAAGCCGGAAAAGTGAGAAATCTATGTTTGATGGGCGTCTACCTCATTTTGTTATGAGTACGAGGAGATGAAGTAAACTCAGTACTATTTATGAAATTTTAATGAGTCCAGTAAAGAAAAACTCGGTGCTCTCCGTGAAATTTTAACAAGTCACATGGAGAAAACTCGGTCACTTTTTCTGTTTAAAGAGCTTTGAAAAAGAGGAAAAGAATGGCTCCTTACTCTCTGTCGTGGTAGTTTAACAAGCCTGACAAAGGCAACTCGGGGTTTTTTCAGTTTTATGAGCTAGAAAAAGTCCCTAAAAAGAAAGCTCAGTGCTTATTCATATCAGTTTTAACGAGTCTGAAGAAGAAAACTCCAAGTTTTTCGGATTAACGAGCAAGAAAAAGACCATAAAAAGAATGCTCGAAATCGACTTCGTATATGTTTAACGAGTCGAAAGAAGAGAACTCGAGGTTTTTCAGATTAACGAGTGAGAAAAATACCGTAAAAAGAATGCTCGAAATCGACTTCGTAGAAGTTTAACGAGTCCGAAGAAGAGACCTCGAGGTTTTTTGGATTAACGAGTAAGAAAAATACCGTAAAAAGAATGCTCGAAGGAAGGATTGCGGTGCCAACAATTCAACAATTTTTTTAACCTGATTGGGATCAACCCTAATCCCGTGCCTGGAGACAATGAAACCTAACAGACGCCCGGACTCAACCATGAATATGCACTTATGAGGATTCAAAGGTATATTTTAGAATCTACACCTAGCAAAAATTTCTTTCAGATGAGTAAGGTGATTAGGTTGTTTCTTGGAATGGGCTGGAAGGTCATCCAAGTAAGCCTGTACAATATGTCAAATGTCGTGGAAAGCGTAGTCCATAGCCCATTGAAAATTTGCTCCAGCATTCTTTAGACTGAATGGGAGCTTACGATACACAAATGTGCCCCAAGGATAGATGAAGGCAGTTTTATGCTGGTCTTCTTTTTTAATCGCAATCTGGTTATAGCCCGAGAATCCATCTATGAAGGAAAAATATTCGCATCTGGCACAATCGTCGAGAATCTGATCTATGAATGGCATAGGATAATTGTCTTTAGGACAATCAGTGTTCAAATCATGATAGTCAACACAAACTCGGATGGTGCCTTGTTTTTTAGATATGGGAACTGGCTTGAAAACTCATTCTGTCAAAGGAACGGGATAGATGAAACCAGCGTTTAAAAGTTTTTCTACCTCAGTTTTGATGGCGGACGCTTTTCATGGGTGGACAGGCCTGAGTCACTGTCGAATGGGTTTGGCATTGTCATATATCTTGATTTTGTGCTCAAATATAGACAGATCTATGCCGGGCATTTCATCATAAGACCAAGCAAACACATCGCAGAATTCCTTGAAAAGGGATGTGAAGTGTGCAATTTCCTCAGTATTGCAATCTGCTCCAATCTGAATATTTTCCACGCTACCCATTTTGACCGAGATATCGATGAGCATTGTCTTAGAAAGATTACCCATGTTCCCTTCTGAATCGATAGTTTGAACAGTCGTGTAAGCGGAGTGAACCATCTCAGGTGGGTCAAAGGATGGGATTTCAGTATTTATCACGTTTGAATCGATCATCGAAGCGCGATGGTGAAACTCTCCCCAAGGTCGTTCTTCTAGAGACATGATCTCTCAAATAGCTTCGTCTGTAGGCAAGACTTCATTGAGGAGATCCTTAGAGAGAACTGTGATGGGCAGGAGGTTTTTACCTTTGGTTGAAACCATAGTAGTGGAGGGTTCAAATGTATTTTGGATGGCATGGTAGGCCAACTCGGCTGGTGAGAGCGGCATCTGATCTCTGTAGGAATCAATGTATGAAGGTTCTAGGAGGATCCATGGGTCGATAGAGCCATCCAAAGTGGTGGATATTATTGCAACCGTATTTGGGATCTCTGGCGGTGTGAGAGGAAAACAACCCAGTAGGGAAGATTCCTTCAGAAGACCGGTACCAATACTAATGTAAGAGTCAGGAAAGCCTCCTATTAGGGGTACAGTGCTACTTGGTAACGTGGTATAATTAGGGGTGCAGAAGGATAACTGATCCACTATGACTATTTTCCCATCCAATGGAAATAGAACGAGTCGGAAGACCGAAGAAATAATGGCGGTCATGGCATAAGACCAACTGCGACCAAGCAATAGATTATAGTCGAGATGGCATCTATGACTTCAACGTCCACGGTTATCGTTTTCCCACTCAGAGTGATGGGAAAGCTAGCAAGGTAACCTTTTGGGAGGAACGTGTGGCCATTGAAAGCTTTGAGGGAATTCGATGGCAGTGACAAGGTAGGAGAACCTAAAGCGAGCCAACAAGCTTGTGACATAACAGAGGTTGAAGAACCTTCGTCAATGACAGTGTGATGTATTGGTCTCCCTTTCGACACAACCTGCACCTGGAATGCGAGTTGGTCTGAGAGGCGAGTCTGAGATTTTTCCATATCAAAGATAGCTAGCATGGAATCCTGGGGGTCTATTCCACCAATGGCCGAAAGCAAGGCTTTCCTTTGTGCTGGACAAGTTTGAAAGACTTCGAGAGCAATGTTGAGCCGCACTTTTGCCCAAATTTTTATGATTTGTATCAACTAATTACATACTTGTACCTGGTGTTTTCAATCGTTATTAATCCATTATGTTGTTAATTAGAGGAATTTAGAAATAATAGCTATTGTTCTTGTTTTTGGTTAATTCGATGAGTTTTTTTAATAAATTTCTTATGGCTAGGTGCAGGAATGTAGTTGAGTGCAAATTCACCAAATGAATAAAAGCAGCAGCTGGGTAGTTGAATTGTTGTAGGTGAAAATATCAAATTTGCAACCAAATGGAGCAAAGTCTCTAAATTCTGAGACATGGGTTGTGTTCAGAGTACCGTGTTTCCTATAACCCAGAGACCATTTGGCGAAATTCAGCTTCGTTGAAGAGTTATTGTCAGGGGAGTATTCCACTCAAGACCACTCCTGAACATGAACGTATTGGGTCTCTTTGAAAGGCACATTATCCCATACATTCAGAAACATGGCAAGAATCCTATGACTGGTGCACCTTTTGCTATGAAGGACCTCATAAAACTTACGTTCCACAAAAAAATTTAGAAGGCGAGTATCATTGCCCTGTGCTAGAAAAGGTCTTCACAAAGTTCACTCACATTGCGGGTGAATGCACACCTGTCAATGCAAAGATGGTAAAAAGCCGATTTACATCCGGGGAAGCATCACGATCATTTACTTCAACATCTTATGATCCAGTTACGAAGAACGACCTTGAGTATGTCAAAGTTGAAAAAAAATCCGAAGAAAAAAAGGTTATGTTCAACTTCATACCACACATGGAGATCTTAATATAGAGTTGCACTGTGATATAACTCCTCGTACATGTGAAAATTTCATCATGCTTTGTGAAAGTGGGTACTACAATGGAATGGATTTCCACAGGAATATTAGAAATTTCATGATTCAGGGTGGTGATCCGACTGGCACTGGAAGAGGAGGAGAATCAATTTGGGGCAAACCTTTTGAAGATGAATTTAATTCCAAATTTCTTCATTCCGAGAGGGGCATTATCAGTATGGCGAAAAGTGGGCCTCCTACTAATGGATCACAATTTTTCATTCTTTACAAATCTGCAAAGCATCTTAATTTTAAGCACATAGTATTTGGTCGAGTAGTGGGTGCGTTGAGTAGTCTTTCAGCAATGGATAAGGTTCCCGTGGATGACGATGATCGGCCTCTGGAAGAAATTAAAATCATCAGAATAACCGTTTTTTTCAATCCTTCCAATGAGCCAGTCGAGGAAGGGGACGGTATTAAGCAGTGACTTATTGCGCGCCGTTGCCAGCTACACCTTTCTTCCACCAGTCAACGAATACTTCAATTTCTTCCAGAAGAAAGAACCCATCTCTCAGCAACAGAAGAATCCCACAAAAACGAGGATCGTTTTCCTGAATTGACAATTTGTTTCAAAGCTAATTCTCATTTCTGGCAAATTGTTAATCTTCTATATCCTGATTAGCTGTTGAGATCCTCCAGTTGGTAATTGAAAATGTATATATATCAGTTGCCAGGGTCGATAGAAGGGAGATAGATAGGTAGTAGTTGTGCATTAGATCAAAAAGAAGAGGATTAGATAGATGGAGTGATGGTCAGCGTTGTGTGCAGATATGGGTAGTCGCTGCACATTCGATGAAGTCGATCGATTAGATAAGTGCAGCCAATCCATTGGAATTAAGGAGCAGATATGTAATTAAGGGGATGGATAAGTGAGTCCGTCATTTAGAGAGGGAATTTCGCTGATGTAAAAATAGATCTCTCAGATTTGGAGAGGGCGCAGAATCATTGAGCCCGCTCAGAAATTAGGGAGATTTCTCAATGAAAAATCAACTTCTCAGATATAAATCTAGCAGCTGATGTATTTCCTCATTAATGGTTTTGATTTAATTTAATAAATTTTGGTCTGCATTTGTTTTTATACAAGAACTGTAATTTTATTTATGTTGAGCTAGTTCAGGACTTGCTCCAAGGAGTGGCAAGGATCCACCACAACCTGGAGTCGAGCCTTCACTCTTCTTAGATTTAGGAATTCTTCTTTTGTTTAATTTGTAAAATTATCTTTTGTTTTAAATTGTTAATTTGTAGAATTATGCATTTAGTTCATTATTTTTTTTTTTTTAATTTCTGAGTTTAAATATGCAACTAGAATAGAATGTAATGCTTTAAATTTGAATATATTAACCTTGTTATTTAAAATAATAAATCATTGTTTGCATTATGTGATTTTTGTGGATGTTTGCAGATTTGATGTTTATTTAATTTGTTTATTTCTTTGATTTAATGTTAATAATTAGATTTATTTTCTTGTTTTCATAGTATAATGATTTCTTTGTGAGAACAAGTGTGATCGCTGATTTGATTTTGTGATGATTTACATAAATTTGATTTAGTTTTATTATGAATTACATGATTTGATTTTGAGATAGGTTTGTTTTGATTTCATCTAGATTAACATATTTGAATTAAAAGTTTTCATAATTATTTGTAATGTGATTTTTAATAAGATCTTTATGGTTTCTTCTAGCAATAGATAGAACTGTTCTTTGAATCTTGAATTATTATGAAGAGTATTTTGAGCTAGTTTAATGTGTGAGTTTTCATTAAGAATAGGGTGTGTGTCTTTTTTCTTGTTTCAAGACTAATTTCAAGTGTTAATGCCAAGTGAGTGAAAGGGGTTAATAGATTGAGGTTTTTAAAGTTATCATAGGATATTTTGTGAATGCGAGAATATTACATGATTAAGAGTTGATTTGTCTTTCCTTGTAGTTAAATTGCAGTATGAAGTTTTCTCGATAGGAATTACTTCAGTGAGCTTCCTTTTCACTATTTCTTGTTTGCCAGCAAATGTGTGTTGGCAGTCGAGGATGGCTGGGAGGTTTTCCCTCGAGACTATTTGGTGGCTATGCCAGAGATTGTGCCAACGAGACCGTCGACGTGGGCTCTGGTTTTCTAAGTAGCGGGAGGATTTGGGTTACCAGGGGCATTGGGGAGCAAATCATATAGCGTGCCAGATTGTGAATAGATTATATCCAAATGTTGGGCATGACGAATGCATTGATCTTCTGTGACCGCACCGGATAGGCCTATGTCTTTAGAGATGTGGGTTAAGAGAGACTTACAAAACCAATTAGATAGTAGATTATCCAGGATTGGTACTTTGACCAGCCTCCTCCTATGCCTCCATTCATGAATATGATCGGAGACATGGGTGGTGGTGTCTTGGCACAGCAAGGTTAACAGTTTCATTCCGGTTTCAAATCTGATTGGTAATTGGAAGTTATTTAGAAACTCCATCGCTAAAGCGCCAAAAGTGTTTATGGTGGCGCGTGGAAATTCAATATACCACTTGGCGGCATTGCCTGTAAGGGTGCAGGGAAACAGTCGAAGCCGGACACTATCATCCACCATGGAATTAGATATAGACCATAAATGAAAGGTGGTGATGTGTGCAGCTGGGTCGTCCCCTTGTTTCCCATCAAACTTTGGGATGTGAGACGGAATCTTGTGCGGTACTGGAGGCCAGAGAGGGTTGTGATTGATGGGGTCATTAGTCAGTTTATGGATGTCGGGGATGTCTAGAGCTGCCAAAAATGGAAATTGCGGGTTTTCCTCGAATCTAACCAAGGAAGTATTAGATGACTATTTGGGCCATAAGGTCGGCCCATCAATGTGTTACCAGTAGGATAAGTAGGACTTTGATAAAAATTTCCTATAGGTGGAGGGGTAGGGATATGGTTGTTTTCCATAGGGCGTATTGTATTACAGGGTGAATGGTTGGTTGCCCCCAGTATAAAAGTGCCCTCCCATTCCAAATGGAGGTTGGGGTGGGTTAGTCCATATGGATGCAATAGAGTTTCCCGGAGGCATGCTACTACTTGCATAGTTCAGCAATGGCATAGACCCTACACCGATATTTAAACCACTTAAGGGAATAGTGTTAACAATAGGTTGTCTAGTTTGTCCTAAGGATTGCAAGGGTAGTGAAATTTTCCCTGTTATCTACGTGCTGGTGACATTTCCCCTTAGTATGGTGGCCAAGGGGTTTGAACTCAGCAAAGGGTTCCAACTGAAAGGGTTGCTAAAATGAACCGAAGTAGTCCCACTCGTGGGAGGAGGAACAGTAGGTCCCGACATGGTCACGGTAGGAGTAGATCCCGAAGGACTTGGCGAGTTACTCACAATTGTGATGACCGTAGGGTTGGGACTAGGTATATGTTCACTATTGGGGTTACCAAGTGATGGCATAGAAATGACAACTGGTAGGGAGGATGGTGGTGAACTTGGGATGGTTGCCATTGGTATCGACCCTGTGGATTCTAGTTGTGAAATGGATGTTTGTGCAGTCGAAGACATGTCTTGGCATGGTGGAATCTAAACTATCACAGGCCCCAACGGATCAGTGAGTGAAGGATTGTAATGAGGTATGACACCTTCCGTGAAAGGGTCCTCCGAAAATTCCATATGATATGAGGTGATGTGAAAATCAAGGTTTGTCAATGGAGACTACTCTTCCGCAGAAGGCATGGATTCACCAAGGTTCATTTCTTCCTCAAGAGTCAGACGAGGTAGACCTTGCTGTCCTCGAGAAAGACAGCATGGGTCGGATGATGCCATGGTGACATATTTATTTTTAACAAATTTTAATAAATTGTGATGTATTATAAAGTCTCAATGACAGTAACCACACACCTAAAAAAGAAAAAAGAAAAAAGGACTCTATAAAATCAATTAGCAAGCATCCAGAATAGGGTGCCATGTCTGAGTACTACCATTTGCTGGTGATGAAATCTAGTATCACAATAGTATATAGAGAGGGTTGGTCGAAAGTACAGTTACGGTCACTCTAGAGCTTCGCCTGAACCTCAGACGATAGGTGTAAGCACTCTTGTGAAGACGAGTACTCTCCTAAAGACCGAAGACAGAGTGGGTTTGTCTGTTTCAAGTACCAGGACAGCCCGTCCCAGTCACCTTGTGTAAGTCCCTAAAAAGTATGGCCACTAAAGATACCTCAAATCACAGACATCATCAGGGGGGTCCACGGTCTAGGACAGCATGCTATATGGGCAGAACACCTAGATCCCCAATCTAGTTTCAACATCCCCAAAGGGAACCCCAATATATATCATACCCACCAGATGCAGTCGAAGGCGGGCTACCTTATTGTGCACCCAAGTGTTGTCTCGCACTGAGCTTTGGTAAAGGAACGGTCCTGATAATATGAGTGCAGTAGGATTTCGCTCGTTAATGACTCTAGTCTCAAGTTTTGAGATCTTGGGTGATTTTCTCACTTTTCCTAACCCAAGATCCTAGCTTGAACTACTATTGTTGTGAGCTCAGAAAAAGTAATGTGATTGATTTTATTATCACTTGATTCTTAGTGTACTTGATTATTATTCTTGCAGAGGGGGAGTGGACGTATGAAATGTAATGAGACTCTAACTCAAGAAACCATGCAAAAATATGCTCTAAATATTCAATTCGATGAAGATATTTCTACAAGGAGAGGTTTCTTTTCAACATCTATGCACTAACATTCAAACAAAAAAGTTCAACCTTAAAGATTCAGACATCTATTTACCTCATCTTAACAGTCTGTTAACTGAAATTTTCAGAATTAATTCAACTAGATGTAGAAAAAACTTAAAAAAAAAAATCTTCTCTAAAAAGTAAATGTTTTTTACACTAACTTTTCAAACAAGAGAAAATAAAAAAAAATGCCAGCTTAGTAAACAACCACAGGGATTCAGTCAAGGAGGGATACTGATGGCAAAAAACTCTGCAACTAAAAACGCAATCACAGGGGTGAACAAAAAATTTTGATTGAGTAACACACTGTCTCTGAGTAAAGACAGCGTTAATCCAGAAACTAACGCACTGTCTTTAAGTAGAGCCCACGTTATAACACACTGGAACACCAACAAAGGTAGCGTTAGCCAGGGTAAAGTCCTTCAGATGGTCAAACAGAAATAGGATTGAACTCTATGAGCTTTTGAAATGTCTATTGGGCATAAATACTGGTCAGAAGGGTCTGTGAATAGAGGAAAGAAGAAAGGGGGAAAGAGATAGTCTGGAAATTATGGGGAAATCCCCAGTGGAGTCACCAATTCTACTATAGGGTAAAATTCCTGGGTTGTTGGTTCTCGAATATCCCTCTCAGGGCTTTTCGGTGCCCAAGGAAGACATTAATATTAGTTGTAGAGTTCACAAAGAAGATGCATACATGTTCATATCAACTTAAAGCAACTTGATAGAATAATATGGAAGATTACCTCTTTAATGATCTTGAAGTCTTTTGGAGAGTGTTAAGCAACGAAGCAGGGATCCTCCTTCACCAGCTCCAAATCTCGACCCTGTGATCAATCAAAGCACCCATGTAATCTCTACCACAACATACATTTCTTATCAATTAAGCTAATATATGATAAACATTAAAAAATGCACATCTAAGCCATTCATCTCATGCTATGTAAGTAATTGAAGAATAATAACAATATCAACGCATAGAATGGACAAAACAGATACAATTCTATTGATTTATAAAAATGAGGATTACAACCATCGGTTGTACCAAGCCCTCCTCAGCTTTCCAATCTCTCTATCTCTCAATGTGGTGATGTCTTGATCAACAAGTTATCAATGAACCTCTTTGATCTTTGACCTTCACACTACAACAATAATGCTCTACTTCACAAGTATTCAAAACTTTGACAATCCTTCGACCATGAACCAAGAGCCTACGGCTCCATTTTATAGGAGATGGAGAGAGCAATCATTTCCTTTCTCCTTCCACCAGTTCTAAATAGAAAAAACCAAGATGTTTCCTCAACTTCCCATGCTTTTTCCTTCCTTGAGAGTTCATTTGTTTATGGCCAGGCCCAACAAGTGACTAGTTGTTTACAGTTTCTATTTTGTACTGACTCTCTCATGAGAAAAAACTGGAAATTCAAATCCTTCTCCACAGGTTTTTCCTGTTTCAAACTCAAAACATGGGTAACGCTGCCCTCTAGTCTAAACAGAGCATTGCCCTAGCCACTAACGCGAACTTTTCATTGATCAGGTGTGTTATAACACTCTCTTGCTATTATAGGGGTGTGTTACCTTGGCAGAAATAGGTTTATTTTAGGTCTCAGCATTCCTTCCATATTTGTCTTCTCCTCTGAGCTGATGAGGAGGCTATTTGACCTGTAACAGAGTGGAAAAGAATATATGCAACAGGTTGAATATTATGAGGTAAAATTTGCATTAATTTGCAAACCCAAGGTAGTAATTACTTCCACTAAAATTTCTGATTTACCAATTGAAATTCAAGAGATGCTGGATAATTATTGTGATATCATTGTAGATGATTTGCCGGATGAATTACCACCTATTAGAAAGACCATCCATCATATAGATTTGATTCTAGGAGAAAATTTTCCAAATAAAGCAGCATACAGGATGAATCCCACATAAAATGAAGAAATTAGGAAGCAGGTTCAGGAACTGTTAGATAAAGAACTGATCAAAGAGAGTTTGAGTCCTTGTGCAGTGCCAATTGTGTTGAGTCCAAAAAAAGATGGAGGCTTGAGAATGTGAACTGACTAAAGAGCAATCAACAAAATAACAATCAGGTATAGATTTCCTTTACCTAGAATTGAAGATTTGATGGATTGTTTAAGTGGGGCAAGATATTTTACAAAATTGGATTTAAAGAGTGGCTATCATCAAATTAGGATAAGGGAAGGAGATGAATGGAAAACACATTTTAAAACAAATTAAGGATTGTATGAATCAATGGTAATGTTGTTTGGATTATCAAATGCTCCTAGTACATTTATGAGGCTTATGAATGAAGTACTGAAGGAATTTATTGGTAAATTTGTAATAGTATATCTGGATGATATATTAATTTACAGCAAATCTAAAGAAGAACACATGAGACATCTGAATTATGTCTTAAGGAAGTTGCATCAGGAAAAATTGCTGGTAAATTTTAAAAAGTGTTCATTCATGAAGGAAGAATTGATATATCTAGGCTTTGTTGTTTCTGCTGATGGATTAAAAATGGATCTAGAGAAGATAAAGGCAATCATAGGATGGCCTTCACCTAAGAGTGTTTTTGAGGTAAGAAGCTTCCATGGTCTTGCTACATTTTATAGAAAATGCATAAGGAATTTTAGTAAGATCAATGCTCCTATTATTAAAACCATAAAGAAGGATAAACAACCATTTAGATGGACTAATGAAGCAGAGAAAAATTTCCAGTTGTTGAAACGAAAGATAACATAAAATATTATCTTAGTTTTGCCTGATTTTAACAAACCTTTTCAAGTGAAATGTGATGCCAGTGGAGAAGCTATTGGAGCTGTGTTAATCAAGAAGACAGACCTGTAGCTTATTTCAGTGAAAAACTAAATGACACGAGAATAAAATATTCTTCTTATGACAAGGAATTTTATGGATTTGTGTAGTCATTAAAGAAGTGGAGACATTATTTGATGTCTAAAGAGTTTGTGCTTTATTCAGATAATCATGCATTATAGTACATTATGCAGCAGCCAAAACTAAATCAGAAACATGCAAAATGGGTAGAGTATCTTCAAAGTTTCATTTTTGTATTGAAACATATAACTGGCCAAGCAAACAAAGTAGCAGATGCCTTAAGTAGAAAAAGCATTTTAGTTCAAGAAAGTCAAATTCAAGTGTTTGGTTTTGATTTTCTTAAAGAATTGTATAAAATAGATTTGGATTTTAAAGAGGCATTTGAAGCATGGAATAATCCTGTTTTGTTGGACAGAAGTAAGTGGTTGTGTTTTTTCTTGCAAGAAGGGTTGTTATTTAAAATAAATCAGCTCTGCATACCAAATTTTTCTATGAGAGAAAATTTAATTAAGGAGAAACATAGTGGTGGACTTGGTGGAAATTTTGGTGCAGACAAGACTTATTTTGGCCAAAGATGAGATCTAAAGTGGAGACGTATATGCGAAATTGTAAATTTTGTCAGTATTCAAAAGGAAGGAGTTAAAACACATGTTTGTATGTTCCATTACCTATTCCAGATAGACCTTGGGATATGGTAAGTATGGATTTTGTTTTGGGTTTACCTAAAACACAGAGAGGGAATGATGCAATTTATGTTGTAGTTGACATATTTTCTAAAATGGAACATTTTATTCCATGTTATAAAACCAATGATGCTACTCATGTTGCTAATTTGTTTTTCAAAGAGTTTGTAAGGTTGCACGGGTTACCTAAAAGCATTGTCTTTAATAGGGACACTAGATTTGTTGGTCATTTTTGGAGGACATTATGGAAAAATCTTGGTACTAAACTAAGTTTCAGCTCAGCTTATCATCCTCATATTGATCGACAGACTGAGGTGGTGAACAGAAGCTTGGGTAATCTTTTGAGAAGCCTTGCTGGTGAACATCCTAAACAGTGGGAATATTTTATCATGGGCTGAATATGCTTATAATGAATCTCCTAACAGGAGTACAGGGCAGAGTCCATTCCATATAGTTTATGGAATTCACCCAAGAGGAGTGTGTGAACTAAGAAATTTGGGAAAAGCAGAGATGAGAAGTGCTAAAGGAGAAGAATTTGCTTCAGAAATTCAAGCAATACATGACCAGGTAAAACAACAGTTACAGGACAACAACATCAAATACAAAATAAGAGAAAATTTGAAGAAGTGGGAAGTTAATTTTGAGGTTGGATATTTGGTTCTAGCACACCTGAGGAAGGAAAGATTTCCAAAAAGGGAATATAATAAGTTGAAATTTAAGAAAATTGGGCCATGTAGAGTATTGAGAAAATTTTATGCAAATGCATATGAAATTGAATTACCCCCTGACATTGGGATATCTCCAATTTACAATGTTACTGATTTGTACAGGTATGAAGACATCGACACAAATGATATAGCTGAAGGAAAAGAAGAGATTGATTGTTTGAAATAGTTACCCACAACAAAAACATTGCAGCTAGAGAAGATTTTAGACAAGATATTGTCTAAGAAGACAAGGGGATGAAAGTATTTTGAGTATTTAGTCCAGTGGAAAGATCAACCAATTGCATAGGCTACTTGGATGACAGATACCATGATACAGAAATTGGACAGTTCTGTAGGGAAGCTCATGGACAGGAGCCCATGAAGAATTTTTTCCTCAAGAGTCTGATGCAGGAGCATGAGGCTTTGAGATAAAAAACTTCAAATTTATTCTAAAAATACAAAAAAAAAATTACAAGCAAAGGAGTGGGTTCCTTTAGCTGGCAATTTACTGTTTTAGTAGATAAATTTTGACTAGTACTTAGGGGATTCAAGCTGTTTAATAATGGATTCAATGTATTTAGTTGTTAGTTGATAAATTTAAGGAAAATATTGTGTAGAGGGATTTTATCTAAAATTGGACAAATTCGATCCATAGAATGAGATCAATTTGGTTGTATGAACTCTATTTATGTAAGTTTAAATGATGAGAGTGAGGATTTTTGTTGTAGAAGGATGGAATAATAGAAATTGATATTTCTATGTATCATTGAAAAATATGGGCATAAATTTCAAAATATCGGAGGTTAATTACCTTCGAAATATTTCTAAGCTTATTTGAATAAATGTGGGCTCTGTTGATTAATTGCTATGTATATGTTTTCCTTTAAAAATTCTGCGTTCATTAGGAAAGTGAGATAGTCTAGATGTATTAAAAGGCCAACAGTCGTTGATATATGAAGCTATGGTTTCTTTACGGAAGAATAAAATGGGTGGGGTTGAAGAAAATAGTAACGTTGTAATGCGTAAGGAGCAAGATAAACTGTCACCGTTAATTTGAGATCAGACAATAGTCGCAATTTAAATTGCACGGGAATTAAAGTGTCAAATGGACTCGATGAAATATTAAGTGGGGTTTTGAATTCCACGACATCATATCCGTCCATTTGTTGAGTGAATCGACAGATATCGCAATCAATCATGCATAGAGTTTAATGTGAGAAATGGATGCAATAGTCTTGTAATAAAGGTTTAATGTTCTTTGAAATCCAGAAGATCGTGACCGCCCAGCTAGTGAGGGATCCAACAGTTTTTGCTTTTATAAATGTGTGCAGGTTAACATAAAAGTTGGATGCAATACTTTTATAGTATCAAGTTAAAGGTGTTTGGGTCTCACGCATTATTTTGAGGTCCAACATATTCATTGTTTAATGTTAGAAAACTGCGTTTGATATAGAAGGAGCCAATTCGAGCGAATGACTGAGACTTCAAAGAAGTCCAAAAAAGAAGTTTCACAAGAAGTAGAAGAAGTTCCACCCGAACTCGAAGCCATAGTTTCGAGATTTGAAATATTATCATTAATACCTTCATACAGACCACCAAGATCCATCATTTCTATTGCTACTTCATTGGGATATAACTTGCACCAGATGGATGTGAAGACTGCTTTCCTCAATGGTGTGATTGAGTAAAAGGTGTACATAGAGAAACATCAAGGCTTTAAGGTATATGGAAAGGAGTCTCATGTTTTTAGGTTGAATAAGGCTTTGTATGGACTCAAGCAAGATCAAAGAGCTTGGTATGCTCATATTGACAATTATCTAACAATATTGCGATTTATCAAGAGTGAAGTTGATCAAAACCTTTACTTTAAGGTTGTAAATAATGCACCTGTGATCTTATTATTATATGTTGACAAATTTTTTCTGACAGGTGTTGAGCTTATTTTCATTCAATGTAAGAATTAGTTGGATTCTAAGTTCAACCTGAAGGATCTTGGGTTAATGCACTATTACTTGGGATTAGAAGTATGGCAGAAACAAGTGAATTCTTCTTTGGTCAAGTAAAATTTTTTTTAGATATCCTTTAGAAATTTGGTATTATGGATTGTAAATCCACAGAGACTCCCGTGGTGACTAAATTGAAAAATTTAAGAGGATTCAAATCCATATTGGTAGTTCCATCCATGCATCAGTGGTTTATTGGTATGTTAATGTATTTTGTTAACACCGAGACAAACATATGCTTTGGTGTAAACACCTTGAGCAAGTTTCAAGTTGAGTTGAGTCATGAGAATTGGATTACAACAAATCACATTTTGAGATGTTTGTGTGGTATAGTGAATTATGGATTGAAATATGTTGTAAACGGGGATGTACAAGTTTTGAGATACAATGATGCAGATTGGGTTGGGAGTGTTGAGGATAGGAAAAGTACCTTTTGATTATGCTTCAGCTTGGGTTCCAGCATGATATCTTGTATGAGAAGGAAGCAGAGGTTAGTTTCACTCAACACTATAAAAACAGAGTACATTGTATCTAATGAGGATTGTACTGAAGTAGTATGGCTCTCGAAGTTTTTTTAGGTGTTATAAAATTAAATAATAGAGCAATGGAACACATAAAATATTGTGGAAAAAAAACACAGAAACCCATAAAACAAGAGAGACGCAAATATATGTGATTCATCCAATTTGGGCTACTTCCATGGAGAAATAGCGAGTACTTCATTTTATATTATCCAGCAAAATTAAGAGATACAACCTGCAACCAATTTTTTTTAATTTCCTCTTCACTCTCACACATTCTCCTCTCTCTTTCTCGCTGAAAATAATAATCCACAACTGCAATACAATTCCCTCATATAAACCGAGGGTTTTATTATAGGAAAAAAACCCTAAATTAACATAACTTCTATCGTCGGATCATCTCCCTAATGAACAACCCAGTTTGACTATTAAATTAGAATATTTTACAAGGAAAATTTTCATCTATTTTTTTAGCACCGAGGGCGATACCCTTGAACCCCTGTCAGGGGCTCGATAGCCCTCAGACCCCTATAGGGGGGACAAGTCCCTCATACAACCCCCACATGGAGGGGTGTACAATATTCCTAGGGTATAGACTTGGCTGAAAACAAGACTTTTGAATCAAGAAGATAATCAGGCTCCACACCCAAGAATCTCCCACTTAGAGACTAATTATAACAACACTACTGCTTCACTTGTTGGAAAATGCTTCCAATTTGGACCTAGGTATTTCTCATCTTCATCATAATACTTGAAGACCAGTTGAAACTAAGTAGAAACTCAGTTTCTCCCTAGTTACAACCTTTGTTAACATATCTGCAGGATTTTGGCTAGTGGGTATCTTTTCCAGCTTGAACTGTCCATCTTCCAAAACTGATCGTATGAAATGGTACCCGAGATATATATGTTTATTCTTAGAATTAAATTATGAGTTGTTTGAGATATGAAGGGAACTTTGGCTGTCACTATAAAACCTTCCAATCCCCCGCTTATTTCCCAATTCATCCTTAAAACTTTGTAACCAATTCATTTATTTACTAGCCTTTGTAGTAGCAGCATACTCTGCTTTCATTGTTGAAAGTGCAACAATGTTTTGTAATTTTTAAACCCAACTAAAATTTGCCCCACCTATAGTAAGCACATGCCCTGTGGTTCTCCTCCTGTTATATCTATCACTTTCAATATTTGCATCAACATATCCCTGTAGAACAATTTTTGAACCACCAAAGCATAATTCTTGATTTTTGGTACCTCTCAAATATCTGAGAATCCACTTCAATGCCATCCAATGCTATTTTCCTTGATTTCTCATATACTTCCTTAAAAATCCCACTGCATGTGCAATATTAGGACTTTTGTATACCATGGCATACATTAAGCTTCCAACTATTGTTGCATATGGAAATTTACACATATAATCCATCTCTTTCGAGTCTTGGGATAGATCTCCTTACTTAGTTTGAAATGGCTAGCCAAATGTGTACTAACTGTTTTTGCATTTTGCATATTAAATCTTTCCAAAAAAAAAAATATGTACTCACTCTAAGACAATGTTAACTTGCAATTTTCCTATCTCTAGTTATTCTCATACCAAGGATTTGTTTTGCAGCACCCAAATCCTTCATTGCAAATGAATTTTCCAATTTTCATTTAAGCACATTTATTTCTCACATGTTAATCCCTACAACAAGCATGTCATCTACATACAATAGCAATATAATATAGTTGTTGTCATTTTACTTTTTAAGATAAACACAATGGTGAGAGTGACATCTAGTACAACCATATTCATATATAAACCTGTCAAATTTTAGATACCACTCCCTTGGAGCCTATTTTAATAAATACAATCTCTTATTCAAATTGGACACTAATTTCTCCTTCCCTTTGACCTAATACGCTTGTGGTTGCTGCATATATATTTATTTCTCCAAATCCCCATGGAGAAAGGTTGTCTTGACATCTAAATTCTCAAGATGCAAATATTCTGCTTCCATTAGACTTAAAATGACTATGATTGACGTCATTATAACAACAGGAGAAAAAAATTCATCAAACTCTATCCCTTTATTTTGTGCAAAACCCTTCACCACAATTCTTCCCTTATACCTGTGTTTGCCTTCATCTTCTTTCTTCAACTTGTAAACCCATTTATTCTGCAATGTTTATTTACCTGCAGGAAACTTGAATAAGTCCCAAGTATGGTTATGCATTAAAGATTCCATCTCTTCTTCCATGGATTTCTCCCGCTTCTTGTTGGTTTCTACTTGCATTTCTTCTTCATATCTTTCTGGTTCACCAAAATCAGTCAAAAATACATAACATAATGAAGGAGATTATCGTTTAGGGGGTCTACTTATCCTAGTAGATCTTCTAGCACCACTTTAAATTATTTAAGGTTCTTGTTGTTGTTGTGGGATTTTTTGTTGTTATGGTTGTTGATCATTATGATTTTCAGGAACCTTTTCTTTTTCTGTGATGTCATCAAGCACTACATATTCTTTGTTTTCCTTTTCCTATTTCTTTTCTTGCATTTGATCCTTATACAAGCCCTTTTCATTGAATATGACATCCCTTCTGCTAATGATTTTGTGATTTTCATAATCATATATGAAATATCCAAAATCACTAACACTTTATCCAATAAAGGAATATGTATTTGATTTTCCCTCAATCTTTCTTCTATTTTATTTATTGATTTGGACAAACGCTTCATAACTAAAATTATTTAAAAATTAGTATTTTATTTGTTTATCTATCAATGCCTTCTCTAGAATACCACCATCCAAGGAACTTGAAGGCCCTCTATTTATTAGATAAACAATAGTATCTACAACATATGCCCAAAATTTTAAGGGAAATCATGCATGCTATCTCATGCACCTTGCACGCTCCATGATTATCATGTTCATCCTTTCTGACACACTATTTTCTTGTGGTGTTCCTGGAACTCTCTTCTCTTTGTGAATTCCATTACATGAATAGTATTTATCAAACTCTTTTCTGTAGTATTCACCTCCATTGACCGATCTCAGACAGTTCAACTTATTTGCTATCACATTCTCAACCAAAGCTTTCCATTTCTTGAAAGTATCATATTTATTTCGAATACAATAAATCGAGGTGTTCCTAGTTTCATCATCAATAAAAGTAACATAATAGCGAAAGCCACCAAGATATTATACCTGAGCAGGTCCCCATACATCTATATGAACACGATATATTTTTTCTCCCTTATCTTCCTTCCCAACTCTGAGATATATGACTCTCTTTTGTTTTCCATAAACACAATTTTCACATAAATTCAAATCAACATGCTTCAAATCTGGAAACAAATTTCTTGAGTGAAGAATTTGCATCCCTTTCTCACTCATGTTCCCAATCCTATGCTGCCACAATGTCATTTATGCTCCTGTAGATGTTAAGGAATTTAAAAAATTAGAAATACCATTGCAGAAATACAATGTACCAACCTTTTCTCCTTTTTCTATTACCAGGGCTCCTTTAGTGACCTTCCAGGTTTTGTCTGTGAATGTAACTACACAACCTTCACCACCTAACTGCCATGTTGAAATTATATTTTTCTTTAGATATGGAACATGCCTTACCTTCTTCAATAGCCATTGGTTTCCATTTGGTTTCTTTATAAAAAAACTTACCCATTCCAATTATTTTACAGGGTTTATCATCACCCAAATGAACCTGTCCAAAACCTCCTCGAACATAGACATAAAAATGTTTCCTATCAAGTGTGGCATGGAATGAAACCCCTGAATCTACCACCCAGGGATCAATAATATTCTCTAATGAAATAATCAAATCATCTTGAAACACGTCACCTATCACATGTTCATATTAAATAGACCCTTAATAAAAAATATCTTATTTGAGGCTGAGGGTTTTTCATATACTTTTTCCAATGCCATCATTAAACCTTATATTGTCGTTTCCTTTGAAATGTTGAATGTCGTCAATGCCGCTAGACACAACCGTATTTTTCTTAGTGCCTTTATGTCAAGAATATCCCATTCTTCGTCTGTTACAGTCGTCAGCTTCTTTGACTTTTTTCTCAATGGTAGGTACAAATCTTTCTGATACAAATAATCTTCCATCTGCATATTCCACAACTAGTAGTTTTTTTCCATTAAATTTTTCAACCCTAAACCTACCATATTTCACCATTGCTCCCACTTGTACCAGGAGCCCCTCTCTCCTGGTATTTTATCAACAAAATAGACCTTTGACTTTGATACCATTTGTTAGAAAATTAAATAACATAGCAATGGAACAAATAAAATATTCTGGAATAAAAAATAAAGAAAAAAATAGAAAAAGAGAGACATAAATATATGTGGTTCACCCAACTTGCATGGCTATGTCCATAGAGAAACATCCATTCCTTCCTTTTATATTATCCAACAAAATGAATAGATACAACCTACATCAAATCTCTTGTAATTCCCTATTCTCTCTCACATAGTCACCTCTCGCTTTCTCACTCGGAATAATAATCCACAACCATAATAAAATTCCCTCATATAAACTGATGGTTTCCTTCTAAGGTAAAAAATCCTAAATTAACATAAAATCTATCGTCATAACATCTGCCTAATGAACGACCTAGATGAACTACAAAATTACAATATTTTACAAGGAAAATTTTCATCTATTTTTAGCGTCGGGGGCCCACTAGCCCCTTGGACCCCCCAATCAGGGGGATAGATCCCCCCTGCACAACCCCGCGTGGAGGGGTGTACAATATTCTTGGGGTATACACCCAGCTAAAACAAGACCTCTAAATCAAGAAGATAATCAGACTCCAGACCCAACATGTAGGATTTTTCAACCAAGAGTTGGAACCGTCAGTGATACATTATGATAATCAAAGCTATGTGAATATTTCATAGAATCCATTGTTCCATGATAGGTTGAAGCATATTGAGATAAAGTATCACTACATTTGTGACATGGTGTAAGGGAGAGAAGAAAGGCTCAAATACAAACTCACCGACAATTTTGTGTACTTCAAAGACAAGTTGGGGCTCATGCAGATCACCCCTCTCATTGAGAGGGAGTGTTGATATGTTTTCAATAATAATGGACATTCTCCCAAAAAGGAGAATGGTCTAAGAGACCTAGAGGGTTCAACATGTAGTGTTGAGTAGTGTCTCTTGGAGGAGGACCCTAGCCACACACTAGGAATGGTGGAGTGAGGTCCCAAACCTCGATCACACACCATGCATGGTGGATTGAGTTCCTTCAAAAATTGGATCATGATCACACACCATAATGGGTGGATTAAATTCTTGGACCCTGATCACAAACCAGGCAGGGTGGAGTGAGGTCTTGTTCAACATATATACATGATCATTTACTAGGAATAGGTTGAGTGAGGTCATATTCAACATCTAGACCCAATCACCAACCAAGATGGGGTTGAGTGAGGTATTGTCCCAAAGTGATTACCAAGAAAGGTGAGTGAGTTCTTGCTAATTGAGAGTCTTAGAATTTTGTCCTAGGTAGAGGCCATGGGGATCGATCACTCTGAAGGAGTGAGTACTGATATGATGATGACATTGCCATGGGTTTGGTACTACCCCAAATATGAACACTAGCTGACGTTGACAATATATGATGATGTTGGTAATGATGGATAACATTTTCTCTAGATAAATTTGTTTAATTTTAGAATATCTATGACAGTTATTATGGATACCTCCCTAGTTAAGAGGGAGTGTTGAATTTGTAATTATGTTCAGTCTTCATAATATACATTTGGTCACTTTATGTAATTATATTTATCATTGTAAAGCATATTTATAAATTCTTGAGTCAAGGAAACTGTATTTTGAGTCAAAGTCCCATTGTGACTTTTTAGAGATGAAAATTAAAATTCTGAAATGTAATTTTTTGCTCCAAATGTGATAATTCAACTTCCCTCCAAGTCAAATTAGCCCTAGCCAAGAGCCATTTCCATTCACCAAAGACATGCTACTTTATAAAGGCATCTCAACCTCCTCATTTGGGAAATTTACATTCTCTCATGTAATATTATTTATAGGTAAGCAACGAAGAACAAGAAGGATGAAGTAAGATAAAAAGAAGGTCAATTTTTCTCTCTCTTCTCTCTCTCTAGCATCTCTCATGTGTGGAGTAATCTATATATCTCTCTTTTTGGTTCACATTTTTCTGGGGAAACTGTTGTAGGGTGGCGAAATTTTTGGGTTACTAAGGCAATTTTTGTAGGGTTGAAATTCTGGGGCAACTGGATATTGCAGGAGGGCCAAAATCACGGACCATGAAAGTAGAGTGAATTGAAGGATCAGATTGGGTGACTTGACTTGGAGGAGAAGGCCAATTTTGACCATATTTCTAGGTGTGTCTCTCGTTGAATGACAATAATTTCTATAATGAAAAGGTTTTTGGGTTTTGCCCCGTTGTGGGTTTTCCTAGGGTAGATATTATCTTCTTTTGTGTGTGGTGATATCTACTATTCTATTGTTCTTTATGGCTGAAATTTTTAAGTATAATTGGTGAATAATATATTGGAATAAGTTAATGGAATATCTACATCAAAATTAATTATCATAATTTCCAAAATATTGTGTTAACCCTAATTTCACTAAGAAAATCAACAACTAGTACATTACATAAATCAAATGGCATGACCAACTATTTGTTGGGTATGTGTTATATTCTTTCCATGACTAGTCAAGCGCGGGGGGGGGGGGGGCAGCCCCCCTGTTCAAGGTCCGGGGCAGCACCCTGGGAAAAAAAAATTGGACCTTATTTTTCGGTGGGTTGACCCACCCATGGTTTTGTGCATGGGTTTGCACATGGTTTTGGGGCATGATGGTTTTTGGCCCCTGCTATTTTGTAGATCCGGTCAAGGGAACTACGGTTATGTTATAATCCAGGGTTAATGGATTGGGGTTTATGTATGCTTCGGCATGTATATATATGTGTTGTAACACTAAAAGGAATATAATGAAAAATCAAGTTGATCATCTCGATTTGGGATCCAAGGGAAAATCTTTGTGTATATCTGTTTTATGTTTTATGCTCTCGCTATTGTTTATTTTATGTTTTTAAGATTCGTTTGCAGATCATTTTTGTATAGGGTTAAAACCTACAATTGGTATCAGAGCTAATTCGGCTTCAAGGGGATGCCTTTGCTGCTGAGGGGCTTTTTTTTTTGTTGCTTGGGCCTGAGGTAGACCCTGTTCAGTGGGAGATCTGTGGGATCAATTCTTGCAGTGAAAGAATATGGTGAGCAGTGGGAAGATCGAGATCAAGAAATTTAATGGTCAAATTTTTGAGTTGTGGAAGCTCAATATGGAGGATCTGCTGGTGGATAAGGATCAATGGATCACAGTATATCTAGGTACTAAACCAACAGCAATGTCAGATGAAGACTGGAAGAAGTTGGATCGAAAGGAAAAGAGCACAATACGATTGTGTGTCTCAGATTCAGTATTGTTGAATGTATTTGGGGAAGTTATGGCAATGACCTTGTGGGACAAGCTAGGGACTTTGTACCAATCTAAGTCTCTAGTGAATAAATTGTTCCTGCGGAAAAAGCTGTATAACCTGAGGATGAAGGATGGAGACTTGGTGACAGAGCATCTGAACGCCTTCAATATTGTGGTAATCCAGCTGTCATCTGTTTATATTAAAATCTCAGATGAAGATAAGTGCATCAGTTTGTTGTATTCTCTACCAGATTCTTGGGACAGTCTCGTTATTGCAATAAGTAGAAATACAACTACCTTGAATTTTGATGACATTGTCTTAGCCTTGCTGTCAGAGGAAATGAGACAGAGAAATATGGAGGGTCAGAATGTAGATGCCTTATCTGTACGAGAAAGGTCCCATAACAGAAACAAGAATAAGGTTTCGAGTGGGAGATCTAAATCTCCTAGAAAGTTTGTAAAGGTGTGCTGGAAATGCGGAAAGGAAGGGAACTACAAAAAGGACTGCATATCTAAAGCTCCTGAGAAAGGAAACAGATTTGATGATGCTCCTTCTGCAGAGGCAAAAACCACCTTGGATGAAGGTGGGGATGTGCATTTGGCTTCTTCTTCAAATACACATGTAGATCATGAGTCATGGTTGATTGACTCGAGTGCATCCTTTCTCTTCACTCCCCATAGGGAGTGGTTTTGCGAGTATGAGAAATATGATGGTGGTGATGTCTTCCTAGGGGATGATAGGAATGCCAGAATCGTTGGACGTGGAAAATTCAAGATGAAGCTGCAAGGTGGAAGGATTAGAACACTTCCTGGTGTTCTGCACATTCCTACATTGGCCAGAAATCTAATTTATGTAAGCAAGATGGATGATGCAGGTGTAAAAACAGTGTTCGAGAAAGATACCTGTAAGATGGTTCAGGGAGAACTGGTATTAATGCGGGGAGTTTGGATTGGAACTTTGTACAAGCTTCAGGGCAACACTATTAGTGATGGGTGCAACGGTTCTGTGGTTCCCGAAAGTGGAGCAGAAATCCTAGTGGTCTCTCGAGAAAATACCATGCTATGGCATCAAAGGCTTGGACATATTGGAGAGAAGGACCTTCGGATACTGCATGGAAATGGCATGGTAGAAGGTATGTCTAATAGCTCTCTGTATTTCAATTTCTACAAACATAGTATATATGGGAAGAAGAATCGGGTGAGTTTTCCTTCTGATGCTAAGAGGGCGAACAAGATATTAGAGCTTGTGCACAGTGATGTGTTTAGACCTGTGTCGGTTCCATCAATGGGTAAGTCTGTGTACTGTGTTTCATTCATAGATGACTTCTCAAGGAATACATGGACATATTTCTTGAGGAAGAAATCTGAAGTCTTTGACAGATTTAAAGAATTTAAGGCTCTGGTGGAAAACTAGACAGAGAAGAAGATAAAGGTGCTGAGGACAGATAATGGTGGGGGGTTCTGCAAGAAGGATTTTGAAGAGTTCTGTAAGAAGTGTGGTATAGCACGGCAAAAGACTACTCCATACACACCTCAGCAAAATGGAGTTGCAAAAAGAATGAATAGAACACTGATGGAAAAGGCAAGAAGCATGCTTAATGGTACCGGATTAGGACAAGAATTCTGGGTAGAGGCAGTGGAGACTACATGTTACTTGGTTAACAGATCACCTTCATTAGCATTGGAGGATAAGACTCCACGTGAGGTATCGACTGGTAAAAAACCCTCTCTTTCTCATTTGAGGGTATTTGGATGTGATGCATATGTACATGTTCCAAAGGAGAAAAGGACCAATTTGGATAATAAATCTAAAAGGTGCATCTTTATTGGGTATAAGGATGGTTTAAAGGGTTACAAGCTTTGGAACCTAGAAACAAGGAAGGTAGTGTAAAACTAAGATGTGGTGTTTAGAGAGGTGAAAGATGTTGTTAAACATGAATTCCTACCAGAGGAACCTGAGAAGATAGAGTTTGAGCTAAAGGAGGATGAATCAAAGTCTACAACAGAGGAAGACTCAGAAGAGGAAGAGCCACAAACTCCAGCCGTGAGAAGATTAGTTCGGTAAAGAAGAAAACCAGAAAGGTATAGTCCATCTGCTTTCTGTTCAAATTTTGCTTTAACTATAACTGATGATTATCCCAGAACTGTCAGGGAGGCAGTAGATTCACAGGATGGAAAAATCTGAAAGGAGGCCATGGTTGATGAAATGGCATCCTTGTAAAAAAATGAGACATGGGATCTGGTGGACATTTGTGGTTTTATTGATGTGGACTGGGGTGGAGATCTGGACCAAAGAAGATCTACAAGTGGGTATGTGTTTAGCCTATTTGGAGGTGCAATCAATTGGATGAGTAAAATACAGTCTGTAGTGGCTCTTTCAACTACAAAGGTAGAATACATGGCAGCCACTCATGCAAGCAAGGAAGCATTTTTGTTGCAGAGATTGTGTTCAAGTATGGGGTTGGTGCAACAAGCTATTAGGATAGACTGTGATAGCCAAAGTGAAATTTTCTTGGCTAAGAACCCTGCTTATCATTCAAAGATAAATCACATTGATGTTCAATATCACTTTGTGAGATATATGGTTGAGGCTAAAAGGGTGTTGCTGGTAAAGGTGGGCACTTTGAAGAATGTTGCAAATGCATTGACGAAGTCTGTGAGCACTCAGATGGGTGTTGCAAAGTTGGACTAATGACTAAGCTCCCTGTGGAAAGAAAACAACAAGTGGGAGAATGTTGGGTATGTGTTATATCCTTTCCACGACTAGTCATGCGCAGGGGGGTCATAAGGGGGGCGGCAGCCCCCTTGTTCGGGGTTCGGGGCAGCGCCCTAGGAAAAATTATTTTGGACCTTATTTTTCGGTGGGTGGACCCACCCATGGTTTTGTGCATGGGTTTGAACATGGTTTTGGGGCAAGATGGTTTTCGGCCCCTGCTATTTTGTAGATCTGGTCAAGGGAACTATAGTTATGTTCTAATCCAAGGTTAATGGATTGGGGTTTATGTATGCTTCGACATGTATATATAGATATGTGTTGTAACACTAAAAGTAATATAATGAAAAATCAAGTTGGTCGTCCCGATTTGGGATCCAGGGGAAAATTTCTGTGTATATATGTTTTATGTTTTATGTTCTCGCTATTGTTTATTTTCTGCTTTTAAGATTCGTTTGCAGATAATTTCTGTACAGGGTTAAAACCTACACTATTCATACAAGACTTGTATTGTATTGAGGATAGAATTCCTAGTGTCGTCTTCCTTAATGTGTATTTGGTGGTATGCTAATTTGATATATAACGTGGTGAACTATTTTGTGTGATGCAATTGATCTAAAACATAATCAATCTTGGGAAGAGGGTATCGATTCATGAGTGTAATCTTGTTCAATGCTTTATAGTTGATACACATTTTCCAAGTACCATCCTTCTTTGGTACAATTATGATAGGTGAACCACAAGGTAAGATGTTTGGTCAAATCACCCCTTTCTCCAATAGTTTCTACAACTACTTCTCCACTTCATTTTCTTCCAGAATAGATTGTCTATACAACCTAATATCCATCAATCGGGAGTCTAGAAATAACTATATTTTGTGATCCAGTTCCCTCTTGAGAAATATCCATTTAATCTCCTGGGAAACCCCTATTTATTCCTATATAAACTCATATAACTAATGTTTCTACTCTTTAGTATACCCCTCAATGGATGCCTTTACTCTTTTTGATTCACCATCAAATTGACTTCATATTAATAAAAGTAAAGCATATTTATTACTAGAACTAATCAAAGGCTTGGCTTGTAAAGCATATTTCTTCCTTGAACTAATCAACTTCTTCACTTGTAAAGCACAGTTCTTACTAGAACTAATCAACTACTTGGCTTGTAAAGAATATTTCTTACTAGAACTAATCAATTGCTTGGCTTGATAAACACTTACCAATCATATCTTTGACTTTCATTTATGCATATTCATCACATAGGAATTACCATCCTTGTTTAAGTAGTGTTTCTTGGCTCTTCACATGAATATTTCATCCCTCATATACATGTACGACATTCCAAACTATTCCACATACATCAAGGGCTACCATGGCTAATTCCACTTCATCAATAAAATTAACACTTGCAAAAAAATTAATATTACACTATTTCTTTACCATTATTATTACATCCTTGTTTACCCATACAATGGATATGGGATAATATGATCATGAATCTCAAATCCAAGCTTGTTGATTAGATCATTTACTATGAGATTAGCCTATGAAACAATGTGAAATAGAGAGTCTATCTTAGTGTTCTTGGCCTATATATTTACATGGAAGAGTTTTTTATGTCCTTATCTTCTTAGTGATGAAGGATACTCAAACTCACCTTCTTCTTAGTTGATGCGTAAACAATATTCTCATCCACATCAAAGCTTATTTTGACCTAATTGCTTGAATTTATGGCTAGAAGAGAATTTTTTCTTTGTATCCTTCTTGAAATTATTTGGGCTTAGCTCTAGATGTTTTTCCAATAGTTTTCCATAATGTGACCATCAATATTACATATTTATAATGGTTTTGGGGATCTTTGTATTGATGTGAAATGGCTTCCACATTCTTATCCTTCTCACTCTCCACTTCTTCTTCCCCTCCTTGGAATCTCCCTAGTGCTTTGTCTTCTTTAAATCACTTGGATACCCCATTTATGGCCTATGTTCTATAGATAAAATGCTTGTAGACATGCCTCATCCACTATACTAGGATTAAAAATCATTACTTACTTTGCATATGACTATGTAGACACCCTATATAGTTGAGTAGTACATCTAGGTTCTTGGGAGATATACCCAGAATGATTTCCATCTTTTTGGACTTGATCATGTGCTCCTATACACTTTTTCCTTACCTCTATCGAAATTATTACCACTATATTTATTGGTCCTTTACTTACTTGAAATGGTAGAATTGAGAATTAACAAGGATTTTGAAGTCCTCCCACCTAGTTATGGTGGATCACCCTCTAGCCTAAGTGTTTTCATGTGGATTTCCCACCAAGTTAAAACATCTCCTTCTAACTTCAGTATGACAAATGATAACTTTTGTTATTCATCTATATGGTGAGTGCTAAAATACTTTTTTAGTTGTTGCAACCAATTTTTATATTCTAATACATCAATCCCACCTTGGTATGGCTTTATGTCCACTTTCACTTCCATCTTGTATATGGACTGTGAAGTGTTAATGATAATTGAACTATGATTCTCTTTATTTGACACTTTCCATGATTCCCTTCTTGGGTCTTCTTGATATCCCCATTTCTCCTCTGATCTGATCTTTGAGTCAAACCCTCCATCCTCTCCAAACAGTCCAAGCTTTCTTGCTAGAGCTTCCATGAGGAGGTTTACATTGTGATTGATGTTGACAACATGCACTTCCAACCTCACAATTATCTCTTGTGTTGTATAATCTCGAGGGTTATTGTGAATAGACTCATTAGCCAAGGATATGGTTTTGAAACTTTCTTATTAAATTGATTCCTAGATCCCTGCAACTTCCCTTAAATACCCTAAATGAACTTTCTCTAATACTAGTATGATCTATAAACTTTTGTGGATATTCCACTAGAATATTAAATCTCAACAAATCTAATAAAATACTGAAATCTTTACTTTGAAGGTGAATTTCCTCTAGATCTCATATTATTCAATTACTAATTTTCTACTTAAATGTATGAAATGAATAAAATGTGAAAATTTGTGAATAGAAAATTACTCACATACCATCCACAAATAAACACAAGATTTACCCTTATAATCCTATTATAGGAGAAAATATGGTTAGAAGGTGAGGTCACTCTCCTCCTTTTCCTCAAAATGGAAATACGCAAATACAAAGAAAGATGTATTATTTGTGGAGTTACTTGAGGAATTTTCACCTATAAGGCTACTATAGAATGTTATCCCCTTCTATTATTCTCTCTAATTTACCACTCACGTTTGATTTTCTTGACCATGGAACAAATACAATGACATATAATGGAACCCCCACTAGTCCTAGCAGCCCAGTATTTAACATTGCTTGATAGCCATCTAGGGGTAAGGCTTTGGCTTCTTCAACCATGAATTAGAGTTATAATTATGGACCCTATAGTATCTTCTTGAAATTCCACATGTCTCTAGACCCATATGCATGCATAACAAGGGCTAACATGGCATCATCTTGTACCATGGTGGTCAATATAATAGGTCAACTTGTGGGAGTAATAACTTTTGCATAAGAGCTTCAATTAACATAATGTTTGCACCATTGGAAATGTCTTTGAGTGTAGATAAATGTCAAGGGGACAAGAGATTTTATAAAATAAAATGGCCCCAAAAAATGTGATTTGATGCATCAAAATGGGACCTACTGCTAAAATGACGTTACAACTTGATTCCTTGAATTTTTCCACTCTAAAAGCATTGAGATAGATGAAATATATTATAATGATCCAATCTTAATTATAGAGAATATTTATATTACATGCAGGATTGGTATCCATTTTAAGCTTTATAACTCCATAGGTGGTTCTCAAGGATTAAGCCATGGTATGTAGTTGGAAACTAGTGCCTAAGGCATACAATTAACTATAGAGTTCATGCGCATGTATATTCCCTTGAACCATCATATAAGAATTGTACAATGAGAGATGTTAAAATTTCTAAGGTTAGCATGCCAAGGGTGGTTCTTAGATCCTTTTCCATGTTTTAAGGGTGATAATATTTGTCTCTAGGGTTTAGGGACCATGTGTGCACCCTTCACAAGCCCTTGGGCCATCACGCTTGCCCTAAATAGGGAATATTTGGCTTATGAGTTCAATATAGTTGCATTTAAAGGTTTGACATATGAAAATGGTTCTTAAGGATGATATCATGGCATGAACCAAAATCCAAGGCCTTAGGCCATAAAATATATCTAAGTGGATCACATGTCATGCATAGGAAAATATTTGGCCTACAAGTAAGATATGGTCACCATTTCTATGATTGGTGCTCTAAATATGTTTCTTGGAGCACATGATAAGGTTGAAGGTAAAAATATAGAGTCTTAAGACATAACAATTGTTTTTGGAGGCTCATTGTTGATGTGAATGTTCCATTACTACCATATATGCCTGACATATGAAATTTTAAGAAGGTGGCTAAAAATATGGTGTTTGTTTCTATTTTTCATAGTAGTGATGATTCTCACAATCCAAGTCATGGTACAAGGTCAAAATATAGGGTCATAATCCATACCATTTATCTTTGGGACTCATGGAAATGCATTAGAACCTTAGCAAGTTATGCCCTCCCATCTTGCTTACCCATTGGGAACCTTTTAATTGAGAGTCTTAAGAATGCTCACCAAGATGATGTGGGTAGGTGTATAGGTTAATTTCCACTTAAGTGCATAGCTTATGTTAGGTTTTTGTTAGATATGCCACTTGTGTGTGTCATTGTATGGGCTAGGTGTATGTGTAGCTGCATAGATTAGATGTTTGGCTTACATATTCTATATGCACTATTTATAATGTCTGTGAGTGCATCATTGATGTGTTGTTTGTGTATATGTTAGGTGCATGATTAATATGATTTAGGTGTATTTCTTATGTGCATGAGTTGGTTTCAGAATTAAGGTGCATTAGTTATGTTCATGAATTCGATGCATCACTTATGCATATTTCTTAATTACATCACATATATGTGTGAATTAGGTGTGTCACTTATGTGTGTGATTATATCCGTCGTGTGTATTCCTTATGTGCATGGGCTAGGTGTGTCATTGATATGAGTTAGGCATGCCACTTAAGTGCATGAGTTTGGTGCATAGGTTTGTTGTGTCCCTCATGTTTGTGAGTTTAGAAAGTGTAGTGTTGTTTGTGTGTGTGTTATGTCTATATCATATATGTCATTCCATTTCTTCAATTTAGCATTTTCCTTCACACTAATGTTGTGAGTATAATGCCTATGATGTGAGTCTCATGGGAAGATAGATACATTGTTTGTGATCATGTTTGGGGTTAACCTTTTTAGGGAGTTAGGGGTTAGTAGGCTAGTGGTTATGGGTTAAGGGATCTAGGTAATAGTCTATTTAGTACCCATAACATATAATCCTACTCACACATAGCTTCATAAGTTAGATGCACTAGTTATATGCATGAATTTAATGCATCACATATGCACATGAATTAAGTACATCACACATGTAAGAATTAGTGTGCCATTTATGTATGTGATTGCATCACTTATGTGTGTTCCTTCTATGCATGGATTGGGTGTATTGTTGACATGAGTTAGGCATGCCACTTATGTGAAATAGGTGTGTCTCTTATGTTTTCTAGTTCAATGACTGTAGGGTTGTAAGTGTGTGTGTTATGTCTCTATCATCTATGTAACTTGTTTATTTCTTCAATTTAGTATTTTTCTTCACACTAGTGGTGTGAGGTGCATACCTATGTATGACATAAGTTACATGGGAAAGTAGATATGTTGATTGTGCCATGTTTGGAGTTAGTTTTTTATGGATTTAGGGCTTAGGAGGTTGATGGTTATGAGTTAGGGGATGCAGATTGTAACAAATTTAGTACACCGAACCAGCGAACACATAGTCCATCAACTTCATAACCACTAACCAATTGACCCTTAATGTTGAAAAATGCAGCAATAAATTCTCAATTTGATTTTTTCCTTGATTAAATTGAGAAAATTTGAATTTCCACATTAGCAGACAAATTGGATATAGTTAACTAGGTGACATGACTCTTTTCACTCTGTTAGCTCAGTAAATTCGAGTTATAGAAGTTATAGTTCAATTAAACATGTGTGATTTCTAATTTGTAGCAATCAAGGTCAGTTATTTCAAGTTGTTTTTAGTTAAACTTGTTCTAACTGTTGGAGGAACTAGTGGAAGGTTAGTTAAGCAATGGGACTTCAGTAAAACTCAGTAATCATCCAGTTAACTACTCAATTAGCCCAAAATAGCTAGTGCATGCAAAGAAATCGAGTTCCCCAATTGTGGTGGAGATTCCAAGGTAGTGTAACATCAGTTGTAGACTAGTCTTGAGTGTACATGTGTTGCATGCAATTAGAAGATCAACCTTAGGAAGTGCGCAATCCATTTTGTAGAAATTCCTAAATAATAGGGGCCTAATTTTTCAAGGAATTGCGTAAGGAAATAGGGTCTCAAGCAGAGGCAGAAATTGAATAAGCCTGGGTCAAAGATTCCTAGTGAGCAGAGAGATAGGTTATTCACTTGCAAGTCGTGCTGAGTTGAGCAAAGAAATTGTAATACATCTCTATTCATTAGATTAATGCAAGCAGGCAATGGGGTTTTTAGAAGAATGCTTTCTTGGAAAAAAATATTGTGTGCATGTGTGTTATTTCTCATTGCATGTTTGTGATTGATGTTATAAATTGTGAATTGAATTTCGGAGAGCATTAGTAGAGTAGGTTTGTGTCTTGTGATTTTGATTAAAATTTCATAATCAATTGCAAATCTACATCATAATTTCTACATTTAAATTGATGTACTTACTTGAACTAAACTATACACCTAATGTACACACATAGCCCATACACACATCTCACACATTAACTAACTAAATTTTAACTAAGTCGCAAATATTTCATACTTTAATTTTAAAATGTTATTGGGTGATAAAATTCTATATTAACATATCTTAATTTTCTAACTCATATTTATATCATAGTCAATAATTTACAAATGTATCGTACCTTGATGGAGAGCGTGGGGACTAGAGATAAGTGTAATATTTTAGTGAATTATTAGTGTGACCCATTGACATATTTGGGTTGCATTAAGCCATGGAAATTTGTAGTCAACCATGGTTAAGCATACTCATGGGATGATGAATTTATTATTTGTATTCAAGGATTAGGTGAGATGGAGTTAAGAGTGTAGTTAGGTGTATTATTAGGTGTAGTATGGAAGTTTTCTTTGAGGGATTGTGAGTTAAGGGGTTAGCATGTTAGAGATATTGAGGGTTTGAAGCTAGTGGGTTTAGGGTTTAATGTCTTAAGAGTTAGTAGTTTATAGGTCATAGTAGTTAGGTAGTTAGGTGACTACACAGTTGGTGGTTACAAGTTAGGTGCATTAAGTGTGTTAGTGTGTGGGTTAGGTAATAATGGGTTATGGCTAGAAGGTTAATGAGTTAAGGATTAATGTGTGCATAATGTAAGATAATGAATCACACAAGATCATTTCTTAGTGATTATGAATGCCAATAAAATTTCATTACACCTAGAAAAACATTTCTAGGTACACTTATTGTTGAGAATTTTTTGGAATAAACTATATGCATTAATTTGTACACTTAAATTTAAAGAGGTATAATAAATATCAAACACATAAATAAAATGAAGTTATGTTATTTTGATAATAACCACCCAAATTATCATTAATCCCAATACTACACTAGCATAATTAACAATTGAAGTAAATTATCTATATGGAGTTCCGTGCTTTATGGGTGTCATAAAAGCTTTCACATGCATATCCATTGAGACACACCTCAATAGGAATAGCAAAAAATTGAAACTAATTAGTCGAGATGCAATGCAACAACTTTAGCCGCTGCGAAATCCTTTTCATTGGAAAAAACAAAAGTAAGATGGTTAGAGAGCCGGACACTTCTTTCACTTGGCAACCACATGACTAGCAAATAGCCCTGCCAATGCAATCTGAAAATATTTTCAGAGCAAGCAGGCACGTTGTTATATGCAGGACTCTAGCAAATCATCTTGGAAATGCAACCTTATTTCACAGTACGCTCGTTCTAGACGTGATCCCTTTCTCTGCCACGCTTAAAAGGTTTTCCACAATTATCTGTAAGATATATGACAATTCAGATTCTCACATCAATGAGATAAATGATAATGGGGGCAATGCCACTTTTAAAGAAAAGAGAAAAATTAGATGAAATATTTACTTGTTTTCTTAAAGTCATCTTTAAGTCGTGAATAAAGTCAAGTTCTGGATCTTATAACATATTTCAGATGTCATGGATGGTATTTCTAGTACACCAGAGTAATGAAAGTATTTGTAATCTGTCAAATTAAAAGCTTAGTTGTATATATATTTTCATTAAATGAATATTTTTATATTGATTAGACATTCTATAGGTTAAACCAAGAATATAAATATAAAGTAAGACTAACTATTAATTTTGTTCCAAGCTAATAATTATAAGATACAAAATATGCAATCAACACGTAAAACTAAAATCAAATTATTTCCTTAAACTTAGTCTTGTTTCGATCCTGAATTATCACATTCTATATCTAATCTACAAACTTTGTTGTATACATGATTTCAGTCTTTAGTTTTATAAGTAAAATTTGGCAAATTTTAAGCGGATTGCATTACATATTTAACTTATATCCTAATAAAAATAGAATTCATATTCATAGGATGCCAAATCTACACTAAGACATAAAAAATACCAAATTTGCAATCAACCTGAGCTCAGAAAACCATGCTGTATCATAATATTATTAAGATAGGTTGTATCATAGTTAAAGTTTGTGAACTATATAAAACAAAAAAAATAAAAGATATCATAACGATTGACACATAAAGTTCAGCATTCAAGAAGCCAATGGTCAAGACTGTAACAATCACATCTCTTTAATCGTGATACAATACTTCACAATAAACACAACAGTGTGTCACACTCCAAATATTCTACTTACTTAATCTTTAAGCAAGGATACTGCTAACAATCACAAATATGTGGTGTCCTCTCCAAAAACTCTGCTAACATTTATCCCATGAAAGCTTACCAGACAATAATATAACACAACTACCCACGCATAACAGTTTTTCAAGAGCGAGCATAGTGGAAACAAAACATGCACAGGCCTTCTCGGAATTTGGATTTGAAAGATCTGCCATCAAACTGCATAGGGGCTATGCTCTGTAGGTAGAGAAGGTAAACTTCTATTCAGAAAAATTATGTACATAACAGTAAGTTGCATCATAGCTACAAAGAGTAGCTCTACACGCAAAAGCCTATTCCCAGAGTAAGTTAGCAGCTTAACAGCTTAAGCCAAATTGGTAGTAGCGAGTGAGTTGGTTTGCCGCTTACTCCAAATTGTAAATATAATTAAGTACCATGTAGTAAACTAATCATTAACTTAGGGCTTGCATTTCTATCATATTTATGGAATATCATTTTATTTTTATTCAACTTAAAAATAGTGAGTACTACATGGTACTTAATATTTACCCTCATAATAGAGAAAACAAAATAACCTGCCACAATACCAATGAATATAATCAAATTAGTATGCATTGATGTATAAATCTAGATCAATATAAAGGGTTAAGGGGTTAGCATGCTAGGGATATTGAGGGTTTAGCATGTTAGGGATATTGAGGGTTTGAAGGTAGTGGGTTTAGGGTTTTTTTCTCTTAAAACTTAGTAGTTTATTGGTCATAGTAGTTAGGAAGTTAGGTTTCTATAGAGTTGGTGGTTACAAGTTAGGTGTACTAAGTTTTTTAGTGTGTGGGTTAGGGAATAATGGGTTATGGCTAGAAAGTTAATGAGTTAAGGATTGATGTGTGTATAATGTAAGATAATGAATCGCACAAGATTATTTTTTAGTGATCATATTACATTTAGAGAAGCTAGATACACTTATTGTTGAGAGTTTTTTAAATGAACTAAATACATTGATTTGTACACTTAAGGTATAATCCATTTTTGTATCATTTTGAAATATCCAACCCATTTCAAAATTTCACTCAACTTCAATAAATATTGAACTTATAAATAAAATAAAGTTATTTTAATAACAACTACCCAAATTATCACTAATCCCAACCCTACTCATACATTTTCATATTATATATATATATATATATATTCACATTCGCATGCAAGCTTGAAATTTATTACTCAGTATCTTAGTATGTTTCACATGGATATCATGCATATCCATGGAGTCACTCCTCAATAGAAATAGTAAAAAAAAATTAAACTAATTAGTCGTGATGCAACCCTTTTCATTGGAAAACACAAAATGTAATATGGTTAGATACCCGACACTTCTTTCACTTGGCAACCACATGACTAGCAAATAGCCCTGCCAATGCAATATTATTTTCAGAGGAAGCAGGCACGTGGTTATATTCATCTTGGCAATGCAATCTTATTTCACAGTACGCTCGTTCTGAAAGAATATTTTAGAGGTGATCCCTTTCTCTGCAATGCTTAAAGGGTTTTCCACAATTATCTGTAAGATATATGACAATTCAGATTCTTACCTCAATGAGATAAATGATAATTGATCAGATTCTTACCTCAATGAGATAAATGATAACTGTGGCAATGCCACTTTGAAAGAGAAGAGAAAAATTAGATGAAATATTTACTTATTTTCTTAAAATCTTTTTACGTGGTAAATAAATCTGAGTCAAGCTCTGGATCTTATAACATATTTCAGATGTCATGGATGGTATTGCTAGTACATCAGAGTAATGAGAGTATTTGTAATCTGTCTCTTATCTAGGCATTATCAGTTAAATTATTGGTTATATATCTAGTGTAGATATTTACTTAGAATTTCTCAATTATTAGTTTTTTTTCAAAATTTAAATTATAACTTTAGTGGTATAAATGTTTTCATTAAATAGATATTTTTATATTAATTGCAAATTCTATTTATTCAAAAAAATAAATATAAAATAAAATTAATTATTCATTTTGTTCCACACTCATAAAATAATACTTATGAAATACCAAATCTGCAATTAACATAAACTCCAATATATAAAACTAAAATCAAATTATTTTCTAAAACTTACTCTTGTTTCCATTATGAATTATAACTTGTTATATCTAATCTACAAACTTTGTTGTATGCATGATTTCAGTCTTTAGTTTCATAAATAAATTTTGGTAACTTTAAGTGGATTGCATTACATATTTAACTTATATCCTATTCATGAGATGCCAAATCTGCAATAACATAAAAAAAATACCAAATTTGCAATCAACATGAGCTCAGAAAGCCATCATATATCCCAATATTATTAAGATATGTTGGATCATAGTTAAAGTTTGTGAACTATATAGAACAAAGAGATAAAAGATATCATCACGATTGACACATAAAGTTCACCATTCAAGAAGCCAATGGTCAAAACTGTAACAATCACATCTCTTTAATCGCGATACAATACTTCACAATAGACACAACAGTGTGTCACACTCCAAATATTCTACTTACTGAATCTTTAAGCAAGGATACTGCTAACAATCACAAATATGTGGTGTCCTTTCCAAAAACTCTGCTAACATTTATCCCATGAGAACTTACCAGACAATAATATAACACAACTACTCACGCATAATAGCTTTTCAAGAGCGAGCATAGTGTAAGCATAACATGCACAGGCCTTCTCGGAATTTGGATTTGAAAGATCTGCCATCAAACTGCATAGGGGCTCTGCTCTGTAGGTAGAGAATGTAAACTTTTATTCAGAAAAATTATGTACATAACAGTAAGTTGCATCATAGCTACAAAGAGTAGCTCTACATGCAAAAGCCTATGCCCAGAGTAAGTTAACAGTTTAAGCCAAATTGGTAGTAGCCACTGAGTCGGAGTTGGTTTCTGTTTGTTTTAATATTGTAAATAATATTGTAAATATTAAGCATTATGTAGTAAGCTAATCATTAACTTATTGCTTTGCTTGTTTTTCCATTATATTCATTGAATATCATTTTATTCTTATTCAATAAACAAAATGTAAAAATCATAAATTAATGATTAGCTTAATACATAATACTTAATATATATTGTAAATATTAAGTACCATGCAATAAGCTAATCATTAACTTATTGTGGCTTTTCCATTATATTGATTGAATATCATTTCATTCTTATTCAATAAATAAGATGTAAAAACAATGAGTTAATGATTAACTCACTACATGGTACTTAATATTTGCCGCCATAATAGAAAAAACAAAATAACCTGCAACAATACCAATGAATATAATCAAATTGATATGCATTGATATATCAATCTAGATCTAAATATAAAGTCTAAAAATTTGGAATGTGACAAGGCAATGAGGGTGAAGAGTGGATAGTATCTCATTCATTCATTCATGGCAGATACTATATCAGAAAACTTCACTTCTTTCTTTAGCCCAGCTGTGCTATTCATGGTAGATACTGCTGCTCCTCTCTGCTGTAATACACTCTTGTGCAGATAAATGTTGAACCTCTCCAACAATCTCACCTGATAATCATCATTATAATCTTAGATATTCACATGATCTGTGGTGAGATTGTTGGCGAGGTTAAGCATTCTGTCGCACAGCAAAAACTTAAACAAATATACCCAAAGCAATTCAACCTGAGAAAAAAGAAAGTGGGGATCTATAACTTCAATCTGCAACCACAAGTTCAGACTGCAGAACCCAAATAATAACACGAGATGATGAATAGTTGCCTGTTCTCCTCGTTGTTATCAGAGTTGAGCATGGATGGGGCGTTTTTATAGCGTGTGTGCACACTCTGACGCCCTTGACTTTTTGTTTTTATGGCTGACAATCTTCAAATCAGACAGCGAATTGCAGAGAGAGGACATTGACGAGAAAGCTGATTCTCGTGAATCGTGATTGTTTTGGATGAAAATGAGGTTTGAATTTGGAAAACCCACCCGTGAAGCATTCCGTAAGCTTTGTACGCAATTGGTTGCCTGCCACCGCCAACCCTGACGCACAGGTATCCAAGTTGCTAGCCGCTACTCCACTTGACTTTGCCCCCCCTCTGTACCCATTACACTTGATTTTCACCTGTGTTTGTACCAATTCAACTTCGGCTTCACCTGCCATTGTACGAATTCCTTGGGAATCTCATAGCTTGATGTGCACGCCTGGATAACTCCATACAGTTTTTCAAATTTTGTCTTGGGGTGGCCAAATCCGTGATTGTTGAGTGGCGTTGTTTAGTTTTGGCTTCAAATTTTAGCGAAAAAATATAAATAGATTTGGCATTCAAAAAACGACTGCAGAAAAGGAGTTCCAGTTCAGATTTCCCACATTGGTATGAAAAATATATCAATGTTTCAAATCCCAAAAAAAATCCAACATGAGAACACCACAAAAATTTAAAATCTTTACCAAATTTCAAAAAAAAAACCATGTTAAACCACCAAAACCTAAAAGAATTATACTTACTTGCCTTAACATTTAAAGGCATGCTAGAAATCCTAAAACTTTAATGGATGGATTTCATAATTGGGTTGTAATGGAGTTTTCCTGTACAGCCTAAATTCATGTGTTGCAGGTTTCCAACTCTATCTATTTGGAGATTTCCAGACAAATTAGATCAATGGATTCAAACGAGGACGAATCAGAAAAGGAAAATTCCTGCCCCATCAAACCAACATTCCAGGACACATCAAACAAAGGAAACATCCCAATTCGTCAAAATAATATTCCAAGTACATCGTTCATATAAAACGGTTGGTAATGAACGGAATACTTGAGTGGTGGTGCACTTATTAAGTAAATGTATTGACTGCAAGATGATAAATATTGTTCTAAATGTAATGACTCCAATATGATAAATATTGTCCTATGCACTTTGTTTGCCTAATTGTATGCACCTTGTTTACCTAAATGTTTATGTCATCACCTTCTAGCTTGTATGGTAACCTTATGTTGGAAAGTCCATTTGTGTGGTGCATTTATATATCTCTCGTGCAAAGGTGGTTATCATGTAGGTATTGAGATAGTTACATACCTACATAGTAAGTGTAAACTAAATTAAGTATAGATTTATTTTTATTGATAAATTAAATTAAATATAGATTTATTTGTATTGATAAACTATATATATATAAATTTAGATTTGTAAGTATTAAGAAGGATCATGAGTTTAGTTAGACAAAGGAAAAGAACTAAAAAAGATGGTAATATCTTCTCCTTTAAAACTTCCACACACTAATGAGCTTTAAAACAATAAAAAGTATGAAACCCTTTAAAAGATAAGGAAATTTCATATTGTTAGAAAGCCCTGAAACCTATACAAATCTAATATTTAATATTCAAGCTTAGAATGTTTACAAAGGCACTGCAATCATGCTTGAACCACTCATTTGAGTCCTTAAGCATGATTCAAGCGTGATTAGATATCCAATGTTTAGAAATTGGTTTTAAACACAATGGGACCTTCCATTCCTTTTGTCATTGTCACATATCTTAAATGTAGCATGTTGATTCATGTTGTTATTTTCACAATTTATGATGTGAGTGAGCTATTTCATGTGGAAGGACTATTTTTTGCTTATATAGGCATGTTTTCTTTAGGCAATGATCAAACTTTTCTCATATATAGCTTAGGCTCTCTCTCAATGTGCAAAAGTCTCTCATTGGTTCAATCTATGTTGCTAGTAGCATGAGCACTACTATTACTAGCTCAGTTTAACTTCTACTGACTCTACCTTTTCTTTGATTTGACTAAGCTTGTTTTGAGCTCCATAATAGAGGCTTTAGGGTTCTTTTAGGGTAACAAAACTATAGTTTAGCGTGCTTTCACTGCACCTCAACCCTAACATGTAATCTTCACTTCTTACAACAAGCTTCTAGTACTATGCATGGCACTAGTAACTTGTCTTCTATATGCATGCTTGGTAATGCAAGTATTTCTCAATAAATGTCAATGCAACGTTCTCATGGTTTAAGCATTCAAGAAACCCATTCAATACCATTAAGAAGCTAAATAATCAATGATATATATTTAGAATCCCAACCTTTTACCTCAAATTTCAACACCTTTTTCGATGACATGTAGCCTAGAACAATAACAACAAATGTGCCAAATTTGGAAATAACATAGGTTTCCCATTTGCTATGGGAGTTCTTAGCTCTAGTATTTTGAAATTATATTATCATAACCCTAACCAAAAGTATTTCTACAAATCATTGCACACATCAAAGCATGTTTCCACCCTTGCCTTTGATAGAATTGATTAATGGGTCCTATGTTATGTCCTATAATCTATTATTTTGATAAGATCCCATAAGCACTAATTTACAAAGAAGAGATATCCACATAAGCACTCAATCTAGCTAAGAAAATCATTTTAAGAACTGTATTGAGGAGTAGTTATAGAACTTATGGCTAAATTTTTCAAGCTACATGCCTTTAAGTGCTAAGCATATCATGTTCATAAGAGTTAAGGGCCAAAGCTTGTTCATTGACAAAAATAGTGGCATGGAAACCCAAAGATTTGATAAACCATCACCATTTAGAATAAGGCATTATTATAGAGGAATAAGAGGAATATTATTGGTAGGAATTGAATCATTATATCCCATTCCTTCTTGATACTCATAAAAAATGTTGTGTCAATGGTGTTAAATTTGATTATTTCATGCCAATGCTTTAAGCATTACTTAATCAAGGCATGGACTATAATCAAGCTACATGTTATCTTGAATTTATTTATCATTTATGATTGTATGAAGGAGGAAAATGGTTTCTTGGATGGGTCATTTATTTTAAATTACGGCTTAATCTTTAATGAAAGAAATTATACACTCCAAAATAGATTTATTTTTCTCTTCACATGGAATATACCCTAGAGGACTTCCAAAAGGTGTGTGATTGATGCTAGATAAATAAAATGATATATTCCATAAATATTAAGTGTCGTACCTCTAATTGCTTCTCACCTTACATTCAATATTCGTAAGATGATTGTGATCCAACCAAGTTATATTAGGTTACTTCTCACTTTCAATGGAATTCACTAACATGTTGGAAAAAGATAAATTCTCAAGGGCTTCATTGGGGGAGCAATACCATACCACATGCATTCATTTTGGGTGTTGGAACAGGGTCTCCTACAAAGCTGCAAAACTGGTCCATTTTGTATATTTTTTATTATATTTAGTCAACGCAGCGGTTTTGGGGTGGGTTAAAGCCCCTAAAGCATTGTAAATGGGTCAAGGGTAGACCAAGAGTCCGCAAACCATAGTTTGCAGACCATTGGATGCATAGGCTAAAATAGTATAAGTAGTTGAACCTTTTTTACTTGTAGGACAGGCTAAGAATGATAAGAGATTGCTGCTAAGTGCAAATCGATAGATCTAGTCAGGGTTTTCGGGTAAAGACTCCTGCTGCTATGTGCGCGGAGGGCCTCTATCTTGCTATGTGCAGACCCTGTTGTTGTGTGCACAGGTTGGGTTTTTGGGGTTTTGTAAGTAGATCAGAAAGATTAATGAATGTGGAAGTATTGTTGCCTATCTGAATCCACTGGAATTACTGTGATATGAATCTGTGATATCTTGATTACTTAGTATATGCTGCTATGTTATTGATTTAAGTTGCGAACATACTTGTGTACTTATTTATGTTGCGATCTGGGTTTGTTCTACTTGCTTCATACAAAAATATCTGAAATAGCTGTGTATTGTTATATGAATTCTTGATCTGTTGATTTCTGTGAGTAATATTGATGTTACGCACATGGATGCAAAGGGAATCTAGGCTTTGTGATACTAGATCGGGTCACAATCAGGGTGAACGCAGCTTGGCTTGACTTACCTACCCTTTCCCACGGTGTGGAAACTTGGTTCCAGCACCCACCCATACTACTTTGGGTGAGACTTTGGCCTGCTCATGTAGGTCACTACCAAAAGGGCCAGTAGTATAGGGGTTTGTTGGCAAACCTTGAACATCCGAACCTAGGTCAGGACCCCTCGAGCCAACAAATGGTTCCGTTTCCAGGACCTAGAGCATTTTGAGAGAGGGATCGGGTAATGCCAACGCTGTACTGGAAGTCGAAGAGAACGGAAATTGATGGCTAGTTTGAATAGCAAGTTCAGGAGTTTTCCATAAAAGAAAACTACAGTAAGAGGTTGACCACTGAAGAGTGGAAGAATAAGTACATTTTACAAAGATCTATGAGATCTTCTTTGTAACGATTGCGATCAAGCTCCAGGAGTGGCGCGCAAGACTAGTAGAGTTCCAGAAGTGTTGGAGGGACAAACAGATCACAGCGTGGACCTCCGAACTAATCCAGCAGCTAGAAAAGATTGATAACACCATCACTCGCACAATGGACCATTGGATGGACAGCGTGTTATGGGGATTTGTGAAATAATTTTCCATTGATCAGTTTGTCTCCTACTCTGAAGTGGAGCGAAGATTCTTCATGGGGTTCTGAGGTAATTTTCTGAAGACGTTGCCATTGCTGATCAAGATATTATTATGCGAAAAGAGTATTTTGTGTAGCCATACCAAGTGAATGACCTCTGATATGGGCGGGAGCACAACACGGAGTGGCAAGTACTATAAGGCCAACCTAGAGGGAGCTCGATTGGTCTATAGTCCAGTAAGGGAAGCAGCTTTGCAGAGTCCTCTAGCCACACTGCTTTCGAATCATCCTAGAGGTAAGAATCCACCGACCCCTCCGCTACCGGAAGACGACATGGTTGCACACATGAAATTTCCAACCTTTAAGGGTGTGGGGGATGATGACATGGATCAGTTCTAGTTTGTTGCAAGATCAGTATGGACTGCGCAGAACGTGGCTAGTGATGCGGTGAAAATGGCACAACTATCCCTTGCTTTCGAAGGAAGAGCTTTGGACTGGTACATGGGATACATTGGCCAAAATGCAAATGCAACCATTGAAGAGATTAAGAATGCCCTGAAACAGTAGTTCAAAAAACCTAAGTCCTACTCCCAAATCGTGGTTGATCTAAAGGCTTTCAAGCAAGGACCTTCTGAATCTGTGTCGGAGGTCGATCAACGACTAAAGAAGGTAATCAAAGAAGGGGGATTCCAATATGATGACTGACATCACATGGAATGGTTTATTGCCATGTTGTTGCCTCACCTGCGTGTACCTATGGGGCACCAAAATTTCGAATCACAGGAGAAGGCCTTAGAAGGTGCCATGAAGTTAGAAGCTACACCTTGGGACAAGACTCAGCTGGGCATCTAATAGATCTAGGGATAGCTAGAAGTGATGCATGTAGAGATCCAAAACCTGCGAAAGGAACGAGGGGAAGAGGCTAGCCTTGAAAGATGGTGCATACAATGCCGGGTGAATGGCCATACCAAGGATAACTATCCTCTATTAGCAAATTATGTGCAGGCTGGGGGACTTAGCCCATTGCTCCCTAAGGAAGCTGCGGGACCTAGTGGGCCAGCGCTCTGGTGCGATGATTGTTGTGTCGCAGGGCTGCACGATACTAACCACTATCCCCGCTTTGCTGCATACGTTCTAGAGGTAAAGCATCAATGGTGTAGATTCTGCAGATTAGTAGGACATGACGAATAGAAATGTTGGACATATGATTTGATGATTGATCGAGACAACTTATACAAAGTACAATCAGACCCTGCGTCACCAAGGATCCCCGTAGGTATAGGTGGCTCCCCATCAAGGGGCAGGGGAGGAGGACGCGGTGGAAGTGAAAGATGGGGACGAGGTCAGCTAATCTTCTATAACTGTGGAGAAGTAGGACACTTTGCAAGGGACTGCCCAAACCCCACTAGGCAATCTTGTCGTTATTGCAGACAGCTGGACCATGCGATTGAAGATTGCCCAATCTTGATAGCAAAAATGCAGAAAAACCAATCGACACCTACGCAGAATGTGCAGAGAGTTAAGGTTGAGCTGCAAAAAAAAGATCCAAGTGTGAATGTGGTGACACACAGCGGGATGGCCACCAGGGGCCTGTGGAGGAGGCTGTGATGGAACCCCTGATCCGTCAAGCCGCTATCAAACAAGAAGGCCTGGACCTAAAAAGGGGGAAAGAAACATTTATCACAGCTCACAAGGACTTTTCTGAGACAGAGGCAACTACTGCTCGGCCACCTGCATACCTCAAGGCAGATGTGGAGGTTGAGCCCTTTTTACAGGCATGTATGAAACTGCTGCGCAACCCAAAGGTTGTGGAGAACCTTCAGGCATTAATAGATAGCTGCGCAGCTCAACCCAATCTAACCCCAGAAGTCAAGGATGTGCACAAGCTATACAGGTATGAGAAAAGCACAGGAAAATAAATGCGGTTGTCTGCGCTGATCAGTGACTACGAAATAAGCCAGGTTATTTTGGACCTAGGGTCGGATACGAATGTGCTACCTAGGTAGACTTGGCAACGAATGGGAGAGCCTAAGTTGGAATGGTCCATGATTCAGCTATGCATGGAAAATCAGCAGAAAATCATCCCACTAGGAAGGTTGTCTAAAATTATGTTGGATATTGTAGGAGTAAAATCCTGAGCAGACTTTGAAGTGATAGAAATTGTAGAAGATGTGGACCCCTACCCTGCGCTCTTGGGATTGGACTGGGCCATAGATATGGGCGGTATCATTAACCTCAAAAAGAGAAGCATGGTGTTTGAGAATAACGGTACAAGGGTGATAGTACCATTATCCTGTGGAAGCTAAATGATATACAGATCTGGTGCGCGATGAAGAGGAGATGGACCACATTTCCAATTTGACTACGCGAGATGAGGATTGGATCAACCCCATGGTGGAAGGCGACTCTGTTGGGAAAAGGACAGTGAATTCTTTTCTGATTCTGATAGGGAGATGGAGAATTGGAAAAACTGGTTGCATGATGTCTCAGTGCTACAATGTCTTCAAGTCACTAGGGACTTCCGCTGCATTTCCTCAGAGGTAAGAGACCTACCCTAATTTGATGGTTCCGGTACCATTAAGGAATTTTTGCGATTATTCGAATCAGAGGTTCCCAAGGGACGAAGGCTATGGGCCCTTAAGCTAGCCATGTGTGGAATACCTGCACGCAGGTGGGAGACACATGGGGAGGCATTCCAGGCTTGGGAGGAATGTCAGGATATGATGATCTTGCGATTTCAAGCCCCAACCAACTTTCGGGTCAAGAAATTCTTTGGATCAGGAGATTCCCGTAAATATCTGGTTGCATGGAAGGACACCTATTGGAAAAACACGTCTTTGGTTCAGAAGTACCTTAGGAACAAGTCTATGTTGGGGGAGGATGCTCAGAAGACGCAAGTAGTTGACCCAAGCGTAGTAGGAATGTTGAGCACACCGGAGATGCGAAAACTAACTGTTGGCACTCTAACAACTGAGAGAGAGCAGAATTTACCATTGAAAGGCGCAGCCCCCTGGAAATTAATGAGGTAGATTTTGGGGACTTTTGACTGTTTTTTTGATGGTAAGTTCCAGTTTAATTTTACCCTACCGTTGAGTGACCACAAGCGCTATAATAAGGACATGGTAGCGCAGATAAGAAACCTGCCTCCCTTGCATAAACTATACTTCTCACCTTTGTTTCACGCGAACTTGAGCTCTACGATTCTCTTGGTCTGCCCTATCCCTTTCATGTCTGATCATCCCACTCCTTCTGACAGTAGCCATCCAAAGTTGGGATTCCTTTCCGCGCTAGGATGAGGGCTACGAACCCTACTGAACCTTCAGTACCAACATAGCTGGAAAGTGAGGACGTAGTGGAGATTGGGGCTGAGGATGAAGAAGTGCCCTCTACGCAAGTCACAAAGAAGGGAAAAGAGAAAGCACAAGGCTCGGGAAAGTCCCCGAAAGTTGCAAAGTGGGCTACAGGAAGACCTAGGACTTCCCTGAGGTATGCTAAATCCCCATGAACACCACTTCAAGATCAGGATGCACAGGAGGAATCGCTCACAAATCCGATAAATTGCTGCCCCCTCATCCGCCCACGCCGCCTTACACGCGCACTCCCGCCAAAATCCTGATGGCTCGATCACCTACTCACTGCCACAAACACCGTTAACCCCGGACGAGTTCCGTAATCGGTGACCCTTTCTGACGGCTCCACGAAGTTAAATTTTATGATCACGACTTGGCGAATTATGAAGCCTTCCTAGAGCTGGCTGCCGCACTATAATTTGACACAGTTTATGCGAATGGTGGGGTCATAGTCATTCCTCAGTGCAGGGTATGTGGATTGGCTAGATTCGGGTTCTTGAATCTGTTGCGGATGCCCCATTTTGTCCATTACAATGTCACAGACCAACTGGTTCGACAACTACTCGCCTTGATTCATGAGGGCTGCTTATGGATTCGGGACCAAGTCCCCACTGATGCTACGTTAATTCACTGGATTACAAGCCTTCCCATGCAGGGGCTACACCCTCTGGAATGGTTGGGCAAGAAATATGAAGGCAGGACCGTTGAATATGTGCGCCAAAAGTACAAAGTGAAGGGGGCTTTGTCATCAAATCCATCAGCGACCGTGCTACATAGATGGGTACCATGCTATTAGCGTGCAAGCTAATGCGGAAGTGCCAAGTTGCAACTGTCCTTGCCTATGTCATTCGATTAACAGGCCAGTGTACAAAGGGGGTCTGCCTTAATTGGGCTCAATATTTGTGTGATGAATTCCTAACCAATGTCCGCGAATCTCAGGAACAAGGAAATTCCCTTTTCTATTCTTGGCTACTGCTCCTTATAGCACTGGTTGCATGGGAGGCCCTTGAGGAGTCGGTCCTCCCCGAGCTCACTCCAGAAATGTACGAAGGGGCTCACTTCGCCCATCTATGGGACTCCAAGGATGCATAGTGCATGGAAGATAACTAAGTTTTTTGGGTCCTATTCTAGAGCAGCTTGGCCATAGCCATAAACTCTCAACCATGGTTGTCCCCAACAGTGTACAACAAGTACAAAATTATTGTAGAATTCCAAGTTATGATGCACCACATATAGATCCACGGTCTCAAGAATAAAACTTGGACGTCCCTCCCGCATATGGTAGCAGATGAGGACATTGACCGGGTGGTCGAACTATGGCCTCCTGCTTAGAAGATAGGCTTCAAAACCCCCACCAAGGAGACTACAGGACCAAGCAAGCAAGGCTTGGACACAAGCATGACAAAGCACACACCACTGAAAACTACCAGGGCTGAAATCCAGGTAGATCCGCCAGCAATAGTAAACCTTGGAGGAACAAAGCGAATAGGCGAGCCTGACAAGGGGCCCCGAAAGAAGCAGCGTTCGCAACGGGGAGAATACGATGTGATGGTTGCTTTGACCGACGGGGACCTCAAAAAAATAGCAGATGCCATCACAATGGCCATAGAAGACAAGTGGGTAGCCTTGGAGGAACACCAGAAGGCTACCATTGACACCCTCTAGGCTAAGCTCCACACCCTATAGTTAAATACAGACACACTATAGGCCAGCGTGACTCAGGAAGGGCCTCCCTTGGTACCCAACCATACAGTGCTCACCACAAAGGAAATTCGTCTATGCGCTATACCTAGCGCTGCCCTAGTGATCAGTCCACCAGTCCAACTCCATATAGACGCAGGGGTGTAGCTGAATCTGGCCACGTTGACCCACGATGCATTACAGGGCCTCCACACCGCTATATTACAGGATATTCACCATCGAGACCAGCAGGTGCACCAACAACTAGGGGTAGTAAAGCAGACCATCACGTAGCAGAACGTTGAAGTACTCCAAGCTGTCACACAACAAGTGGAGCTCGAAACATTGATCCACCAGCTCTGTACAGAGGTTACAGAGGAGATCCCAACTACAGCCACCCCCCAGGCTAAAATTGAAGGGTTGGTTGCAGCATTGAAGGTGTCCAAGATGGAGATGGAGGTTGTGAAAACACATTTGGAGCAGCAAATCACCAACTTACAGGCCAAGCTACAGCTCGAAACAACTCCGGAGGTACAAGCCCAGTGCATTGTGCTAGTAATCAAGGCCACTAACACCATTATAGGTCAAATTTCTCAGGGTGCTCGGTTACTCGAAGATGTCATGCAGCTTTGGACCAAGATCTAGCACGATCCGATCCTCCAGAGAATCAATCAGGACTAGCGGTAGAAGGAAAAAGCTTTCGATCAAGTCAAAGCTACATTGCCCTCTTTAGTCCCTGCTCAGCGTCTGGCACGCTTAAGAACTAGCAACGTGCTCCAGGATGAAATTGAGGAACTCTGGTGCAAGAAGCATGCCATCGCGGAACGATTGAAGCCTTGGACCGACATAGCCCTCCAACTATCACAGGATACTGATGTTGCAGTCAAGCGACTGAATCAGACACTGGAAAGTGTCACCACGGCGATTGAAGGACTAACATCCCAAAAGCTCGTGGATATTGCGCAGAACATTGCCGCTCAGAGCCAAGAAGTACTACCCCCACTAATCACTGCCATCAACACACTACGTGCACGAGTGGAGACCCCACCACCGCAGTGACTTGGGACGAGTCACAAGATTGTGTTGGGGGACTGTTGGAATAGGTTATCCTACAAAGCTGCAAAACTGGTCCATTTTGTATATTTTTTATTATATTTAGTCTAACGTAGGGGTTTTGGGGTGGGTCGAAGCCCCTAAAGCATTGTATATGGGTCAAGGGTAGACCAAGAGTCCGCAAACCACAGTTTGCAGACCATTGGATGCATAGGCTAAAATAGTATAAGCAGTTGAACCTTTTTGAGTTGTAGGACATGCTAAGAATGATAAGAGATTGCTGCTAAGTGCGAATCGATAGATCTAGTCAGGGTTTTTGGGTAAGGACTCTTGCTGCTGTGTGCACAGAGGGCCTTTGTCCTACTGTGTGCAGACCCTGTTTCTGTGTGCGTAGGTTGGGCTTTTGGGGTTTTGTAAGTAGATCGGAAAGATTAATGAATGCAGAAGTATTGTTGCCTATCTGAATCCACTGGAATTACTGTGATATGAATCTATGACGTCTTTATTACTTAGTATATGTTGTTGTGTTATTGATTTAAGTTGCAAGCATATTTGTGTACTTATTTATGTTGCGATCTGTATTTGTTCTACTTGCTTCATACAAGAATATATGAAATAGTTGTGTATTGTTATATGAATTCTTAATCTATTTATTTCTGTGAGTAATATTGTTGCTACGCATGTGGATGCAATGGGAATATAGGCTCTATGATAAAGGATCGGGTCAGAATCAGGGTGAACGCAGCTTGACTTGACTTACCTACCCTCTCCCAGGGTGTGGAAACCTAGTTCCAGCACCCACCCATACTACTTCGAGTGAGACTTTGGCCTGCACAAGCAGGTCACTGCCGAAAGGGCCAGTAGTATAGGGGTTTGTTGGAAAACCTTGAACATCCGAACCTGGGTCAGGACCCCTCGAGCCAACATTGGGGGATATATATTGATGAACAAATGACATAATGTATTGAGCATATAATATGGGGTAAAGGGATTTTACATTGGCAGGTATAAAAAATGGAGCTCAAAGTTAATAAAAAAATATAAAGGGGTATAAAAAATGTTAATGAAAAAATGGATACCTGCAATATCTTATGAAAGTAAGGGTTTTTTAAATTGGGAAGTTGTATTGGGTTTGTATTTGTAGGGGGTTAAATATTGTGATTTTTAGAGATGTTTTCCAATATGTAGTGAAATTAGGGGTATTGTTTAGTATGTCATGAATTCACGTGATATGTCAGAGGTTCATTGAGTGTATTCCCCGTGGATAAATCGTGCATCCAATATATAGCACAATTTTTTGGGGAGGTCCTTATTTGGAACACAAAATCATCTACGTACACAAAAATATTTTGATTTTATGATGAGGTTGATCTTACCAAAAATCTTGGATGTCATTCTATAAAATCTATGGATGTTGATATACTATTTGTATATGATTAATGATACTTGAATATACCTAATGTGCATCACTTAGTAAACACGAAATTGTTATATTAAATATTTCCCAAAGAGGAAAGTCTCCAAAACCATTCCTCCTAGCAAGAAGGGTGAAGGGGGCATATATTATGGTTCTCCTCACCCAACACACATGGATGATTCCTCCCTAGTATTAACAAAAAGAAAAATATCAATGCATTTCCATGGGGGCTTCAAGAAATGAACCTCTGACATATCACATGCATTTGTGGCATACTAAACAACACCCCTATTTTAACTACATATTGGAAAATACTACTAAAAATCACATTATTTAACCCCCTGCCAATACGAACCCAATACACCTTCCCAATTTTTAAAAACCCTAGTTTCACTAGATATTGTAGATATCCATTTTTTCATTAACATTTTGTATACCCCTTTATATTTTTTTCATTAACTTTGAGCTCAATTTTTTATATCTTCCAATATAAAAACCAGTTACCCCCTATTATATGCTGAATATATTATGTAATTTTTTCGTCAATATATATCCCCCAATATGAACACATGTGGTATGGTATTTCTGCCCCAATGAAGCCCTCGTGTGCATTTCTACCTCCCCTATGAATAATCCTGATTTGACAATTGTTGATGATGAGGGGGGAAGGAAGATCCAACAAGGTGACAAGTGGAAGGAATTTAACAATATAAGGAAGAATAATCATCTCTTCATATATTCTAAAGGTGTTAGGGAGGAGAAAAAATTGTCCTATAAATATTTAGTTTCTAGTATGTCTCCATATAATTAGCTAGTTATTAAGGAGTTGTTGATTCATAATTCCTTTTAAATCTTGGAAATAGATAGTTATTTTACAGGATGAATATCTCCACTTGTTATTAGACCATGAAGGGAAGGAATTTTCTATCCAAGGAAATGGTATTCAATCATATAGTTTTGTATCAAAATCCAAATGTTCTATTTCTTTGTGAAGATCATTTTTCTAGTCTTTTATTTTTTAACAAGGATGACCTCTTGTTGGAATGGGCCATTTTTATATCAATATTGATAAATGGTTTGGATTTTCTATCTTGTTAGGTCCCAATATTACTAGTGTAGTCCCTTTTTGTTAGTGTAGCCCCCCTTATTGTTATTGTTGTACCCCAGTAACCCCCATATTGCTATTATTGTGCCCTTACATTATTATTGTTAGGTCGACTTGGATTATATTGTGACCCCGTGGACTCCTATATATATAAATGAGGTTTTTTCATTTGTATCATCCAAGAATTATTCATTTATGTAATGTAAAGGAATTTTCCCCCTTGAAACAGCTTATTTCTAAGGCGTTGATCTCTTTTTTCTTCTATCTTTGGAGCTAGTTCCATAACATTTGGTATCAGGGCTTTAGATTCTAGGGTTTTGTTGCTCCAAACATTGTGGTATTTTCACTATAATTTTTTTTCTATGAAGGTTCAAAATCTGATTTTTTTACCATGAGAAGCCGAAAGCCTGAGGAACTTCATGTAAAAATATTAGAACTTGGTTCGCAATATTTTCAGAGATATGTTCTGTGTAAGTTAGGGCTTTTTTAGGCTCCCAAATTTCATCTCAAAGAGGCGACCGTGGGAAAATCCTCATAATGCTCTCTTTGAGAATCATATTGGAATTATGTAAAAGGTAGCCGCAAGTACAAAAAATATAGTTTCGTTTTTATCAATTTCAGAGCTGAAGGAGGAAATAGTGACACGTAACATGACGTAAAAATTTTCTCTACTTAATTAGTCCATAATTAGGTCATTGTGAGAGATTGGGCATAACTTTACCTTGAAGAATCCAAATCAGGTCAGACCTGTGGCATTCAAAAGAATATTCAAAGGGATCCTATAGGACTGAATTTAAAATATTGAAAATTTGAAATCATAAAGGTAATTTAGTTTCAATATCGAGCTTGTCAAAAGCAAGAAAAATGTGGGCATTTTTTTTGAATTTCATAAGTCTTGTTTGAAAAATCAGTTTGAATTGATTCAAAGGCATATTGAAGAATATATATCAGTATCGGGTTCTAAAATGCACCCTAAAAAGCATTCAACGCCCATTAAGCCTTCAAAAGGCTCTGCTATGACTCATGAAGAGGAAGAAGTGCAACATGACATATCAAAATTACAAGAGCAAGTGCACCAAATTTGGCTCTCGCAAAGATAAAAAAAAAAATGAAATGGAAGTTTTGAAGAAAGGCGTGGAAGCTAAGATGGATGGTTTGAAGAATGGCATTGAAGCTAAGATGGATGGCATGGAAGCTGGCATAGAAGTTAAGATGGATGACATGGAAGCTAAGATTGATGAAAAAATGAAAGACAACATGGAAAACATGAAGAATGATCTAAAAGAAGACATGGAAGGTTTGAAGGAAGGTTTGGAAAAGTTGATACAATAAATGATTCCTAATGGCAAAAAGATAGTAGAGGAAACTCGTGATGAGAACAAAATAAATGTTAATCATGATTTCATAAACTCTAATGTTGGATGGAATAACCACCATATTCCAAAGATGGATATGAGGAATTTTGATGGAAAGGATCCCATAACATGGATACTACAAATGGAGAAATATTTTTATCTCAATAATGTGCAAAACACACAAAAGGTTCGCATTACAACTTTACATTTAGAACAAAATACATGTGTATGGTATCAATGACTTTGCTACCCTAAAAAAATTGTCACTTGGTCAATTTTTACGAAGGAAATGATAGCACATTATGAGGATACAAATAGCAACACCTTCTTTAGAAAATTGATAAATCTCAAACAAAAGGGTTCAGTGGTGGAGCACATTGAGAAATTCCAAAAATTGAATAAAAGAATAACTGATATTCCCAAGGAACACAAGATTGATGTCTTCATAGGGGCTTTAAAGGATAACATCCAACATGAAGTTCGCCTTTGGGAACATGATTCATTGGAGAAGGCATTCAGGTTGGCAAGAAAAATTGAATGTAAAATTACAGTGACAAGGAAGCCTTCCACTCACATCTATAAAGATGGAAGTGTTTCTACTCCTAAACTTCCATAACCTACAAGGTTGACACCACAACAATTGGAATAAAAAAGAGAAAAAGAGATTTGTTACAGTTGTGATAGAAAATACACTAAAGGTCATAAAAGTGTTGAGAATAAATTATTTTACATAGATTGTGAAGAGGAGGAAGAAAATGAATAAGAAAATTCAAATGAAGAGGATATACAATAAGAACCAACCCTAGAAGAAGAAGAAATGAGTTTTACCATATCGTGTAATGCATTGGCAAGAATTACCACTCCTCAAACTCTCAAGATAGAGGTACATATCAATAGGAAAAAGGTAATAATTTTGATTGATTCGGGTAGTACCCATGATTTTATTCGTTGTAAGGTAGCCAAGGAATTGAATTGCTTCCTATACCCAGCACCAGAATGTCAAGTGATGGTTTCAAATGGAGGAACTATAAATTTCTCTAGATAATGCCATAATATCAAGCTAACCATGGGGGAATATGTATTGAATATTCCAATGCTTTCCATTCCAATGGGAGGTGTTGATGTTGTACTAGGAGTACAATGGTTACAATCTTTGGGGATGGTAGCTTTTAATTTTCAAGAACTTTTCTTGTAACTTCTTTTGCAAGGAAAGGAAGTTGAATTACGGGGTATTGCAGGGAAGCCAAGAAAGATAATAAGCTCTAATGTCATGAAAAATATTTTGAAGAAATAACAATGAGGCATAATTGCACAATTATGCTCACTATAAGTTCTAACATAAAAATCATCTATTTCTCTAGATCTCCAAAAATTCTTGGACAATCATTCCAAGGTGTTTGAAACTCCCAAAGGACTCCCACCTATTCATGATCATGATCATGCTATTCATTTGATTCCAGGAAGTGTTCCTCCAAACACCAGGCCTTACAGATATCCTTATATCCAAAAGAGCGAAATTGAACATATGATTGTAGAAATGTTAGAAGCTGGTATAATTCAACCTAGTCAAGGTTCTTTCTCTGCTCCAATAGTATTGGTGCACAAGAAGGATGTATCATGGCACATGCATCCAGATTATAGAGAGCTCAATAAGCTCACTATTAAATATAAATTTCCCATTCCTATTATTGATGAATTATTGGATTAATTACATGGAGAAATCTATTTTACCAAGTTGGATCGTCATTCAGGATATCATCAAAATAGAATGAAGACTGAAGATATTCCTAAAACAACATTTTGAACTCATGAGGGTCATTATGAATTTTTGGTCATGATTTTTGGCCTTACCAATGCACCTTCTACATTTCAAAGGTTGATCAATTCCATTTTCAAACCATTCCTTAGAAAATTTGTGTTAGTATTTTTTTATAATATACTAATCTACAACAGGTCTATGAAGGATCATGTTTAACATGTTGACAGGGTGCTCAAACTATTGGAGGAGAAACAGTTATATGCAAAAACCTCCAAATGTTTCTTTGGAGTACAAGAAGTGGAATATCTGGGTCATATGGTATCTCACGAGGGTGTTAATGTAAACCCTAACAAAATTAAAGCTATTAAGGATTGGAAATTCCCCACAACCATAAAGTAGTTGCAAGGATTTCTTGGGTTAACAGGGTATTATCACAAGTTTTTTAAGAATTATGGGATAACAACAACATCTCTAACAACATTATTGAAGAAAGATGCATTTTCATGGAATCCTGAAGCAGCTAAGGCCTTTGAACATCTTAAAGAGGCAATGTTCTTGGCACCAGTATTAGCTACGTCAAAATTCACAAAAACCTTTATTGTGGAATGTGATGCCCTAGGAAATGGAATTGGTATTGTTTTACTGCAAGACGGAAAACCCATTGCTTTTGAAAGTCGTCCAATCAAAGGAAAGTATTTACAGAAAGCTATTTATGAGAAGGAAAGGTTGGAAATACTACATGCACTAAAGAAATGGTGAAATTACCTAATGGGAAGACACGTCAAGGTAAAAATTGATCATGATAGCCTTTAATACCCTTTGAAACAAATACTATCTTCAGAAGAGCAGCAAAAATGGGTCACAAAGATGTTGGGTTATGACTTTGAAATCATCTACAAAAAAGGGAAGCTAAATGTTGTTGCAGATGCACTCTCAAGAAAGGATGAAGAGGTGGAAGCATTGCTTTGTGCCCTTTCTATTATCCAACTAGATTGTATACCTGAAGCAAGGGGTGAATGGAAGAAGGATGAAGAAGTGTGTACACTCATTCAACAGTTGCAGTAGGATCCTAGTACATCTGATACATTTAGTTGGAAAAATGATTCCTTATGGTACAAAGATCACTTATATGTTTGTAGTAATTCCTAACTAAAACAAAATATTCTTTTGGAATTGCACACTTCTCCCTTAGGATGAAACTCAAGATTTTAAAAAACTTACCACAGGTGAAGAAAGAATTCTTTTGGGATGGCCCTAAATATGATATTCAAAATTTTGTAGCGGAATGTTTGGTTTGCCAACAAAATAAAATTGAGACAATTAAGACCTCAGGTCTTCTACAACCTTTATCCATTCCAAGTCAACGTTTGGAGGACATTTCAATGGATTTTATCACAGGTTTACCTAAGTCCAAAGGAAAGAGTGTCATCATGGTGGTAGTTGATATACTTACCAAGTATGCACACTTTTGTGCATTATCTCATCCATTTAAAGCAATTATAGTTGCTGCTGCATTTATGGAAACAATTAAAAAGCTACATGGAAACCCAAAGTTTATTGTAAGCGACAAAGATCCCATTTTTACTAGGAATTTTTAGACAACATTATTTTCTTGTTTGGATACTCAACTAGCTCATAGCTCATCTTATCATCCTCAATCCAATGGGAAAACTGAGATAGTGAACACATGTTTGGAAGGATATCTTTGTTGTTTTTTATTTGATAAACAAACACAATGGGTCAAGTGGTTACCTTTGGTTGAATGGTGGTATAACACTTCCTTCTATACTGCAGCAAAAATGACCCCATTTATGGCACTTTATGGATATCATCCACCATCTATCACATCATATTTAAGAGGAAATTCTAAGGTTCAATCAGTGGAATATCACATCGAACATAAAAAAAAAGTTCTCCAACTCTTAAAGGATAACCTAAATTTGGCACAAAATCGAATGAAACAATACGCATATCAACATCGCAACAAGAGAAGTTTTGATGTAGGAGGCTGAGTATTTTGATACTACAACCATACAAACAAATGTCCCTCAAGAAAGATAAGAAGGATAATAAATTATCGCCAAAGTACTATGGTCCTTACAAGGTATTGCAAAAGATTGGTAATATGGCATACAAATTGGAGCTTCCTGCTTCTTCTCGAGTGCATCCAGTTTTCCATGTTTCATGCTTAAAGAAGGTTATAGGTGAAAAACTTCCAGTTCAAACATATTGCCAGAACTTGATGAGGAAGGAAAAATCATACTGGAACATGAAGCAGTCACGGAAACAAGAACTTGATAGCTACGAAATTGATCAATTTCAAAGTATCTCATCAAGTGGAAGAACTTACCCTCTGAAGGTTCTACATGGGAGGATGAGAATTTTATACAGAACCATCCATAGCTACTCAAGTGTTGACGAAAACCATTTTTTGAAGGAGAGGGGCATGCTAGGTCCCTATATTACTAGTGTTGTCCCTTATTGTTGTTAGTGTAGCCCCCCTTATTGTTATTGTTGTACCCCTGTAACCCCCATATTGTTATTATTGTGTCCTTACATTATTATTGTTAGGTTGGCTAGGATTATATTGTGACCCCATGAACTCCTGTATATAGAAAGGAGGTTTTTTCATTTTTATCATCCAAGAATTGTTCATTTATGTAATTTAAAGGAGGTTGCCCCCTCGAAGTGGCTTATTTCTAAGGCGTTGATCTCTCTTTTCTTCTATTTTCAAAGTTGATTCGATAACATATCTTCAATGTTGATACTTGACTAATCTCATTGATTTTATTAGTATTCTTGGATGCACTTGGGATATGAGTTCAAGTTACGTGAAAACTAACCCAAAAATATGAGATGATTTACGACATTTATGCTCCTTGCACAAGTGGGACAAGTGTAATCAAACACCAAACAAAACAAAATTTTGTAGGTACTTTACCTTTTTGAAGATTTTAACATATCAAGTATGGTGGTTGGCATTGTAATTAGAGAGTATATGCTAATTAAATTAATGATTCAATTATTTTTATTGATCAATTCCAAAATAATCATTACCAATACTATGAATTTTTTTAACCATTTTTAAGAATTTTTTTCATTATTAAGCTTTATCATAGTAAGATCAAACTTCCTTATAACTCAAATTTGATTTTCCATATTACTTTGAGCTCAATTTTAAGTACATGGGCTACTTCTCTAGGTTCCATAATGATCTTACACCTCTAGAATATTATCTTGAGCAATGACAAATTTTGTAGTTGATATCTTATTCACCCCATGTGCTTTCCAATCCCCCCAAAAACATGACCTCCTTGTGCTTATGATTAAAATAAGAACAAATTACAAACCTTTGGTCAATTTGGCTCAATAGATCATACCTTGACCACAACTGACAAATTTTTAGTGAAAGAATAGTTTTTGTATACATGTGAGATGCTTCATATCATTGTATTAATATTAATTCAATGTTGTGTGTGTACATATATTAGTTCATATCAATATCGTGTTATTTTTCCTTCAAATAAAATCCCCGAGGAAATCTTAAGCACTTACCTCATTTCAGGATGATACATAGAGTAAATCATGTGGCACTGACTTAGTGCACCTAATTTCATGGACATTGATCTTGGACTTGCACAACAAGCCATATCACCAACAACATCATGGAAACAATGGAACCAACTAATTGAGATAACCCTTGAATTTATATCAAATTATATATTTGAAATAGTATTGAAAATAATGTCACCAACTTAACGAGTAATGTAATCTCAAAATGAGAACTTTATCCAAAAAAACCCCTATTTTTGCATAAAATCATGAATAAACACCTCAAAATCAAAAAGTGGTGATGGTGCATCGCCCCTTTTTTTAGTTTCAAATTCCAACATTTTTAAGCCATGCCATTAAAAATCAAAATCATGATCATTGAAAACCTTAAATTTTCAAGAATTATCAACTTTGGCATTAAAGATCAAATAGAAAAAATATGAAAAACCTTAAAATTCTAACATTTTCAACCATGAAATTAAAACCAAATATCATGAGTATAAATTACCTTAATTTTTCAACATTTTTCAACCATGGAATTATATACCAAATATATTGACTAAAAAAGCTTAAAAATAAACACCTAAACACAAAGAGTAATTTTACCAATAGTAATTTTTCTTTTTTAAAAGGTTAAAATTATAGCTCTTTTGAGATCTTAGTTAAGATACTTGAACCATTTTCAATGGGGCACTAAAATTTCAATATTTTTTAACTAAGCCTCATAAAATCATCATTAGGGTACACAAAATCATGAAAATGCCCTTAAAAGAATAATTTAACAGATTTTTTTTTAATAGTAATGAGCAATAATTTTTATAAAATCTGTGCCCAGAATGCAACAAAAATTGGGAGATTTACAAGAATTTTGAGTTTAGATTCTTCAATAGAGGACAACAAACTAGGAGATTCTACATCATCACTACATTTATTGTTTGTTGCATACATCATGCTAGCAAAATGGAAACTATAAAGCCTACCACACAGAAGAACAATTTTACAATATTGCAACATTCACCAGTAGAGGAATCAATTGACATTGCTTCAGCTTGATATGTGCTTGCATTTTCTCTTGAAGGTTGTTTCCTTGAAATTGTTCTTGTGAAGGAGAGACTCCCCAATTGACTACAGAGGGCATCTATTTCGTCATTTTGATGATTAATCTGAGCTTGATATTCATGCATTATGTCAAATTGTTCTACAATTGTGAGGGAAATTTGGCGGAGAAGCTGAAGGAGAGAGCGACTATCAATTTCGTCATTGAGGAGTGGGTGAGGGATGAGGGGGCTTGCTTGCAAGTTTCCCTCGCCTATGTCTTCTCGGTTGTGTGTATTCATTATGTCTCTGTAAACATAAAGGCTCTAATTCCAGCCTCTATCACAATTCAAGATTGACCCAAATCCCAAATTATTTCTTTTCAATTGATGCCGAAGTTTCACACAAAACACTTTGAGGAAACACTAAATAAACACTGAATTTTTATGCAGTGAACAAGGAAAGAGGATTATTGCCAAATTCTTCTCCTGAATCTAGGGAGTTACATGCAGATCATATGTCGAGTGGAACCGTGAGATGACGTCCTTATTGTCACTCAAATTATTCCTTCCACATATAATTGCTTCTCAATTCATGCCAAAAATTGATTTTCTCTCCCTCAATAATAACAAGTGCTACATAATAGCTATTACCTGCTGCTTAATTTAAATATAAAAATGTTGCAATACATTTTTTATTATTTTTATAGAATATCGTGATTATAGCCATAAACCATCACTAAAATCAATCACTTTATAATTTGAATCATATTTTATAATGAAAAAAAAAACATTACAATGCTTCAAAAATTAAAAAAGTAAAATTATTTTAATATAAGTGATAGTCTAAAAATCATTACAATGCTTCTCGAATAAAATAAGTAAAATTATTTTAATATTTAATATTTTAATATAAATTAATATTTAATAATAAATATTGTTATCAATTTGCGCTTCAAAGACTAGCATATATAGGGTAGGTGTTTGCAGTCTATGATGTCCCAATAAACATTTTGTATCAATCACCAATAATCATATCATAAATATAATGACGTCAACTTTGCTCATTAGTGGAAAATATTGGCATTAACCAATTTTGAATTAGATTTTAAGTTTTATTAAAAAATATTTTCAAAGTATTTAACTTTGAAACCTAAAATTATTTTAGGAAGTTAAATATAAAATATAACGATTTTAATTCATTATTATGTTATGACCCTTTTAATTAGTTCATCGTACTGGAATGGCAACTTGAAATTACCAGCAAAATATACAGATTCAACCTTTTGAGCATGTTGATGAGACAACATTGGGAGAATATATGCATTTTAAGTAACTCATACTGATGGTCAGGTGGACGACGTACAAATGTCGGTGGCCATTGATGAATTAAGTCGACATGGGAGTTTGGCATTGTACACTTTCTAATGTGAGTGTTGTGGAAATGATCGTGGGTCTGTAACAATCTGGGAATAAGAACTTAATATTATTGGCCAATCAGAGATAAGAAAAATAAATATAAATAATAAATACGATTAAAGTTTAACTATGAAAAAAACATAAATTTTTGTAGTCAAAATGAAATTAATGTCTAATAAATAGAAAATCTAATGCGTTATACTTGCTGGGCGGCAAGTATAATAATAATAATAATAATAATAATTACAATTTTTTTCTCAATTTTTTTAATTTAAATTATTAAAAAAATAATAATAATTAAATAAAAATTATGTAATGTCACTTTTAGATCCACAATCAATTTTCTTTTATTTTATAATTTGATGGTAGAAATTATCAAGGTTGTAATTTAAATTAATTGGTAATTTTAACCCCTAAAATAAAATAAATAGTATACGACTTTGAAAAACACTTTAAAAACAAGCATTAAAAAAAAATAGAAAGATAGGAAAACTTTAAGTGTTGAGTTTTTAGGACTTTCCTAATAATGTTATTTGGTCTTTAGTTCGAAGATTGAAAAATGTTTGAATTTTAACCCTAAAAAGTAAGTGGTGTTGTGTCACCATTTTTCTATTTCAATGTGTTTTTTCATGTCTTTTGTAGTCATGATATTTGTTCTTTAATGCCATAATTGAAAAACATTTTATGTGAAGAGAAAACAAAAAAAAAAGTTCACTTTCGCATTTCAACGTTGTTTTTCATGTCTTTCGTAATCAGGTATTTTTTTAATGCCATGATTAAAAACTGTTGGAATTTTAACCATGAAATGAAAAAACGATGATGTTGCATTGCCACTTCTCAAAATCAACATGAAAATTATGATTTGATGTGACCTCCAGAAAAAAAGAGAACTAGTAAAGTTCTCATTAAGATGGTAACATTGTTTAAAGTAATAGAATAATAATAAAGTTAGTGTTGATATCAATAATAATATGATATAAGTTACTATGTGGTTAGGTTTAAAATTCTAAGGTTTAGTTTCACTGGTTGTTAGAAATGATTCTAGGCATTTGGCTAGCTTTATTCCAATCAATGTTTAGTTTGAATAACCTCAATTAGGTGCATTATTTTATGTCGACGAGTTTACTAGGGATTTTGTCCAAGAATGTGTGGAAGTATCATCTAGATTTCCTTGTGATTTTTTTGCTGGAAAAAAATTCTTATGTTTAAATCTCATTAGGTTTATAATCCTTGTATATGTTAGAAATATATTTGGTCTCTAGAAATCAATATCTCTTAAAATATTATTATCCTTCTATAAATCACATTAGATATATAATTTTTCCATGGAAAACTTCATGGGAAAAACCTTAGGCCTTCCCCTCATTTCATGGGGCTTACGTAGCCTAAACCCATTGACGTTGATTACAATTTTCAAATTGATAAGGACACCAAGTGATGTGTGCAACAATGGAAACTACCTTAGGCGATCAACCTTGATACCTCCTACATGAAGCTAAAATCACTCAACCACTTGAACTAGCCCACTAAGTTATTTTTAAGTGTTGGGAACATCTTGTCCCACTCTTAAGCACTTACAAAAGAGTGATATCACTAGACCTTCCTAGCCCAATTTTCCATGAGGGGTAAACATGTTAAATGTAGGATTTGAATTTGGGTGTTGGAAATAAAAAGTTCTACTTTTAACCACCCAATATAAACCCAATTGATACATATATAAAAAAATTATATCATATATTACAAATATTACTTCTATATTTTTATCATTATATATTACATAAACATGGTATACTATAAATTTGGTGCAAAGAGCCACAAATTAGTGTTGATATATCCTTGAATGTCGAATTAGTGTTGATTGCATGTTTCTCAAGTGGAGAAGAGCCTTGAATACACAACCCTTCAAATTTTGGTATGAAAGAAATTATTTTAGAAATTCAAAAATCCATCAGAGAGTAGCAAGTTTCTACTTCAAGCTACATTTTTTTAGCTACACTATATATATTTCTACGAAAGGGTTTTCTTTAATGGAATCAGTTCCTTCTAATTGGAAGCATTTATTTTTATTTACTATTAATGTGAAATATTCCATGATGAGTGGCCAATCCTTTCCCACTAGCAGGGGTCACTACCGAGGACCCATAGTCAACTATGAGGATGATTGTAGGGAGATTAAGAAGCCTTGACCAAGGAGAATTATCATATGATTATGTGTATTTTTTTAAACAAAAATGACTAGGAATTATATTAAATTTGCGCTCGGTCACAACAAATAGTTCAGGAACTCATTACAATTCTTTAGTATCAAATGGTTCTTCATTGAGGATCAAATTATTAGATAAAAAAATAATAAAAATAAAGATGTAATGGCATACTTACATACATATATCCGACAAACTTTAGACAACATAAGAGAAAATTTGTGAAAATATCCCATTAGAGAAGAAAGAAGACAACTTCCTCTGAAAACCTGTTCAAGTGTAGTTGCAAGTTTCCAGAGATAAGGCTTGGAACAAAGCTAGCAGAATCTAGATTCCCTGTGGCATTTCTAATTAGCTTAATATCATTGAGTTGTCTTCAAATAGAGTCAAGCTCGTCATCCTAATAAGATATTTTTATTTTTAGAGTTTGGAGTTCTAATTTGATGAAAATGAAGATATTGTCTTGCTGATGAATTTTCCATTTTAAACCTAAGTTCTGCACCTCCATATGATTCGCTACATGCATTACAGGAAAAATTTCTATGGGTGGTAGAACTTATGAGGCTGGAAGACATGGTTGAAAAGACATTGAAAGGGGTCCAAGATGCAACAAATGTTGTTTGCTAGTTATATATGTAGTTGACAATGTAGGGGATTTGGGTGATTATGTTTTGCTTAAGAGTGTCTAGGGAAGAGGGTGTGACAATAGATGGGTTGATAAATATCAATAAGGTCAAGCAATGGGTGTTGGGATTAATGTAGGGGATGTCGAAGAGGTTTGGGATTAGGGATAAGAGATCGTCTTCAACCTCGGAGAGGGAGGTAAAGGAAAAGGTGGCCCAAATCAATGTAGCTATTAGGAGGGGGTTCTGAGGTAGTGAAAATTAGTAGAGGAAATTCAAAGTGAAGAAAATTACCACATAATTAATAAGGAACCATGAAGAAACTGAGCACAATTGCTAAAAATAAACCTATAGACACCCAATTTTGTCGAACCCAAAACTACAGACGTCATCTCACGCCCTAGATATTCTGAAATTCTTCTCAAGAAGGGTCCATAAGAGAAAGTAGCTCCAAATGGCTAGGCAATAAGGGTGGGGAAGCCAAGGCCTCGACCCACAGAAGTTGAGGGTGTTGTTAGTCACATAGGGCTCATTAGAAAGCCTCTTGGATCATACAATTACGAACACCATGACATTATCAAAGGGGAGGTGCCCAAAATTCCAATGGATACGAGAGGGAAATATCTGAAGTAGATAAATTTCCCAAACAGAGATGTGAGGGGGGTCGAACCAAGCCTGAAATCTATCATCGAAGAGGAAATGCTCACACATGATGCCTATTGTATCACAATTAAAACTTTGTGTTCTTAATCTCATCAGATTCATGACTTTGCAAGGTGAAGCATAACGATACACCTTATTCTATATTTTGCAAGGATAAGTGTGGGGATTTAATATAACCTCTCACACATGGACCAAATTCCTAGTGTGTTCCATCATGTTAGCCATTATGGGCCTTAATATTTTAATTCTTATGTTTCCAATGATTGTTAGAGTATTCACATGGGGGCGTTGAGGGAATGGGAACATCAAATTAGGAATTTTCATTAGATAACTATGATATTATGTGCCAATACTTAATTCCATTAACTTCTTTTTTTCCCACTTCCAGGAGGCGAAGTAGGTTATCTTGGTGGTCGGCCTATGAATTTTTTCTTCTAAAGATATGGTAGAGATATTTTGAGGATAGGAGGTCCAAAGTGTAGTTTATTATTTTGAGGAGGTGATTAAGGAGATTCTCCTTAGGATAAGAACCATTAGTCAGGTGTTTTATAATAATCATAAAATATCCCAGGATTATTAAGTCTAAAATTCCCATGTCATGAGCTAAAGTTAAACTCAATAAAAAACCATACATTTATGCTTGATTGTTCTTTTTCCTTCCTAGCCCCCAAAGTATTTGGCAAAAAAAATTCCTTTGGGATTAGATATAATCCCTCTGCCTCCTACCACCCCTAGGTTACTCTTAGAGGCTCCATAAAAATAGAGGATCCAATGATTATTCCTTTTTTTCCAATTTTCCAAGGCTTCATTAGGGATTTGAATCTTCCATGTCTTTTTCAATGGGTAGGATCTCAGAGTGGAGGGAGGTGGGAAATTCTACAAGGGGATAGGAAAAGAGTTCATCCATATTTGTTCTTGGTGGTATAAGGGAGGGTCAGAGTTAGAAAGAGAGGGATTGACAATTTATGAGCTCCATATAGAAGGAGAGGGATTTTAGAGTGGTGGGTCTTGAAGGGATAACATTATTTTTTAATATGGTGTTATTTTTAGACAACGAGATTTTCCAACAGATATATTTAGGGAGGGAGACCGAATTTTTTTTTAGGTTACATTTTCCAATGAAGGATCCATAATAACACTTTTTCCAAGAGGAAAGGAAATCCATGAGCTCATATGGCCATCTTATTCAAGGATACAGAGGGCTGAGGGCAATATTCCAAACTAACTTAGAGAAAGGGCAAGAGAGAAAGATATGAATAGTTGTCTCTTCTTGTTGCACACATAAGGGAAAATGAGATGGGCCTTGAATATCCATTTTCCTAATATTTTCAGAAGCCAATTTTTTTTTGTGAGAGAGGATACAAAAAAAGGTATTCACTTTAGGTATAGCATTGGATTTCCATAAATTTCTTCAGAGAGACAAATTTGAATGGATTTGCAAAATGAAAAGAAGTTCCTTGTACCCATTCTTTATAGTTTAGACAAAAGATTTATATCCAAGATTGTATTCAATGTGTTAGTTCCAGGGAGCACACCCGATTAAATTTCCTTTAAATTTTTCCATAAGGGGATGAAGGTTGATAGGGAGGTCATACAGGTTCCATCTGATCTAGCCACTAGAGTCATCCCATCTAGAAATATGAGCAAGCGTAATCCAACCAGAGTTACACATGAAGTGCTCCAAGGGCCATAGTTCCATTTATTTTTGGAGAGGAAATTGGCACATTATTGAATCAGTCCATAGGTGGGTTTTTTATCCATTCCAAAGAATCCAGCTAAGGTGGTCATTGATCAGAGTAGTTGTGGTAGATATAAGCTTCCATATCAGAGATCCTTGTTGAGATGTTTTAATTGGATCAATACCTCATTGATTGACATATTGTAAGTATTGCGTTGATTTGTAAACTGCCATGATATTCCACTTAACATTTCGTCACAACATATTTGATAATATTATATTAAAATTATTAAATTATACATTAGTACAATTTGATTAAATTTCTATATCTAGATATTTTATTGTAATTAACACATGCATGTGAAAGGAAATTATGTAGAAAATAGAGAATGAAAAAATAAAAGCTCACACACACATATAAAACCCAAGATATTCTTTGGGAAACCCTTTCGAGAGAAAACCTATCTGGAAGGTGAGATTTCTCTGCTCTCTTTCTCTGTCAGGAAATATAGATGCAGGTAGAAAGAATTATGGCGCCAAGTGTCTCGTGGACTGCTACAGTGCACAAATCATCTCTGTGTGCTCTACCTCTTATACCTCTTGGATATTTTTTTCTCAGTTATGGAGCAAATTCTCTCAAAAGAATGGAATGTTGCTTCCTCCTAGTGGCTCGGTTATAACACAACCTAATAGCCTAGTAGTGCTTAATATTGAATACATAAAATCTTAACCAAAGTTCAAATATAAATTTTTATATAGTTTTTTACATCACAATCACGTGGCTAGTTGTTTTTTCCATGAATAATGGGGGTTGACGTGACATCCTCTCGAACTGTGGTGGTGAAAACAAGAAGGTCAACTTTTGAGTGGCATAAATTTTTCATACAGACTCTAATTGGTGTTTTTTTGTGTCGTCGGAAATATCTATGTGTGTATAATAACATGAAAATTTTACATGATGAAGAGGAAAATTTTTACTCCAAAAAAACATTGTTTTATGCCTCAAAACGCTCCTGAAAGGTTTCAGGCCCCATTTTTCCAAATTAGGTCTAGTTGGTAAAAGCAGTCTCGTGAGTTGGTTCCTCCACTTTTCCACTCTAAATGAATCAAGATGGATGAAAAAAAATATAATGATCCAATCCATATCATGTTCTTTGAGTAATTGCACACACGAAGTCTCTTGATGTACTTTAATATTTCAGGCCAACTTGGCCCCTATGACTTGATTCATTAAAATGAAGTCTTGGATACCAAGTCCTCCATGAATTTTTGAAGCATGCACATTAGCCCATTTTACCAAATTGTACCTTTTAGTAGAGGATTTTCCTCCTTCCCACAATAATTTTCTAATATAGAATCTGAGATGATGGAGAACATATTGTCAAGTAAGGAGTGCCAAAATTCGATGTAGGGGGTGATTGATAAGACAACCTTTATGAGGATGATGAAACTCACTAAATTTATCCATTTGGATCCCCAATATTCCAACTTTCCTTTTATTTATACAAGAGTTTTCTTCCATGCTTTAGGAGAATAACATTTAAGGAAAATGGGGTTCCCCATATACTTGAATTCTTTCCAGATTTTAATAGGCTTGAAGCAGAGAATATCTGCAATTTGATTTTGTTTGGCTCCAAATATGTTGCAAGAAAATATTTGGGATTTGGTTGCATTGGTTAAACCTCCTAAAGCTAAGAGAAATATGTCTAAAACAAATTTGAATCAATTTGCTATGAATAGAGAAGCTCCACACAAAAGGATGATGTCTTTTGAAAATTCAGAGTGGTGGGAAATTTTGACATTTGGAGCATATCTAAGACCCGAGAGGTGACCATTTTTATTTTCAAAATCCATTCAATGACTTAAATAATCTTCCATAATTATGTATAAAAATGGGGATAGAGGGACACCTTGCAACAAACCTTGAGAGGCTTTTAAAAAAATTGCTACTCATCCATTCACTGGGGGGCTAGCCTATGGGAGTTGATGCAGAGAGCAATCCAATGAATAAATTTGGCATGGAATCCCATATTATTCATGACATTAAGTAAGAAGTGTCTCATTAATCTATCAAAAGTGTTAACCAAGTCAATTTTAATAAGTATTCTTGGTCACCCCTTGTCTGACTAGAGTCAACAACCTCTTGAACTAGGATAATCTTGTCTATTATCTGTCCCTCAGGGACAAAGCCTCCTTGGTTTTTTGATATTATGTGAGGAATTATTTTGTTTATACGATTTGCAAGAAGCTTGGAGATGATTTTATAACTGAAATCATAGAGGGAGATGGGGTGAAATCTATCAAAATAAGAGGGATTATGCTCTTTAGGAATTAAAGCCAGAAATGATGAATTTATGCCTCCACCAATGCATCTATTGAATCTTCTTTAATGAGTATCTAACAATTCTACACAAATATCTCTTAATAACATTCCAAAAGTGTTGGTAGAAGTGATATGTAAATCCAACTAGACTTGGGGCTTTATCATGATGGAAAGAGAAGACTACCTTACTTATTTCTTCCTGTGTGGGACGGGTAGTTAAATGGTGATTCATGTCTTCAGTGACCAACGTCAGGATATGTTAAAGTGGATAGGATTCATCTTATTATAAGGGTGGATCACTCTACCTATACAGATTACTGAAATGAGTAGTGGCTTCCTCTTAGATATTCTTAAAATTGATAATTTTGACTCCCTGAACCTGTATTAATTTGACATTAATTTCCCTTTCTAGTTTTTAGCTTTCTTGTGAAAAAATGTGGTGTTTATGTTTCCCACTTGAAACCATATGCTATGGTATTTGAGCCTATGGGACTCTTCTTCTTTTTTTAGGAGTGAATGATATTTTTCAAAGTTGTCATTTCCCTGAAATAACATTTTATCTATGATTGGATCATTTCCTATTCCATTTCCTGAATAGTTTCTTGTTGGTCAGTCTTGGATCCCTCTGGCCAAAGCTTGATGCTCCTTTTGAATATTTTAATTTTGGATTCCTAGACATGAATCGGGCTTACCTCCACCTAAGGGAGCCATGAAGAGGCAACTAAGTCATGAAAATTTAAGTATAAGTTCCAAAGCGAGGAGTATCTAAAGGGAATTGGACCATAGTTATATGTGGATGAGAGATATAAATTAATAAGATGATGGTCCAAGCCATTCCAAGGGAGAATGGAGGAGTGAAGGTAAATATTCAGGGCCAAGAAACCATCAGAGGTTAGGAAATTATCTGATCATGCAACAATATGACCTAGGCTAAGTCTTTTATTGTTCTAAGTATAGCATAATCTTGAAGGTTTAATGTCTAAAAATGAAGGTAACTTATAAAATCTTCCATGTTCTCTTGGAAAGGGTCACGAATAAAGGAACCCCCTATTTTCTCTCTATGATGGAGGGTGGTATTGAATTCCCATTCAAAATTTTAATTGATGCCATCCACAAAGTATTTAAGGCCCATGAGAGAGCACCAATAGTAATTTTTTCTTTGAAATGAATATGAATATATACATTGATGATAGCACATACCCAGTTCGATGCAAGAATATGGAAAGAGTTAGAATTCCGATGAGTTGTCTTGAGGGATTTTAGAAGTTGGAATTGGTTAGGATCCCCCAAAGTGCACAATCCTCATAAAGCTCTCCTGGAATTGATAGAGGAGATATCACTATTGTTCCAAATATTGTTATGCCTTGATAATTTCTCCCACTTCTCCAATCTCATCTCCAAGAGAAGGGCCACCAACAATTTTTTCGTTTTTTAATGAGTGATTTTACTTCAATTGTTATTTTTTCATATCCAAGGACCCTAAAATTCCAGGAGATGATGATCATTACTTACTCTTAGATTAGGTTTCCCCTTTAGGAAGGGCTACTCCAACTCCTTTATTACTACCTTTTATTCCACGTTCTGCGAGTTAGTGAGGGATAGTATGATTGTGGCCTAACTCCTTTTATTTTTCATTATTTTCTATGCAGACTTCTCTATAGGTTTTCCTTCTTGATCTTTGCAATTGAAGTTCAAACTATTTATTTTTTTCTAATTCATAGATTTTGTCTATTGAGATTTCAAATACAAAAGTGGTTGCAATTTCTCTTGGAGAGAGGAAATCCTCTTCTTCCTCTAAGTGTTCATCTAAATTGTTTTCTATATTTTCATTGGATCTAAGATTGTTCATGGGTACTAGCTTGGGCTCTAGATGGGAGGGTTGCTTGAGTTTCATGTCTAGTTTTTGGGTTTCATGAGGTGGGATTTCCCCTTATTCCACTACAATGGCCAGGTATTGGAACCTATTCTCATTTCCTTCTGGATTCGTTGATTTTTTCAACCCTTATCCACTACCATAAGCTTTATTTTGTGGGGAAGAAGGTCCTTTTCCATTTTAAATTTCCTTTTCCTCATGTGACTTGGGAAGAGGTTTTTTTTTTTATTAGGGCCACACCTATTCTTTGATTGCTACCATTTCTCCTATGGATCTCCTTGCTTTTCCTAATCCTCTTGCATTTTAGGGAAATTTCTGGGAAATTTCTCATTTTCATGATATGCTTTATATTTGAAGGGGAGCTGATCATAATAAACTTCTTGAATGTGGGACCAATTATCAACGAAGAGATTAATTGCAGCAGGGATACCTTTATCAAGATAAACCTCAACACAAATGCACGCACGAGAGAAAATCTCTTCATGAGGTTCCAAATAATAAATGCATTTTATGAGAGAATTTCCTATGCTTCTGAAGGTAGTATCATTCTAGAAATGGAGTGGAAGGAAGGGAAGTTTGACCCAAATAGGGAAAAAGGTGGGAATATCATAATCAGAGTTAAATTTAGGGTTCTAGTTGTCAAGGTAGAGACCTTGGGGAACCATAAAATACGACATTATCTTGAATATTGAGTCCCTATCCAACTTATTTTCGAAGAAGAAGGTAAAAAACCATTTCCCACAAACAAAGGAAGTTATCTCACTTGTGATTATAAGTTTCCAGTTTTTTTTTATCCACATGTGGAAAAATTAGGGAGAGGTCTAAAGACCCATGAAATGACCCACAAGCACTTATTCACATAACTGGATAGCACGTGATCTAGCTTGGGAGTTGGAGACTTCAACCTTCATAATGTCATCAACTTTCTGGAAAAATATAGAAGGAGGAGCTTTTTGAAACTTGGGCCCATTGGTCAAGATGACATTGAAGGAAAAAATTTACTAGGAAAAATGGGAGTCAAGGGTCAAAATGGTAATAGTTGATTGTCTGACCGGAAATTCATGCTACAGAAAATAGAGATAAGCATAAGGAGCTGGATAAAATAGGAAAAGGAAAGGTAAAGGGAACAAATTCGAGAAGGCCAGGGAAGAATTCGCGAGGAAGACGGGGTCTAAGAATAGAAAGAGGGATTTCCAGCGGAAAAGGAATATAGGGCTACAGGCCATTGTAACACCAAGGAGGATGAAAGTGGGTAGGGGTGTGTATGGCCATAGGGCCACTGAGGAGAGAAACAAAGAGGAAGGTTTTGACAAAGTGGGATTTTTATTGCAGGTTTTAAATGGCGATTATGAGTATTATTGAAGTTGTGGATGTGCCAAATATTCCACCCCTTGTGTTCCTATAGGGATCCTCTAATTGAAGATAATTCCATGAAAAATATCTTCAATATAAATTTGGATGATGACAATAAGTTAGGATTATAGTGGAAGGGGCTATATATTTGATTGAGAATATGGTGAATCATGATTTTTTGGAGAGTCAATCCATAACGGTTGTGACTTTTATGAGATTTCCAATGGTGGATGTTAATATGAGCATAATTTGGACTTATTCAAATGTCAAAAAGGCCCTCATTAAGATACCACAAAACATGAATTGTGATGTTATAGAGCCTCTACTTGTATAATTCTATGATCAACATAGTTCATCCAATTTTAACCCAGAAGTGCTTAAGTAAATCCACCTTTTCAACCTTCTATAACTAGTATATTACTTGAAATACATAGTAAACAACTAACCAACCACATAATGGACTATTTGTTCAACATAATGGATTATTTGTTTGATTACATGTTGATACCTTGTTGATATATTTTTGTGTAACATCATCACCATCATATGTTTCTTGTCTCTACCCCAAATTCTATATTTAGTATTTTTTTGAAAAAATAGTGTGGATCCTCTTCATGACCCCATGCTCCAAACCCATCTCCATTTTTTTCACATTACTCACCCCCACACCAATCCACATTTAAGAAATTTTCAATTGTGTGGAAGACCCACACATTCATTCTTCCACACATATATTTATCCTTTTACACATAAAACATCCACACAAGGCATATTATAATACCATCTCTCTTCGTATGCTCCACATTTAGTGAAAATCAATTGCTTCCTCCTTTCGAGGCTAATTAATCTAAAATTGATTGTTAGTTATTGTTGTGCTAATATCAGTTTCAAATTTGTAATGAAAGTGCTTATGTTTTCTTCTTGTACAAGGGTTTATAGATGTGCTTATGATTGATAAAAAAAAAAATTGATGAGATTAAGTTGAATTTATGAACATAAAAGCATGGAAACTAAATTCTGAATGACAACATATAAAAACACAACAAACATAGACAAATGAGTCAAATACACATGGTTTTAATGAAGGAGTTCACCCCTCTTGTTGCCTCTATAACCTACTCCAGTGGCTCAAAAACATCAAAATATACCAATAATGACTCTTATTAAGCCAAAATTGGTCGAAATTGCCTCAGTTATGGGGAAAACCATTTTTCGTACAATTTCTCCACTAAATCTGGAGCTTCGCCGCATTTGGCAGACTCTGCCAACTCCGCGCCCAGATTAATCTCATCATTAACTTAAGATAAGCATGGTTTAAATGTAATTAGCTTGTATTTATCACTAAACGTGTCTTATGGTTCAGATCCCTCCACATTATTCATGGGCCATGGTCTCATGGTGAGGAGGATGGCCCGCAGGGCTAGCCCCCTCCTCTGCCCATTAGTGCATAGCATAAAGGTTAAATATGCCTGCGTGCCCATAGTAGTTAAGAAAAGTTGCGTGGTATGATGATTGGTGCTGGCGCTTGTATGGGGGAGATCGTGGGGTCAACCCCGACCTCCGCCCCTCCCCGGTGATAAAATTTTGTTGAACGGAACTTTGAAACTTGAACTTTGGATAAAAAATATATGCGCCCACTTGACATTTGGTTTATGAAATAATGCGCCAACCTTCATTGCCATTGGGAGGGAACGTGGTAGCCCCTGGCTACTCCATGTTTCCCTTCTCCATTGGCTCCCCAATTACACCAAAATATATAAAAATTACAATGCACCCATACTTAGAAATTCAACCTTAGAATAGGAAAAAAAAAATCCCAAGCAACATTGGTGAATTTGAATGTGACACTTGTCATAATGTCATTGGCTAAAATTTGGAGAATATTCCTTGGATATTCTTGAGATGCTGACTAGACTGCCAAGTCATCAGTCTGTCATTGTTCTGCACATTTTTTACCTGTTTGGGAAAACAGACAACATGTCACAACTTACTCATACGAACTAGGATTTTGACGAAACGAATTGCTCTTGAATCCTGGAGACACGCTCTATCTAGCTGTTATATTTTGAAGGATTTCTAAGAACTTTCATTTTTGAGCTAAATACTGAGCCCCTGATAATTCCTCCACACTAGAAGCCTTTTGGACCCCAAAATATACTATCAATTGTGCAGGAGGTGAGGGTACAACTCTCTCACCCTTTCAATCTCCATCCATTTGACCTTGGAAGGATTTTTTCCCTTGATTCCCACTCTAAGTTATTCGTCATTCCCTCTCCTTGAAGTTTTGGTTCTTCTATCAAGTATGAGATCTTGCTGAATTTCATCAAGATATTATGGCGAGAAATCATCTATTGATGGCATCTCAACATGATCTCCTTGATCATCAATCAAAGGAGGCCCAAACAATCTCAAATTATCAACATTAATGACATAATATATTTGCATATAAGGAGGCAAATCTAGCTTAAATGCATTGCTACAAATGTTTTCAAGAATTTTAAATGGACCACAACGGATTGGATTGAGCTTTTTACCTTCCCCTTGCAATCTTTATTTGATGATATATAACCAAAATTCATCTCCAACCTGGAATTTGTGATCAACACAGTGTTTATCATGCCTTGCCTTGTAGTTTCTTTGACTCTTTTCAAGTTTTTCTTGCACTATGTGATGTACCAACTGAATTTTCTCAATGAACTTCCTTGCCTTATCTATGTCACTTTGACCATTTATATTGACATATTTCTCAAAGATGAAGCCCAAAGGCGATCTTGGCAAGTACACAAGACATGCCTCAAATGGCGATGTGTTTATGGAAGAATGCTATTCCCTATTGTATGCATGTTGAATGTAATGCAACTCTTCATCCCACAACTTGGGATGTTTTTTGGAATAACCTCTAAGAATATGAATAATTGTCATGTTTACCACCTTGGTCTGACCATCTGTTTGTGGATGAAATGTTGTACTCTTCTTCAACTTTGTGTCCATCATGTCCCATAATTTTGACCAAAAATTCCCAACAAACCGGGAATCTCAGTCACTTACAATGCAAGTCGGAAGACCAAAATGAACCCATATATTTTGAAAGAAAAGATCAATTGTTTGTTTAGTTGTATTTTTTTTTTACATGGTATCAAAAGAAACATTTTTCCAAACCTATCTACAACAACATACAAGTAATCATGACCTTTCCTTGGCATTGGAAGTGTAGAAATTATATACAAGATGCATGTATAGATCTAGATTATCCTAATCTAACAATATTTATCTTCTTGCTAAATACATAATCCTTCCACTGTTAATCTTTTGCGGAAATTTAAAATCAATTGCAAACACATGAAACAATAAAAACAATCGCACATAACACAATTGTTTAACAGGAAAGCCTAAAGCTGATAACCCCAACTATCATATATTATGTATCATGGAGATCATGTAACAATCTTATACAAATCTTAGTATATCAAGCTCTCAGTACAATCAATCGTCACACACTAATTAGAAGAAATATGAAAATCCATGCACTAATTTCTTGCCACCTGATAGCATGCCTCCACTGTGTAATCCCTTCTGAAGATGACCACTGAATGAATTTGAATATACCTTTCCTTGACTATGAAATCCTCATTGGAAACTCCAATGTGCGTGTGGTGCAATCAATGCATCACTATAGTCACAACGAATAGTCCATCTTGCCCTTTCACCTATCTCTCCACTGGGTCTACACTGGAACTGACATGCACTATAGTTAACTACTATATTTGTTCAGTTGATTAATGAGTTATTATTTTTGAATTAACTAACTAATTAATTCACTCCACTCTCACTAGGGTATCATTCAATTAGACTAGATACAACTAGCTCAACTGAGTTTAACTCACTTAACTGAGTTAAACTGAATAACAACTCCATGAACTACTCTTCCAACTCTGTCATAACTTTTCCACTTCAGTTCTAACTGAGTCCATCATGCATGAACCACCAGTAAACCCTACGAATTGCATAATTCCTTCAGCCCACTTATTTGACAAATATGTATACTGAAATAAAGTGCTCCAAGAGAATACGTTGATGTTTATTGTCAGATTATTATTAAGAGCTAATGATAATTGACACTTTTATTTTTAGATCGACGATCTATAAATAGACTTCGCCCAATATTCTAAAAATAGAATTTCATCTATTTTTCCAACTTGACCAACCATCCACAAATAGCATCCTGAAACTTCTGAAATATGATCACCATGTCTAAAAATAGACGTAGTCTAAAAATAGACCTACACCTAAAAATAGCCTACAAGCCCACTTAGTGAAGGTGACTGATTTTCACTAAGCTCATCATCTTTTTTAATCTCAACACTCCCTCTCAACAAGATAGGGATTATCCTTCACCCCGATCCTACCTCTATGGTATTTGAATTTTCTCCTGGTGAGCGCCTTCGTCAGAATATCTACATCCTAATCTTCCGTAGGAATGTACTGAAGAAAAATGATCTTCCGCTGCACACAATCTCTGATATGATGATACCGGATATCAATATGTTTAGATCTATCATGAAACACAAGATTAATCGAGAGTTTAATGCAACTTTGATTATCACAATGTATCACTGCAGGATCTAAATGTGAACCGAACAAACCAACCAGGATCTTCCTCATCTATATAGCCTCACATACAACTTGACTTGCTGCCATGTATTCTAATTTTGCTAAACTAAGTGCCATGGATCTTTGTTTCCTACTGTACCAAGAAACTGTTGTAGATTCGATACTGAAAATCCCTCCTGATGTGCTCCTTCTGTCTGTTGGGATTCCTACCCAATCTACATCTGTGAAGCCATGCAACTTCACCTCATCCGTCTATATGTACCATAAGCCATACTTAGATGTGCCCCTGAGATACCTCAGGACATGCTTGCCTGCCTTCCAAAATAGCTTGGTAGGCTTAACCATCGCTTGTGAAAGCTGGTTCACCGCATATCATATGTCCGGTCTTGTATTAACTAAATACATGAGCGAACCCACCAATTGTCGATAAACAGTGGCATCGACTACCTCTGCCAATGTAGCATCCTCTTTCCTCCAATTTCCTAGAAGAGGAGTATCGATAGGCTTGCAGCCTTGCATGTGAAACTTCTCAAGTATCTTCCGAGCATACTTGCCTTGAGACACAAACAGATCACCTTCTTGATTCCATATTTCTGATCCAAGGAAATAATGAAGGAGGCCCAAATCCTTCATCTCAAACTCCTTTGCAATATCTGCCTTGCATGGGTGTATCAACTGCCCATCACCCGTTAGTATTAAATCATCAATATAAAGAAAAATGATTAAAATCTTCCCCTCCACCACAATTTGGTACAGGTTTGCATTCGCCTCACTCTTGGTGAAGCCAAGTCTAGTTAAATAATTGTCGATCCGTGTGTACCAAGCATGATGTGCTTGCTTCATCCCATACAACGCTCTTTTGAGCCTGCACACATGCGACTCGCTGCTGAAGATCTCAAATCCTTCAAGTTGCTCAATGTACACCTCTTCCTCAATGATCCCATTAAGGAATGCAGTCTTCACATCCATCTAATGAATGTGCCAACCCATTTGCGCTGAGAGAGAGAGGATGGTCCTTATGGAAGAATACCGTGTGATAGGTGCAAAGGTTTATTCATAGTCAATCCCCTCGATCTATGAGAAGCCCCAGACAACAAATCTTGCCTTATACTTCTCGACGTTCCCATCAACAACTTTCTTTACCTTGTAGATCCATCTTGATCCTACAACTGATTTTCCCACCAGCCTTGGAACAATCTCCCAAGCACTGTTTCTGGCATTGGAGTCATACTCCTCCACCATGGCATCTACCCATGTGGGCTTCTGCACTGCTTCTTCAAAAGAAGATGGATCTGTCATGATACACTTGCTCATGAGAGCCATGTATCCAGTAAATCGGTCAGGTGACTGTCTTTGTCTGCACTGTGATGTAGGGACTCCTACATTCTATGCCGCATAAAGCTTTAGTCTCTCATCTTCTGTGGTATGCTATCTGCCAGATCTGATGTTTGGTTCTGCATTAGTGGACTCCTCCACTCCATGAATCTCCTCTTGTGGCTGATCCAAATCTAGAGGCTTATCTTTGGGAACAAGTAGTTCCTCCTCTACATGAAAGTGTAGCTCCCTCTCAAGCGACAACTTCATGGCTTTCACCTCATTGAATTTTATATCCCATCGCACCACAGTCATCCCACTGTTTGGAAAATACACAGGATAATTATGGGGCATTTCTGTGTACCCCACAAATATCCCAACTTCTACACTCGGCTCCAGCTTCTTCCTAGCGTCCTTTGTCACATGAATGTAAACAAATTAGCCAAAAATCTTCAAATGAGAAATATTAGGATTCTTACCAGGAAAAGCTTCTTCAGGTGTACTCATGCCAAGTACTCTATGAGGACAACGGTTTTTCACATAAACCGTAGTGTTTCATGCTTCCGCCCATAAGTGCAGCGGTAGGCCCTGGTCATGCAGCATAGCTCGTGCAGCACCCACGATTGTTCTATTCTTCCTCTCCGCAACCCCATTCTGCTATGGGTTATGAGGTGCTATGAGTTCTCTTCGAATTCCTTCTTTGCTACAAAAGTCTTTGAATTCACCCGAGATATATTCACCACCATTATCACTTCGTAGAGCTTTCACTTGCTTCCCTAACTCCTTCTCCACCAATGATTTAAACTCACAGAACTTTGAGAATGTTTCGCTCTTCTTCTGCATGAAGAATATCTAGCATCTATGAGAATAGTCATCAACAAATATAACATAATACCTGTGTTTTGTTGTTGAAGCAACTGAGAAAGGTCCCCACACGTCTGTGTGAATTCTCTCCAGGGTCATCAAAGCACGGTTCTCCTTCTCATGAAAGGTGGTCTTCACAAATCTACCCATAGTACATCCCTTGCATTGAGATGAATGCGCAAGAGTACCCTTGGGAAGTCCAGTAGAAAGCTACTGCAAAATCTTCAAAGCACCATGGTGAAGATGGCCCAATCTCCTGTGCCATAATTCACGCTCATCCCGGCTCACAAATTCTTCTGCTTTGCCCATCATTGCAGCGCAGCAATCCACCTCTAGCTTGTAGAGATTATTAACTCGAATCCCTATCCTCTTGGCTTGACTCGTTATTTTATGTCGCAGGAAATCTTTTCCCTCACTGAAAACAACACCATAACCTTTGTCTTCCAACATTGCGACCGAGACCAGGTTCTTCTTCAAACCTGGAACATGCCTAACATATTTCAACATAAATGGATTACCTGACTCCCTCTCAAAGGTAATGGTCCCAATTTCGATCACACTGTATCGACCATCGTCACCCATCTCTATATGCATTTGAAGGTCCTTCTCCTCCAAGTCACTAAAAAACTCCTTGTCTCCCGTCATATGGAAAGACGCACCACTATCAAGATACCACACTGATCCCATTAAGCTTGAAACCAAGCATGTGATCAAAGATAAATCAAGTTCAAATTGTGGGGCTAAGGCCTTTCCAGCTATAGCTCCAACAACCTTCTTGTTCTTCTTCTTCTGTGGGTAGTTAGTGGCGAAATTCCCATGTTCGTGATAGTGAAAACACTTCACCTTGGACAAATCTTAATTCTTGCCTTTAGCTTCATATTTTGGATGGGATTTATTCCCCTTCCCTTTCCCTGATTTGGTAGCCAAAGTGAAATTCTCTTCATTTTCATTCTTCGATGAAGGGTCATCCTTGGTACTTCACCTTATCTCCTCTTGCACAAGATCCGACCAAAGTTGCTCCCATCTCGACAATTTATCCTGTCCATTGATAAAGTCTTCTTAGCTATGCCAACTCTTCAAAAGCCCAAGGAGAGCCAAGCTCACCAAGTCTTCATCATCAATAGTAATCCCCACACTTCCCAGTTCATCCCTACAGTGGAAAAACTTTGTGAGGTATTTTCGAATACTGTCGCCCTTCTCCATTTTTATTTTTTTGAGATTATCTTTTACGCCAACTTCCTCTGGTCACTACTGCTTTGGAACAAATCTATCAAAGCCTTCCACATTGCAAATGGAGTGGCTTTCCCATGAAGGCTAGACACAATATGTTCCTTCACACCTTCCAACATAATTATTCTTGTCTTTGCTACCTTCTTTTGCCATCCGTCAAGTAATGCAACATCGCTAGATCCCGGCTTCGGAACATCGCTATCGATGAATTCCTTCAGTCCATTATCTTCCAGCACTGCCACCATCCTATCCTTCCAGGCTATGTAATTCGAGCTGCCATCAAGGGGATACTCCAATCGCAACCCATTGAAAGACATTTCAATGTATACTCAACTGTCGCACCAATAATTTTCTGCAACAAATTTGAATTGCCCACCAACACAAACTCAACAATTCTTCTCTATTGCAATCTTCAAGAATTAAGACTGATCTGATACCATCTAGAAATTATATACAAGATGCATGTATATATCCATATTCTCCTGATCTAACAATATTTATCTTCTTGCTAAATACATAATCCCTCCACTGTTAATCTTTTGCAGAAATTTAAAATCCATTGCAAACACATGAAGCAATAAAAACAGTCGCACATAACACAATTGTTTAATGGGAAATCCTGAAGCTGAAAACCCCAACTATCATATGCTATGTATCATGGATATCATGTAACAATCTCATAAAAAGCTTAGTACATCAAGCTCTCAGTACAATCATTCGTCACACACTAATCAGAAGAAATCTGCAAATCCATACACTGATTTCTTGCCACCTGATAGCCTGCCTCCACTGCGCAATCCCTGCTGAAGGAGACCCCTAAATTAATTTGAATCTACCTTGCCTTGACTGTACAATCATCATTGGCAACTTCAATGTGTGTGTGGTGAAATTAATGCATCACTATAGTCACAATGGATAGTCCATCTTGCCCTTTCACTTATCTCTCCACTGGGTCTCCACTGGAACTGACATGCACTGTAGTTAACTGTTGTATTTGTTCAATTGATTAATGAGTTATTATTTGTGAATTAATTAACTAATTAATTCACTCCACTCTCACTAGGGTATCAGTCAGTTAGACTAGATACAACTAGCTCAACTGAGTTTAACTCACTTAACTGAGTTAAACTGAATAACAACTCCATGAACTACTCTTCCAACACTGTCATAACTTTGCCACTTCAGTTCTAACTGAGTCCTCCATGCATGAACCACCAGTAAACCCTAGGAATTGTGTAATTCCTTCAGCCCATTGATTTGACAAATATGTATACTAAAATAGAGTGCTCCAAGAGAATAAGTTGATTTTTATTATCAGATTATTATTAAGAGCTAATAATAATCTATAAATTTTTAGATCGACGATCTATAAATAGACTTCACCCAATATTTTAAAAATATAATTTCATCTATTTTTCCAACTTGACCAAGCATCCACAAATAGCATCCTGCAACTTCTGAAATATGATCACCATGTCTAAAAATAGACATAGCCTAAAAATAGACTTACACCTAAAAATAGCCTGTGGGCCCACTTAGTGAAGGTGACTGATTTTCACTAAGCTCGTCATCTTGTTGAATCTCAACAGGAAGACCACCTAAAAAATCCATTGAGATACTCTCCCAAGGATGTGAAGGAACCGGAAGGGGAGTGTACAATCCAAGTTTCCTATAACTAGGCTTACTTATTGCACATAAAGAACATCCTCTGATAAAACGAGATACACTATCAATCATGCCTGGCCAATAAAAATACCTTTGGAGATTCGCTACCGTCTTTCCTACACTGAAATTTCCAACAATAAATGATGTGTGCACCTCCCTTATGATAATGTTTCTTTCTTCCTATGGTATACATAACTTTCCCAGGTGATACAACAAATTGTTATGCACATGATAATCTAACACTTCATTTTGGTTTCCTTGACTCAATCCTTCATACACATCTTGAAAATCACTATCATTTACATATTGTTCAATGTAACTTTCTTGCATAACTGAATTGTGCTTGAGTATAATAGTTGAATTTACAATAGGCCTAGAGAGAATACCAACTACCTTATTGTAGATTCCCTTTTTATACCTGATAACCAAATGAAATTGTTATAGAAATCCCATCCATCTGAAATGTCTTGATTGCTGCAACTTTGACTATGATTGTAAGTATTGCAATGGCTGATGGTCAGGATGTATAATGGTCTCAGTCCCCATCAAATAGTGCTTCCATTTCTTTAAAATTTGTACCAATGCATATAACTCTTTGTCATAGGTGGGATAGTTAGTCACAATTCCATTAAAATTTCATAATGAAATGAAATAGGCTTACCATGCTACATGAGAAATGCTCCCATGGCGTAATCACTTGCATCTACTTGGATCTCAAATGGTTGTCTAAGATCTGGAAGAGCCAATATTGATGATGAACTGATATTTTTCTTTAAAGCATCAAATGATTTTTGCTGCATATATCCCCAATTGAATACTTTCTTGACACTTGGAAATGCATGTAACAGAGCTACAATGGAAGAAAAATTAGCAATGAATTTCCTCCAATACTGTGTTGCCCCAAGAAAGCTTCTTATCTTTGTAAATGTATTGGGCTTCGGCCAATTCAGAATGACCTCTTCTTTGGAAGGGTATATCTTCATCTCAGCTCCTCCAACAATGTGTCCCAAATACATTAAATAAGTCTTGCCAAACTCACACTTCGACATCTTTAAAAATAACTACTCTTTTTTCAAGACATCAGGTACCTTGTTCACATGCATGACATGTTCATCTCTTGATTTTATGAATATCAAACTATCATCTAAGTAAACAATGACTAAGTAATCTAAAAATTGTCTTAGTACATCATTCGTGACTCTCATAAAAGTAGCTGGAGCATTTGTTAGACTGAAGGGCATAACTAACCACTCAAACAATCCTTGTCTAGTTTTAAATTCAGTTTTCCAAATGTCCTCCTCAGCTATTATAACTTGATGATAACCACTCAATAAGTCTAGCTTAGTGAAATAATTTGCATACTTTAATTGATCAAGAAAATCATCAATGCATGGGAGTGGATAGCGATTCTTTACCGTGATTTTATTCAATGCACGGAAATCTATCCACATGCGCCAAGTCCCGTCCTTCTTTGGTACCAAAACAATTGGTGAACCACATGGAAAAGTAGATGGGAATATGATACCTTTGTTCAGAAATTCCTTGATTTTATTCTTGATTTCCAAACTCTCAATAATTGACATGCGATACATACCAATTTTTGGAAGTGGAACATCTTACTGCAGCTGAATCTCATGTTGAACTCCCCTCTTGGGAGGTAACCCACTTGGTCCTTGAAACATCTCGCCATGCTGAATTACCACATCAAAAAAATCAGATTTTAATTTCATCACATACTTCAAAAGGTTCATAGTCAAAATCATCGTTTTTCTTGATCATGAGAAGCAAAAAAGGTTTACTTGCATTAACTATCCTCTTCATTTTCCCTACATTAACTAAAGAAATATTCATATTTTTGTGATGATCTCTCACAATATACTCCACCCCATCCTTAAGAAAATGATATTTTTTCTCATGGTGATAAAACACCGCTTTCTTGTCATACAAATATGGACTTCCCAAGATAATCCCGGAAATGTCAAGTGGAACCACATCTAACTCGACTTCATCAACAAATTTTGCAGTAATATAAAATCGAAATGTGCATTTCCTTGTAACCTGTAAATTGGCATTCTTAAGTATCCAACTCAAAGGGCATGGTTTATGATGTGGTATGGTTTCAAGGTTAAGATTTTTTACCAAGTCTTATAAAATCAGGTTTCCTTGTGACCCACTATCAAACAATGCATCAATCTTTGTATGATTTGAAATCACTCTCACATGGAACAATTATATCCTTGTGTCTTCATTTGGAGTGTTTTTGTGACTATTTGAGGAACTAGTAGTTGATATGGCTTCCTTTCCCTTGTTCACCATGGATACGATCTTGGTCTCATCTCCAGAATCGGATCCAAGATCATGTTGTGTGGTGGCAGTCATATTTTGTTTCCCTTTGTTATTTGGTTTATTAGGCCTTAGTTCGGGATGTAGTTTTCAACAGTGGGCTTCATCATGCCCCTCTTTCGAAAAATGTTTGCATATATTTTTATCCCCTTCTTTCTTAATGTTTGAATTCTTCTTTCCCTTCAATTTTCCTCCCTTCTCTTTTCCCTTACCCTTGAATGGATTATTTTTACTACCCTCTTCCTAAATGTTCTTTCCCCTTGCTTCAAGATGCGTGGCTTGCACACATACTTCATCTAAGTTACTTGGGTTAAACATAAGGATATTATGTTTCAAATAGGAATGTAAACCCCAATGTATTTCAAGAATGTGTCTTGGGAATTCAAGTTTACTCCTAACAACAACGACCTCTTTCTAAACTCCTGGGTGTACTCTTGAACTGTTTGGCCCTTGAGTTGCCTAAAGTTTTTCCAACTCATAATTGATTTTTGCATATAGGCTAATGGATAAAATTGTCTTTTATCGGAAGAAATGAATTCAACCCCTCCCACCAAACTAGTGTTTCTCCTTCTAGCCTTAATGAAGCCAACTAGATCTTTATGTCGTCCTCTTGTAGATTCTAAATTTTTTAGTATACTTCCAATTGATGAATCCAATTGTCCAACTTATCTACATTTACTTCACCATTGTACATGGGAAGTTCAAACTTGATGTCCAACTTGAGTAATGGAATTTTTCCTTTTGGGGTTTTTGAATGAGTGTGGGTGGTTTTTGTGGTGGAAGTGGAAGATGATGATGATGAAGATGATGAGGATGAGGATGGTGGAGATGGAGGTGGCTTTCCCCCACTTCCCTTCAAACTCTTCTCTTCAACCTTCTTATCATCTTAAGTTCCTTCTCCATGTGGAGCCTTAGAACCTTCTCCTGCCCTTTCTGCACTGTATGCATCAAACATGATTTTAACCATTCTATTAATGTCATTGAAGTATCTCTTGAAATAATCCTCTTCTGAATGTCCTTGAGTCTCTCCAAAACTTGACATAATGGCTAAGGATTCAAGATCAAATTTTTATTCTTGTACCTTTTCAATCAAGTTAGCTTCTTGTGCAATTTGTACCTCTTCAATCTCAACTGCTAGAGATAAAACTTGAGGTGCTTCAAGTAAAAATATGAGTGGAACTTTGGGTTAATATGATGCTCTCTCAGCTCTCTTTATTTTGGTCCTAACCTCAGGACTAATAACCAATATCTTCCCTTCTGCTCTCTGCAACTTCAACCTTGTAAGCATCACAAAAATGCAACTATTAAAACCCTACTCGCATAATCTCAAGCAAAGCAAGAAAATAACCTTTGGTCTGATACAAAATTGATCTGGAATTATTTTTTAGTTATTGTTGTGCTAATATTAGTTTCATATTTTTAATGAAAGTGTTTATGTTTGCTTCTTGTACAAGGGTTTATAGATATGCTTATGATTGATAAACAAAAAAACTTGATGAGATTAAGTTGATTTCATGAGCATAAAAGAATGAAAACTAAATGTTGAACAAAAACATATAAACACATAGAAAACATAGAAAACTGAGTCAAATACACATGTTATTGATGAAGGATTTCACCCCTCTTGGGCTACATCTCCTTGGTCCAGCTTCCATGTCATGGGCCTTTGTATTAGATTCAATTGTGAAAAAATGTTGTTTAAAATCTCCTGTTTCCTTTGTAACCTACTCCAATGGCTCCAAAACATCAAAATATACCAAGAATGAATCTTCCTGAGCCAAAATTGGTCAAAAATTGCCTCAATTATGTAAAAAACCAATTTTCCTACAATTTCTCCACTAAACTTGGAGCTTCGTCGCATTTGGCAGATTCTACCAACTCTACTGCCAGATTAATACCGTCATTAACTTAATATAAGTGTGGTTTAAATTTCATTAACTTTTAGTTAGCGCTAAGCACGTCTTATGGTTTGGAGCCCTTTGCATTGGTCACGGGCCACGGTCTTATGGTGAAGGGGCTAACTCGTGGGGTTGGCCCCCTCCTCTACCCATTGGCGCATAACATAAAGGTCAAATATGTCTGAGTGCCCATAGTAGTTAAGAAACACTTTTTGTTATGATGGTTGGTGTTGGTGCTTGTATGGGGGAGGTCGCGGGGTCGACCACGACCTCTGCCCCTCCTCGATGATAAAATTTTGTTGAACGGAACTTTAAAACTTGAACTTTGGATAAAAAATATATGCGCCCACTTGACATTTGGTTTATGAAATAATGTGCCAACCTTTATTGCCATTGGGAAGGGCACGTGGTAGCCCCTGGCTGCTCCATGTGTCCCTTCTCCATTGGCTCCCCAATTACACAAAAATATATAAAAAATTACAATGCACCCATACTTAGAAATTCAACCTTAGAATAGGAAAAACAAAATCAATTCCCAAGCAACATTGGCGAATTTGACTGTGAAACTTGTCACAATGCCATTGGATGAAAATTCAAGAATATTCCCTAGATATTCCTGAGATGTTGAATGGACTGCCAAGTCAGCAGTCTATCATTGTTCTGCACATATTTTACCTATTTGGGAAAATAGATAGAAGGTCATAACTTACTCATCTGAACTCATATTTTGACGAAACGAATTGTGCCAGAATCCTAGCGAAGAGCTCTATCCAGTCGTTCTAGTTTGAAGAATTTCATAGCACTTTCATTTTTGAGCTAAAAATTGAGCCTCTAATCACTAATTAAAAACTAATTTGAGAAATTTTGATCTCCAAGGTGAAAAGGCGTTGATATTGAACAACATGAATTATTTTCCAATACACCACTCAAGAGACATAACATGAGTTATTAACTTCTTGTTACATTCTCACATGGCCCAATGATAATGGTGTGTTATGAGAGGATGTATTACTAAATGTTACCATAAATTGACATTTATACTGTTAAGAGCTTCGTAACAGTGTTGGACACCTAATCCTCTATGGGTAGGTGTGGAAGACGAACCGTCACAAAGGAGTCCAAGTGACCTTGGAATATGAATCCAAGAGTCACACCATTCCATTATAAATGTACATCTATGGTGAATAATATGAACAATGAATGCTTATCTTTCTATTTGTGTTTTTTATCTTCTCATACACCATGTGTGTGTTTAACATGGTATCAAAGTGGGCAATTGTTGGCTCTGCTCCAATTTGAGCCACTGCTATTTCTGGTCATTTAAGTCCTATCATTCTGGCCATGATTCTATGCCATATTCCTGCCATATTATATTTCATATAATTCTGGCATTACTGCAACCTCATTCTCTACATAAATTTTCCTCTGACATAACTCTAGGCTTTGTCATAATGCTGATATCTCTGAAATAACGCTGCACTTTGTCATAGTGTTGGAAACTGCTCCTCGTTTTCTCGACTGGCATCAACTCATACACCATATCAGCTAGTGGACTACGCTCTCACTATTGTGATGGGCTAGTATCCTCCATTGACCCTCCATTTCGGGTTTCATCGCTCTTGGGCAGAGGCACATGGAATATGGATGTGACAAGGTTCGAACCTCTGACCGTCATTTCATCGTTTGCTGTTGAACAACCAATTTCTCGAAAGCAACCATGGCATGGGAGAAATCCCATGATGTGTGGCCTTCTCAACATTTATTAGAAATTATAGAGGTCGTTACTGTTTTTCCATTCTTTTGTTGTGAGAAGACCAACCCTTGATATTGCAAAGAGGAATATCCTCTGACTATCACATCTATATCTGAGCATTTTACCTGCACATTAGTGTTTCACCTGCTTATCTATGCTCCTCCGGTGCGTTTATACCTCCCTCTGGTGGTTTACACTCGACATTATTGGCATTTTTGGCATTCTGTCCTGCTCCTTCCCACGTGGAGACTCGACATTCTTTAGAAATTCTTTTGCCACCTATTAAGTGGCACATTCATATCCAAAGAAGCTGTGTTCTTTTTTTCTTGTAACACCCATTCAAGGAACTGTATAACAGGGTTACATTCAAGGCTTCGGTCTGGCAATGAGTGGATATCTTTTATGGCAATAGTGGTAATTTTAACTTTAGATGGGCCATCACTCCATAAAACCTTGGCATCAACATTAATTGTAGTAGTGCAACTTGTACATTTAGATGATCTTTTCATGCTCGTTGTGTGCTTAATCCAGATGACCTCTTGAACAATTGCATCAAAATAGTGAATATCGTTGTTTTAGTTTGAGCGATATGCAACACATATGGTGGCTCTTCTGTTTCAGAATTTGCCGTGCTGGGAATCTTGTAATTGAGTGGACTCACATCAAAATCTCGCTATCGTTTCCTCCACCTGCTCTCTCAAATTAATGCTATAAACCTGCTCTCTTCCATGTGCACCTTTGTAATACACATCAAAGTATGTGGGTCCTTTAGGCTCACGAATTCCATACTTAATTCATTCTGGCCAATACCATGCATCATCTTCTGGAGATTTAAACTCTAGATTTTGAACGCCGCCTTCAACATTGGAAATTCCTATGTGGCTTTATTTAGAGGTTCCTCCTAAGACTACTACGAAGATTTTGTCACGGAAAATCACAGTAGCATCCCTCCCGCGGGTGATCAAACAATTGAAGAAGCATAAACTTTTAATCAATTCTATTGAAACCAGAAAGAATAAATTGTTTTGTTGGGTTATCTAGAGGAGCGTGGATATACAAATTATGATTATAAATTGTGTTTTTTTTCTTCATGAATTAGAAGATAACCATGCAGCTTATCTAATGAGATTGGAGGATAAACCCATTTCCCTCTGAATACTTTGCCCTTTACTAATATTTTAGTCTCCCACAACATGCTCAAGGATTTGAAATTACCGCCTCAGTGTTCAGCTCCTCTAAAAATTTAGTTTTTGGGGTCGAGGCAGAAAAATGTTTTGGGGCATTTTAACATAATGAAACCTTGCCTTAAACGTAAGTTGATTTTGCTGACTGCGTTGAATTGTATGTTGGATAACGTTGTTGCTTGCTGGTTGGAGAATTAAGTCAATGCATTGAAGTGATAGTATATCCATTGCACATTGATTGTTTGGTGCACATTTACAAAGCATATTGTAGTGACATTGAATTGTGAGTGATTTCATAGTTGTGAACAGAAAATGGGGAAAGTTTATGAAGTATTAGAATTTTTGGAAACTATAATACAGTCTACAACTAATGACACAATGAAAATCAGCAAATCATCTCTTGCTGACATTACAATTTGTCTACAAAATGCACAAGAGAATATTGAGTTTTTGCAACTTGAATCTCAATTCTAGCAAGAAGAATTACAGTAGTGGAGTCATCATTCTGAACTTGTTTATGTTCAAAAAATTGAAATAGACTCCCATAAACAAAAAGTCAATAATGATGCAGTTGATTCACATTCAATGCCCATTATAAGAGCAGATTTACACGTAGATGCAGTAGCTCAGTCTGCACTTCCCAAGCCCATCATTAAACCTTGGGAAGAGCTTGTCCATAACAAACACAAAACTGGTCTTGGATATGACAAGGACTTTTCCTTTCATATTCCAGACTAATCCAAGCCCATCAAATCTCAGAGTGTCGGATTTCTTCATGAAAGTTCAACTTCACCTATTCTAGATTCTGCTCCTCTTCCACAACAACAACAACAAATTGAAAAATTGCAACACTGTGATTGAGTTGGCCATATGAAAGATCACTGTTTTGATCTTCACCCATGCAAGCATTGTGGTCGGCACACCCATTATTCACACAGATGCTTCAGAAACAAGCCTCCTGCAAGAACAAAGATTCATCTTGGATGGATTGCTTCTTGGAAATGGGCTTCAATAGCCAAGAAGATGTTTAAGTCACATGTAAGAAATTGTTCTCGAATATTGAACAAAATTGCAGTTGAGTTTTCACCATCATATCACCTTGTACCTGACAGGGGGGAAAATGGTGGTCATCTACAAGCTTGGACGCCACATCAAGCGAGCCTGAGCCACAATATATTATTCCAGATTCAGAGTTGTAGCCAGAGACATAGCAATTCAAGCGAACCTAAGCCACAGTTTGTCATTCCAGATTTAGCATTGTAGCCAAAGACATGGATGCCCATGAGCATGCCTTTGGTTGGTGGAAAACCCTTAAACCATCTATGTGAGGCTGATATTATTCCTCTTTTAGAACACTTCCTCTAGCAGAAGACTTCAGCTTCTTGCCAGCTTTGGAAGAGTTCTAGGAAATGCATCAAGCATTCCAGTGTTGGTGGTCATGCTTAAACCATCGCAGGTTGTAGACCTCCCTTCTTCTAGGTTGAAGGTCTCCCTCTTCAAATATGAGGGACACTTCCTATAATAGAAGCCCTCAGCTTCTTGCCAGATTTGGAAGAGTTCTGGGAACTACAATAAGCATTGCGTTCTAGTGTTGGTGGTCATCCTTAAATCACCTCTTTATGCCAACATTTTAGAGAGTTGATTTAGCCTAAGTGCTGCCATGCATACTTTGCAGATTTGTATTACAACTCTCTTCTTGGACTCACACATACCCCTTCGAATTAAGGGGGGGAATTTTGGACACCTAATCCTCTATGGGCAGGTGTGGAAAGCGAACAGTCACATAGGAGTCCCAGTGACCTTGGAAGATGAATCCAAGAGTCACACCATTGTATTATAAATGTACATCTATGGTGAATAATATGAACAACAAATGCTTATCTTTCTATTTGTGTGTTTTATCTTCTCTTACACCATGTGTGTGTTTAATAGTAAATCCTCATTGATATGTCATATAGGTCTATGTGCATTGAAAAAATAAGAAATATGGTAAGTAAAAGGAATAATGATTCTATTTGTGGGGATACAACTAATTTAGTTACATGATAGAATAGAAACACTCATTTATCGTCCACCGATCAGTGGTATTTGAATTTGTGTCTAGAGGAGAAACAAAATAATAAACTTTGGAATAATGGGATGGCTAATGTTGCATGGTTCCATAGGTCTTTGATTTCAACGAAATTTTTTGTTGGTGCACCATTTGATTTGATCCCAAAACCCAAACTATTAAGCTTTATCTACAAAAGAATAACCCTATTCTATGAACTCTTAAGGTTTTCAAAAATATGTTGAGGTTGCCTAATTTGAACGAGAAACTCAAATTTCCTAAAGTCAATGCATTCATTGATTCCTAGGGTGGTGAAATGAATATTCTGCAAGACTTCATTCTCAAAGATACACCTATTTCAGCAAGCCTCTTCTTAATTCATATTTAGTTATTAGTAGAGCCTTATAAAGAATAGTAATGGTTGTTTTCCTACGTCATAGGGAATTAGTTAACTTCTCGTGTACCCAGATCAAAATATACATATTATATTCTTATTTTTAAAATGATGTTATGTTTGACTAGGTGGAGATAATTTCCAATGAAAATTCCTTCTAGTTATCCAAGTTACATAAGACAAATATTTTTCATGATGGCCTACCTAGTAATGGCCATTGTTTCTTTAATGTATTCAGTGACCTACCCCTTAAGAGATATATGAAACAAAAACAAAAGCAGTACAATCTTGGTACCATGTTATATGGAGACACAATGCCTTGTTTCATTTTTTCCTCGCTAGGATTATTTTTTTCATAAACGTTTGACACATACTCATAGGAAATGAGCACCGAAGGATATATGTAAAATATCAAGAGTTTCTCAAAGAAAAAGGAGTGCATGTGGAATAGGAAAATCATACATATATTAGCCTTTATGGATATGATTGTATAACACTATTATTGCCTATTTGTTTTATAGAAATGTATTTTTTGTATAATTTTGTTAACAATATCCTTCCTAGTCAGTTTTGTTTGACAAAAAAATTAAGAAACAAATTGTTGGAAATACTGAGAGGGGGGGTGAATCAGTATTCCTTTCAATTAGTATTATTATTAATCTTTAAGAGAATTAGTTAATTTTCAATTATTATCAGTGTTCGTGCAATGATAGTAGTAAACAAAAGGAACACAAATGCACATAGTTTTTAAGGTGGAAACCCCCTCCAAGAAAAAATCCACCTGAATGTTTTTCTAATAATTCTTTAATATACAACTCCAATTTAAAATAAAGCTCCAACTTCTTACAATCTAGAAAATATTTCTTCTGTAGCTTCCACTAAATGGACACTCCAACACCCGAGATTCTTCAGTAGTCAACTGAACGGATTCCCCAACACCAAATGAGCTACAACTCACCCTAGCACCACCCTACCACCCTGAATTTTTCACAGGCTTGAACCTGTTGGTGACTTCATGCACTAGCCTAATAGCACCCTCCCACCCTATAGAAGAATAAAAGAAGAATGGACTCACGTACTAGCGAAAATGGTCTAGTTTACAATGATATAGAATGATGTAGAAGAAGAAGACACACTAGACCATAACCCTAACTATGACACAGATATCTAATGATGATCATAGACCTCTCGACACTACCTCTTCAATTCTTGGCAGATAGACACTTGTACAAATTTTGCAATCATTAGGGGAATTTTGAGGTCTAAAATGCGCCTCCTAAGAAAAATGTACAACAAAAATAAACTTGATAATAACCATTAGGATTCAAGTTGATGATTTCAATCATGGGGGTTGATTTACCATTTTTGGAGTAAAAATGTAAAAACAATAAAAATAATAAAATAATAAAACTACTTTTTCAACTCGTATTTTCAACTTATATCCCTAAGTTTTTACTCAAATTTCAAGTGGGAGTACTCATTGGATGCAAAATTTAATTCCTCATCCAAGGAGTACCCATGTTGCATACTTTCGATGGACCTGCTATACCAAAAATGAGAAATACATGAAAAAATGTGATTGCAATCACATTTTTCATGTATTTCTCATTTTGTGTGTAGTAGGGCCCATCGAAAGTATGCAACATGGGTACTCATTCGATGAGGAATTAAATTATTCATCCAATGAGTGCTTCCACTCAAAATTTGAGTAAAACCATAGGGAGATAAGTTGAAAATACGAGTTGAAAAAATAGTTTTTTCTTTTTTTCCTCTAAAATTTGATGATGTAATCTAATCTTATTTTATTATTTCCACTATTATTTTATAATTTCCTTAGGAGACCCATTTTAGACCTCAAAATTCCCCTAATGGATGATTTTACATTGACTCAGTACAATGATACCTTTACAATGATTGTATGCAATGTTGCCCACGTGAAGACTTCATGTGGTGAACTTCTTCTTATTGTTCTACACCTTGATTGCTGCTCTTGTCATGCTACCCTTTCTCACTCTTCAGAACATTAGGTCATAAATTGAGTCTTATCTTGATAAATACATAATACCTGCAAAAGTATTCAAGGAAATAACCACGACAAGATAATAGAAAAAATTACCTCATATTGCAGAGCATATGTTAGTGCTAAACAAAAAAAAAACAAATTAGAATACAAAGAACCTAATGCATTTAAGATAAAAACATGCATATATAGATTATACTTACCTAGAGCTTACCTCTATTGCACCTTGCGTTGCTTTGCTCCCCTAGAAAGTCTGGTCCTTTGCAGCCCTTGACATCACATGGTCTAGCTTTTTCTTGCCTTCTAGGAGCTTGATATTGAATTTGGTGTATTTATGTTATTTCATATCTCTAATATGTGATTTTTGGTCTTTTAGTAGTCCTCTAAGTCTTATTTCTAATGCCATAGGTCTAACACAATTTGGATTCTTCAAGGAAAATTTATGCCCAATATCTCACAATAAGCTAATTATGGAATGGTTCAGTAGAGCGAAGTTGTACAATGTGCCACTTGTCACTGTTTCCTCATTCGGCTCTGAAACTGATACATTGAACACTATAGTCCATGCACTATCTTCCACTTTACATAATTTCAATCCGATACTTAGACATAGAGTTATGACGATTTTCCCAAGGTTATCTCTTTGTGATGAAGTTGAGGAGCCTGCAAAAACCATAACTTCCACAGATCATATCTCCGAAAAATTTTCACACCATGATATAAATTTTTTACACGAGCTTCCTCCAGATTTCATCTTTACCTCAAAAAAAAAATAGCTTCTGAACCTTCGCAGAAAAAAGTTATGGCTAAAATTCCACGATGACCTGTTTCAAGTAGCGAAATCCCTACATAAGGAGGATATGAGGATCACAATTTATATAAATGATTAGGTTGAAAGGGACTTCAACAAGTGAATGTGGGAGGGATTTTAGGAGCTTAAAAATTGCTAGATTGGAGGTTTCTGTGGTTTATTTTTCAGATGCAAAACTCAGAATATCCATACTAGTCATTTTTAGTCTATGTTTCGAGTCTAAATCAAGACTCAGCTTAAAAATTATTAATGATTTATTGTTCAATTACCATAACCAAATATTAGTGTCATGCCATAACCCCATGGGGTTTTAGCCCACTAATTGGGGTTACTAACTTCAAACATGAATATCTCTCAAACCGTGAAGAATTACATGGCATGACATATATAAACGGAAACATCTCAAAAATAGAAACTGTAAAACATATCCTTGACCCGTAATTTAGTAATTTGGTAGGTCAAAATTCCCATGCAAGATTGGGGTAGCTCCTGGTGCTGCTTAGGTTGACATCAACGATAGCCACTGATCAACAATCTCACCCTTTGGCATTGATGGCAACACAAGTACTGCCCCTGCGATCATGACACCTCTTCCTACAACATTCTCTCCCCCTTTGACATCAATGGCAAAGGTAACTCCTCTTGACACAAAACCATCTTGCAGACCTGTACACACTTCCACTCCCCCTTTATATTCTAAATAAGGAAAATATAATGAGAACTTGGGATAATCCAAAGCTTCTGGCGAAGATATTCAAATGCTTCACGAGGTAAAGGTTTAGCGAATATATCAGCGATTTGTTATTTTGTACCAACATATTCAATTTTGATATTCCTTTGAGCGACTTATTCTCTAACAAAATGATCTTTAATTGTAATTTGTTTTATTTTTGAATGCATGATAGGATTCTTGGAGATGTTGATGGCACTGGTGTTATCACAGAAGATGGGAATAGACTCACTAAGTTGTACTTGAAGATCTTGCAAATTTTGTTTCATCCAAAGGACATGAGTACAATAAGCTGCCACTGCAATGTATTCTGCTTCCATTGTAGATAATGAGATTGAGGTTTGATTTTTTCTCAACCATGATACGAGACAACCACCTAGATAGAATGTTGCTCCACTATTACTCTTATGATCATCAACGCTTCCTGTGCAATCTACATATGTAAAGGCTTGAATAATGAGATTATTACCCTTGGGATACCATAAGCTATATTTTTGTGTGCCCTTTAGATATCATAGGATTCTTTTGACGGCAATAATATGCTATTCTTTTGGTGTTGCTTGGAATCTTTCTACTTGTCCAACTGCTTGCATAAAAGCTGGCCAGGAGGCTGTTACATATAGAAGACTACCAATCATAGATTTGTATAACCTATGATCCACATCCTTAGATGAGTCATCTATGCTCAATTTACAACCTGTTACCATTGGATTAAGGATGGGTTTGCAGTCTTCCATTTTGAATTTCTTGAGAATTTCCTTGATGTACTTGGATTGACATATAAACATTCCTTTCTCTTGCTAAGATATTTGAAGCCCTAAGAAGTATGTCAACTCACCAAGTAAAGACATCTCGAACTCACTTTGCATCTTGGTAGAAATTTTTTTACTTAGTTGATCATCATTGCTACCAAAAATTATATCATCCACATATACCTCAATGATTTTTAAATTATATTTATCTATTTGTACATAAAGATTTATATTAGCAATACCTTTCTTTAACCCTTGTTGATGTTGTTTGGTCTCAATCTAGTCTCCTAAATTGAGCTCATTTAATTGTCAACCAGGGTCAGTAAACTGCTGAAGTGTGGTGCACTATATGTGCCTAAGTAACCTCTTCCTACTTCGTCATTGTGTTTAGTGTTTTTATGATGTTTTTGGTTTTATGATTTTGTGTTAAGAAGAGAAAGAACTAAATATTGTTGAAAAGCAGTTGTTGGTCACACTAGATACAATTCTAAATCATCCGTGGTATGCAAAACTAGACAGTAACTCACAACAAAAATTTAGTCCAATTCATTTGTTAGAGACATGTTGGAATACTTCAAGAAAAGGATAAATTTAGTGCAGTGAGGTTTTCCTAAAAAACAATTTACCATATCACAAAGCAGATCTTATCCATGAATAGAGATTTGTTTGAATATATTTGGAGAAGATAGTTCTGCAACACAGTGAATAATTCTACTCTAAATTCATCAAGGCTACTGAAACTAATCTACTCTGCAACCTAAATTGTCATTACTAAACCTTATTCGGAAGTTAAAGTCCTTTGGAATAATTTTGAGGAAAAAGGCTAGTTGCACAATTATAAGAATATGCAGAATAATCAAAGCCATGAAATGATATTACCAATTCCTGTCTGCATAATGATATGTTGGAAGAGTTTAATAACAGGAGTGGTTTTTTTTTGTAAATAATGAAGGCCTTAGTCTAGTAGAACAGAACTATCATTCAACTAACTAGTGAGACTTGGCTATACGTTAAGAAAAACATGAATGAGAATGCAATTAATCTATTTTGAAATACAAATGACAGAGTTAAGCTAAAGTTCAATTAATCAAACTGAAAACACAGTGACCACAACTGGGCTAAAATTCAATTATTCAAACTGGAAAGATGGTGAGCAGAATTAAACTAAAATGCCATAATCCTAACTTTGAAGTACAATTAACTAAAGTGCTTTTTGATCTCCGGAGTATTAAACTACAGTGCAACTAATCTATTGCATATTACGAAAACAAGTCTGGCTGTACTGTCTAATGCAAATTGACATAAAACACACAGTTCGAAATGAAAACACAATTAAACTCCTAAAATATCACAGTCAATTCCCATTCATCATTAGAGGTATTTTGGAAGAATATCTTCTGGTGGAAGAGTTAGAATGAGAACGACTACAGTAGCTAACAAAAACAAGTACTAATTCAAATGCAAAGTGTAAAGGCAGCTAGAAAAACTTATCTAATTAACGCAAAATAAATCCGTGCAAGAGGCAGGGGCCCTCTACCACTTGACGGCATCCAACTCCAAACTAAATTAACGCCTTCAAAATAGCTTTGTCTACTTCATTAAAGCTGAAAGAACTTGAACATAACACTCTGCGTTTTCAGAAATGTAACACAGAGTCTAAGCAAAATCTGGAATGAAGTCTCTAGCCCAGCCTGCCTCCTGGCAAGCCATATAAAAAATTCACATAACAAGACTTGCAACAATTCAGGAACATTGTCTTTCCTTATCGGAATCACATTAGGACTCTTGAAGTGGCTGCGTGAAGAGGAAAAAGACATCTGGACTGAGACAGTCCTAATAGAAGTCTGCTTTCCTAAATGTGTTCCCACGTTCCAAAACCGTACCCAGAATTCGTTTCTTCCTCCATGATGAGCAACAAACCATGTAGACATGACGTGGATTATGCCCATATGCGGTTTTTCTTGAGAGGCCACCTGGAACATACTCAAACCGTAAAATGTACCTCATCGTTTCTACGTCTACGAATGTCCGTATTCTGTAGCTATTTTGCGTAAAATTGTTAAAATAGCAAAAAATCATGAAAATACAATATGTTAATCAATTGCATGTAACCTTTAAGCAACCCTAATCATTCTTCATTGATTTTAGGCTTATGAAGTGATAAAAGAATGATGAAATGAGGTAAAGTGGAATGAAAGAAAGGACAATTTTGAGGCTCAACATACCCCCACTGCAAGACTATTGCATGTCCTCATGCAATTTCATCAAAACTTATTCCATGTAATTAAACATCCAAATTTTTCTTTCTGATTCTTTTGGCCCTAATCTCTTTTCAGAAATTAGTTCTTCATCTTCCTCTTGTAATGGAGTGTCAAGTTTATTTTCAATAACCATGTCAGTTTCTCTTCTTCTGCTCCATCAAAAGATTTGACAAAAGATTTTGTAATCTCCTTATGGAAACCATCAAATTTCTCTATAAAGTTTAGCCTCCCTTCTTATTGTAGTAGCTCCTTGAATTATGGATATCCTTCCAAATATTTGACTTCAACCGAATTTCGTCTTGAGAATGAGCCACATTCTCTCGCATTATCTTCCTTCGGAAATTACTTTTCTAATGCTTTTAGATAGATTGACTACGTAGTCTAATGCTTTATTAAATAAATCGTATCTCTCGTGTCCTGTGTCCGAAGATGGATTAGTTGAAGAATGATGCTTCATCTTACAATTACCTTTTCCGTACTTAGAGATGGATTGGCCGCAAAGTGTAATGGAGGTGATGGGATGATATATGGGAAATGAAGTGGCTATGGATCTGAAGGAGAATTTATGATGACCTTGTGGTGAGATATGGAATGTTGGATAAGGGATATGGCCAAGATATGTTAATCAATTCGAATGATAAGTTATTTAGGAAACATATGATTATACAAATTGTATCTATTTCATGTTTTAACTTTTTTCTATTAAAATAATTTTCACAATTTACCTCAGAATTTTGACATTTTTAACTGTTGTGCTTGATGTTGTTCCTTTGGTCCTCTTTTAGATTTCTGTCTTCAAAACAGAATCCTTCAATTTCCTGTAATCATCATCTCTTTGTAGGTTGTACAATTGTGTCAGAACTGTTGAATAAGATGTGGCTGCAGCATGCAATCTGTAAAAATAAATGAAGTATGCCTATGGAATATGGATGTGAAATGAAATGGAGTGAAAGTGGAATATGACTCGTGAAATGGAATGAAAGTGGCGTGAGACGAAGTGAAAGTCGAGTGAGATGGAGTGGAATTGTAAAATGAAATGAATTTTGCAATTTCTCTCAAATGGTACATCAGACTTCCCTGAAATTTTCTAAGGTTGTTACCATTATTATTATTCATCTTCAGACGAAAAATCTAAGCCATTGGTTGCACGGATCTCCCGAAAAATGAGAAATGGCTGTAGGTGAAAGTGGCCAATTTCTTGAAGAATACACAGTAAAATTTTCTGAATTTTTTTCATTTATTTACCCTACCTCAATGCATTTACCATAAAAATTTCAGGACCAATGGATGCACGGTTTGAAAGTTATGATAAAATCAATTTCTGCCTTGTTTCACCCTTCATTCTACCCAATGTTGCAACAAAAAAAATACGCCACGAACTCATTTTAAGGCCAAATTGAGTGATTCAAAATGGAAACTATGTATTTTTACCTTTTCTACTGCCACAAGCTTTCAAAATTTCATTTTGATGAAGAAAAGGCGTTGTTGTGCAAAAATATTGAAATATGTCGTAATCTGTCCATAATGCTGAAAAATGAAAATCTGCCTTAGAAACCCATCTGAAATGTCCTTCAAAATTGCTTATTTTTGAATTCTATATTCGTCTTACTCAATTTATCATATTCTGAGAAAACCCATAAGGTTATAATTTTTTATTTCTACTCCAATCTCTAGCAATATTTGCGCCAAAACTGCCTCTGGAAAAAGTTGCAAAAAAACAGGTTGCTACAGCAATAGCTGCAGAAACTGCCACTTTCCGCAGTTGTTGTTGAATTGAAAAAAATATGAACATGTTGCTACAAGAAACTAATAAAATTTACTGCTACAATTTTTTGTTGATTCCATAAAACCATTATTCTTCACCGAAGCCAAAATTCATGGTACAATTCTTACCATGTGAATGAATGTTTCCAAGTCAAGCATGGGAAGAAATCATTGGATTACCGATCAATGATGAAAATCGTTAACCAATGCGAGACAACTCAGCGATAATGTCAATGAGTGTTAAGGTACCTTAGTGCGTCTTGACAGGGACGAATGAATGTGTCGAAGTCGAGTCGCCTACAAGGTTTGACAATCAAGAGACATTGTTGTATTCCCATTGTTATCAATGAGGGGGCTTGCCATTGATGTATGCAAGCTCCAAGGCACTCCAAATAATCTCTGATCTTGATCCCAGATAAAGTGTTGAGGTCGATGGGACAAGATCTGTTAGAAGGTGGACCTTAAGGAATTACACATCATCCAACTCAAGCATAGAACCAAAAATGATTTGAAGAAGCATAAAAGATTGAAACCGTCTTGAAATTGCAGAACTTATTGTGAACTTTGCTTTCCAGTTGCCTGGTTTTCAAGCAAAGCTCATGTCCAATTGCACCAGGAAGCTGGTTTTCACGATAAGACTTATTTTTTCTCTTTACTCTTTTTTTTTTCCTTTTTTTTTCTCTTTAATTTTTCTTCTTCTTTTTTTTTTTAATACATTTCCTACTCTACTTGAAAAATAAAATCTTGTTCAAGTATATGAATACTTCCAATGGAAACATGTAGGTAACAATATTATAGATAAACTCATATGCAGGTTTGAAAGATACTCTTTGATATGTACCAGTATATGAGATGCCAACTGTCTTGATTTAGATGATGTCAGAAGATATTGAAGAATTGAGCATTGGGATTCGATGACTGACTTTAACCAAGATTCAATGTAATCTTGTCTTCCTTGTCTTTCCTCTATCATGAAATGCAAGTCTTCGGAGATGTGATCTTCATTCATAGAATCTAGTGATAGGCATGCATGAGACTTTTAAATCTATGGTTCCAATATATTCTCTTTATCAATAGACATCCATGATTCTTGGACCTTATCTGAGTCTTCTTCTTCTGGTTGTTGTTCTTCAATGATATCTAGTGAATCATTTTTCAATACCTCAAAATTGTAAGTTGATTGAGGTGTTTTATTTTTGGGGATATGAAATGGTTGTGCAGGTAGAGGAGTGGGAATGGATCTTTGGGGTGCTTGTGTGGATGGTAATGGGAAAGGTTGAACTGAGGTCAAATTAGGATGATATTGATGTTGTGGTGGAGGTGAATGGTATGGATAACATTGATGATGATATTGAGGATAGAGAGGGAAAGATTGAGGATATGGTGGATTTCCTTTGTAGGGCCTTTGCCAACTTTGTTGCCAAGATTGTTTTTGAGGTTGGGATTGAGATGGCCAAGGTTTCCAAGGTTGTCTTTGAGGCTACGATTGAGATTCCCAAGGTTTCCAAGGCTGGTTTTGAGGTTGGGATTGAGATGCCCAAGGTTGCCAAGGCAAGGGTGTTTTCCAATTACCTTGACATTGTTGTGCATAACCTTGAAACTGTGCATAAGGATATTGCATCATATTGCGTTGATGAGGTTTCCATAGTCCTCTTGGAGCTACATAAAAAAAAATTCTTGTTCTTGATTTGCTCCATTATCCTTTTGGTAAACTGCCTTCAACCCTGGTAATCATGGGAAATCTTCAGTAGTATGCAATCCTGCACAAATTTTACACATTCTAATGTTATCAAGTGGACATTCATGCAAAGCATGTTTCTTTCTACATTTAGAGAAAAATATAAATGAATCAACTTTTTGCTTGTTTTGCATTCTGAGCATGTCATTTTGTTCATTTAAATTACCAAGAATGTTTACCAAATTGTTAGGTTTAGTTTGACTTACCAATCCTGATGTTGACTTACTTACTCTTGCCATAAATGGATCTTGAGGGGATCTTACACACTTTGCTTTTCCTCTTGATATGTTCTTACATAATTCACAAATTTCTTGAAATGGAAATTAATAGACATCTCCTTTTCCCACCAGATTAAGAAGATAAATCCATTCATCGTTTATAGCATTTAGTAGAAGAGTTTTTAATGCGTTTGATCCTAAATTATGCAATTTAGATCTTTTCATATTATAAGTAAATCTCTCCACTAAATCTTCTAGGATTTCATCCTCTTTTTGGTTCATCTTAAAGACTTCATTTCTAAGGTCATGGTGCATGCAATAATCTTTATATTTTTCCAAAAATACTCTTTTCATATCATCCCATGTCCTCATATAATTTGTTCCTTTGTGTCACAATCTATCAAGAGCTCTATCCTTCAATGTTAATGAAACAAATTCAATTTTTGAATGTGCAATGAATAGCCATAAGATCTACAAATTATTTCAAATTCAAAAAGAAAGGTTTCCGGGTCTTCTGATCTCATACATTTGAAGTTAGGAAGTATAGATGGATGGATATTCTTCATTTGAATATTGATATCAGTTTCTTGAATAGGAAATCCAAAAGGATCTTCCTCATTGTCATCATCTCCATCCATTTCCTCAACCTCCTTTGTCACCTCTTCTTCTACCTGCAAATATGAATTCATGATGTGGATGTGTGGCTCTTACTGCACCACATGATATAGTGGGTGTGGTAGGTGATTGAAGTTTTTGTTTTTTTTTTTTGTTTTTTTGTTTTTTTGTTTTTTTTTTGTTTTTTTTTGGATGTAAGAAATAAGGTTACCTAGTTACACTTCCCCGGCAACGGCGCCAAAATGTTTGGTCTCAATCTGGTCTCCTAAATTGAGCTCATTTAATTGTCAACCAGGGTCAGTAAACTGCTGAAGTGTGGTGCACTATATGTGCCTAAGTAACCTCTTCCTATTTCGTTGTGTTTAGTGTTTTCTAATGTTTTTGGTTTTATGATTTTGTGTTAAGAAGAGAAAGAACTAAATATTGGTGAAAAGCAGTTGTTTGTCACACTAGAAGCAATTCTAAATCATGTGTGGTATGCAAAACTAGATAGTAACTCACAACACAAATTTAGTCCAATTTATTTGTTAGAGACATGTTGGAATACTTCAAGAAAAGGATAAATTTAGTGTAGTGAGGTTTTCCTAAACAACAATTTACCATATCACAAAACAGATCTTATCCATGACTAGATATTTGTTTGGACATATTTGGAAAAGTTAGTTCTGCAACACAGTGGATAATTCTGCTCTACATTAATCAAGGATACCGAAACTAATCTATTCTTCAACCTAAATTGTCATTACTAAGCCTTATTCGAAAGTTAAAGTCTTTTGAAATAATTTTGAGGAAAAGGCTAGTTGCACAATTAGAAGAATCTGCAGAATAATCAAAGCCATGAAATGATATTACCAATTCCTGTCTGCGTAGTGATATGTTGGAAGAGTTTAATAACAGGAGTGGTTTTTGTAAATAATGGAAGCCTTAGTCTAGTAGAACATAACTATCATTCAACTAACTAATGAGACTTGACTATACATTAAGCAAAACATGAACAAGAATGCAATTAATCAATTTTGAAATACAAATGACAGAGTTAAGCTAAAGTTCAATTAATCAAACTGAAAACATAGTGACCACAACTGGGCTAAAATGAAATTATTCAAACTGGAAAGATGGTGAATAGAATTAAACTAAAATGCCATAATCCTAACTTTGAAGTACAATGAACTAAAGCGCTTGGATCTCCGGGAGAAGTGTAAAATGCCATAATGTAACTAATCTATTTGCATATTACGAAAACAAGTCCGGCTGTACTATCTAGTCTGCAAATTGACATAAACACAAATTTCGAAATGAAAACACAATTAAACTCCTAAAATATCACAGTCAATTCCCATTCATCATTAGAGGTATTTTGGAAGAATATCTTCTGGTGGAAGAGTTAGAATGAGAACGACTGCAGTAGCTAACAAAAACAAGTATTAATTCAAATGCAAAGTGTAAAGGCAGCTAGAAAAACTTATCTAATTAACGCTAAATAAATCCGTGCAAGAGGCAGGGGCCCTCTACCACTTGACGGCATCCAACTCCAAACTAAATCAACGCCTTCAAAATAACTTTGTCTGCTTCATTAAAGCTGAAAGAACTTGAACATAACACTCTGCGTTTTCAGAAATGTAACACCGAGTCTAAGCAAAATCTGGAATGAAGTCTCTAGCCTAGCTCTTGGTTTCCCAAGTGTTTATATAACAAATGCACATAACAAGACTTGCAACAATTCAGGATCATTGTCTTTCCTTATCAGAATCGCATTAGGACTCTTGAAGTGGCTGTGTGAAAAAGAAAAGGACATCTGGACTGAGACAGTCCTAATAGAAGTCTGCTTCCTTAAATATGTTCCCACATGTCAAAACCATACACAGAATTCGTTTCTTCCTTCATGGTGAGCAACAAACCATGTAGACATGACGTGGAATATGCCCATATGTGGTTTTTCTTGAGAGGCCACCTGGAACATACTCAAACTATAAAACAGCTGCAGAATCGCCGGTCAGCTACGGAATGTCTGCATTCTGTAGCTATTTTGCAGAAAATTGTTAAAATAGCAAAAATCATGAAAATACAATATGTTAATCAATTGCATGTAACCTTTAAGCAATCCTAATCATTCTTCATTGATTTTAGGCTTATGAAGTGATAAAAGAATGATGAAATGAGGTAAAGTGGAATGAAAGAAAGCACAATTTTGAGGCTCAACACTTACGATGAAACCCATGATTTTTTTCAATATCAAATTAACACTCTTCTACCCACAAAACAATGACTTTCACTTTCGGTTTTGAAATGGCTTCAAGCTCTAAATGAAAATGACTTCAATTTTGGAATGACATACCTCTGATTTATCGTGGCAACAACTTCAAAACCTCTGGCTGATATGCCTCTGTTTGATCATGAAAGCAGTTTCAATTTCCGAACTGATATGTATCTGATAGACAGTGGGAGATGGCTTCAAATTTATTTTTGTGCAATACCTCTGGCTCTTAGTAGCAAATGGTTTCAGTTTTAATACTGCAACACCTCTGTCTTTGGTAACAAAAAGATTTCAAACTCAACACTACAACACCTTTGTCTCCGGTAGCAAAAGACTTCAATTTTAACACCTCTGTGATTCTCACATGTTTCGTTATAGTTCCTTATTACTTTCCAAATTCATGATACAAAAGGTTCACAAATTGTATTAAAAAGCAGCTGAAATGATCATCAAAATCATACCTTTTTAGTACTCCACATGCGATTTCTTTAAACCTTAAATATAACGCACAAACTATGTATGTTAAGAACCAAACCATAGGGGAAATAGTAGGCGTGCACAGCTGGTGGTAAGTTCGTGATTGATTAAATTAGCCCAAACAAAGTTTTTCCATGCATTTCAAGGGCCACGTGGCGGCCTCAGGGCTAGCCACATAGCGCCTTCTCATTGGCCCTAAAAAAACAACACACATCCATTCAGCAAATAATACCCTGCCACTTGTCACCCTATGACTGGCCCGAAAGGAATATTTCGAGGAATATTCTAAGAATATTCCCTTGAATATTATTTTTGTTGACTGTACCTTTTCCCAGTCAACCTTGGTTAAATGTCCAAATTTGCAGTTTACTGGAATTTTCAAATCGTGATAACTTCTTCATATGGTGTTGGTTTTTTGAACTATTCACGTGGCCCAGATTAGGAGATGAGATATTTGAGTCGCTTAGGTTACTGTTGGGGTTCTCATGTTTTGGCCAGATTGGCAAGACCAAAAGATGAGACAACATTAGAACCACTTTCAGACCTCAGGATCTAGCCCTCCTGGGTCTAGAGAGGGATCTCTCTAGTTTGAGCAAAGGTTTATGTCTATGAAGCTCAAAGTTTAAGATGTTAGGCTAGTTATAGGCACGGGTTTGTTTGTTTGATTGTTTGTTTTGGTTGTTGGTTATCAGGAAAGAAGGGTTCAATGTAAGACCAGGATGAGAAAAGAGGGATAAGGCAGAGGTGAAATATTCCAGGAAATATTCAAAACCATTGGGCAATGGAGTCAGGAAAGGATTTGCTTGCTAATCAATAGGCAGGCTTTCAATTGGGCTAGTCATCTGAAACTTAGGATCTTTCAAGATGATTATGTGATATGGAAAGTAGGAGGGAGGAGATAACACAGATTTTAGAGCACAAAATTACAGATTAGCAGGTCGTACAAGGATCCTAGTGGACAAGGCTAACTCTAATCCCCAGTGTTCCCAAATCTTCCAACTAAATCTATAACAAGAATCATCTAAGAACTAAATTCATTTAATTCATACATCAGAGAGCAGGCAATAACATCCACTACACTGGTTAAACGAACTGAAATCATGTCTCAGATAATACATTCAGAAGAGAAACATAAATGGCAAGGAGAGCAGAAACATAGGGTACCTAACAAGGGTAAATCCTATGCCAATATTCTGATGCAAGCCAGTAGAAACGAAATGAAATGAATGTAAACACGGAGATAGGAAAACATCACCGCTTCTTCAGATCAGGATCCAAAGAAATGTGCTTGTCATATTAAATAACAATACCAATCAAGTACAATATTGCCAATAGCTGAATACTCAGTCTGAAAACATCTCCTTCAACCTATCTTACAATCTTTACACAGAGACTGTGTCTCAAAAGAAACTACTTTCAGTTCTCTGATAACTGATCAACAACCATTACAATGAGTTCTTCATGAATTTATAGCTCCGGAGGAGCAGAGGAGGTAGGTGGAAAACTAAATGCAGTATTAAACTTCTGAAAAGAAAGAGGGCCGAAGCCCATTCTGTATAAATCCTGTGCATTAATCTCTGGTGTTCTTTGGGTGAACGAATGATCCTTTTCAGACTGTGGATTACTTTGATATGACTCCAATGTGTTCTGACTGCAGTACTGTGTGGTGCTATTGGTGAATAAACAATAGGTAAAGAAATGATAAAGAAATCTGCCATACTGATGAAGTAAATGCTCTGATAGTACTGGGCTTGTTTCAGGGTAGAAAATCTCTCTAGAACACAGAATAGATTGAGCATTGTATGGGCGCTCTGTCCTTTATATAGGAAAAACATTCTGCCGCTATATAAACCCCTGATATGCATTGATTTCTGCGTGATGTACCTTTACATAATCTATGGGATCATTGATCTGGTGCTTTGCCTCTAAACTGTTGTATTAAAGCTCAAAAACCTTCAATTCTGAATGTCGGAATCCTTAATTATAAGCTGGTCTTTCTCCATGGCTTCATAAATGTCTTGATCTGCAAAATATGGGCTTTAATGGCGCCGGATAGATTTCTTGCGAAGATTAAACTGTCCTTGGGTAATATTCATGACACCGCAACCATTTCCGGGCATTTCCATTGTAGTACCAGCTTCCATATTTAACTCTGCCTATGCAGCACGCCATTGAAGTAGTACATATTGAACCATGGCATTTCTTTTGCCTCTGATAGCCCTGCAAAAGCATGAAATTTGTTAAGAAAACAATGGCTGGGAGCGGATGATGTGGATGATAGTGGGACTGCGGAGAAATGGCAGAAAATTTCCATGGAATGGTGGAGAACAGAGATGGCGCAGGTTGGCAGAATGTGGAGGAGATTTAAATGAAAACCTTAATAAACCCGACCTATGAACAGATATATGAAACAGGAGGGCGGATGTACGGCGAGACACGTGGAGGTGACGTGGCAGGACTGGGTGGCGACGGAAAAATCAACAGTGGGAAGATTATTCAAGACCGTTGGATCTGAGAGGAGATCGACAGTGGGAAACACGGCGGAGGGCAGTGGAACGGTGGGCCAGGGGTACGGTGATCGTGGGTTAGCTATGTGCGGGGAGGGAAGCGACGGCCATCGGATTGGGGTCCAGATCTAACGGCTCACCAAAATATCGCTGCGCATCCTCGGACGAACGTTAACGCATGATAAGCGGCCGATTTTGGAAAACGTGTCGGGGCCACGTGTCACTTAATGTATGGAATCAGGGATCAGCGGGCAATTGGGAAAAAGCGCACTGCAGCGTGAAGCGGTGCTGCAGAAAGCCGAGGGCATTTTAACTAGCCTAAATATGGGGACCCTGTGGGTACATTGCGCGGACCGTTAGATCAAGCGTTTAGCGGACGACGATGATACGACTGAGATTCGACAGGAGAAACACGAGTATGAGAAGATTTAATGATAGCCAAAGTCCAGATCTACCAAGATCAATGGGCAGTGTCGTGCCCGATATGGATTGGAGATAAGCGCTTTTTGCTGCGCGGGTGGTTCAGCCTGTAATCCCAAGTGGAAGGTGTTATCACTCGGTTTCAGCAGAGATTGTGGAAAAGGAAAGTATACCCGAGGTAACCACAAACCAACCTTCAGATGCAGAATCTAGCCAATCTGCATCCAAAGAGGGCTCTCTCTTTATGATTTATCTTTGTTCTTAGAAAGTTTTAGGCTAGTTATAAGTCCAAGAAATTTGTTTGAAAATGGTGGAATTCGCCAACTAAGGGCAAGGTTGAATATTTTCAGGCCATTGGGCTATGGAGTCAAAGGATGGCTTTACTGGATTACTATTCTACACACAAGATGGCTTTGCAGGGCAAGATAGCCAAACAGAGAACAATCCTTAGAATTTAAAGTGGATGGAATGGTTTTGAAGGGATGAAAGGCAGTTAAGAATCTTTCACCATGTTCAAAAGAAAGAAATGAAATGATTACAAATAAAGAGCAGTGAAGAATTCTTTACTATAGTAACCAAAATGTTTAAATTAGCGAAGCAAGAGAAATTAAGAATTCGTTGCTTATAACTAATTTAGAGGAAAACATTTAGAATAATCACAACTGAACTCAGAGTACAATTAAGTAAATTCTGAGTTATTCTTTTATGTCAAGTATTCAGAAATGGACGCAATGATATTATAAACAAATATAAAACTTAAGACATAGGATAGAAAGACTTATTGAACTGCAGTGAGACACATGAATCCTGCAAAAAGTCTTGAGCTTCAAATTGTCATCCAGCAAGCCACAAATAAATTTCTCCAAAACGCTTTTATTCCAAAAACATCAATGTCACAGC